>CM060707.1:6937984-7482475 GCA_030686995.1 Artemisia argyi | reverse complement strand
GACGTATTTTCTGGTAGATTGTTGACATTGTTCCTAATTGAATGAATAGTTACAGGGGTGGAAGATGCAATGGTGACTGAAGCTGCGGAGACGGTGGCGAATGGGGGCTGCTTCTCCAGATAAAGCAGCGAAAAATGTGATTGAGAAAAAAAGAGGAGGAAAAGCAGGAAACCGACGAGATTGCTGTAGATGGGAAGGATGAAGAGGTTGGGAAGGAAGACGCTGAGTTTAATGAATGGGCGAAGGAAGACGAGGAGAAGGAGATAAAAGATAATATTGTATAAGGTGAACAGAAGGAAGTATTTAAGAGTGAGGCAATGAAGAGGTTGGGAAGGAAGATGATGAGTTTATTGAATGGGCGAAGGAAGACGAGGAGAAGGAGGTAAAAGATAATATTGTATAAGGTGAACAGAAGGAAGTATTTAAGAGTGAGGCAATGGAAGTCGATGGCGACAAGGAAATTCTAACAGAGGAGACAGATTATGGATACCGAAGTTACTTATGCAAAAGAGGAAGAAGAAGAGGAGAATGAGGAGGTCCAGGAGGAAAAGGAATCTAAAAAACGCTCAAGATAGTTAAAGGTTGTGATTGTAGGTATACACTTTGTTTTAAATGATGTTGTGTTGGCTATTGATTTTGTTCAAATAGGTATGATGTTGTAGTTCTTTAACTATAATCATGTTTAAAATTGCAGGCTTTCAAGGTCAATAGTAGTATCCTGTGCTTTGTCTGGCCTGAAAATGAGGTAAAAATACATTTCATCTCTAAAACGAATATGATGAATAATTTGCTCAAGAGCTAGTTTTGATTTCATTAATGGTCATCACTATGAGTTTGGGTAACCACTATATATGATCATTGCAGGAGAAGCAAAAGCTGAAAGCGGGAAGAAAAACTAAAGAAGAACATGTGTCTGAACCTGAAACCGATTCTGAAGAAGAAAATATTAGAAGCTTAAGAGAGTTCGTAACAAGTCTTCTTCTAAAATGGATAAATCAAAGACAGTATCTACACCTAAAAATCACCAGCCACAGAATCATCTACAAGGGCATTTTGGTAATGTTGATGAAAGTTATAAATGTTCTCTTGCTATCATTACTGAGTTGCTTTCAGAGAAAGATCAGGTCTGCGAGAGGTGGCAAACAGGTTGGGTCAGGTCAGGATGAGTCTTGGGTCAAACGGGTCAGGTCGACCCATTGCATTTCCTTTTTGGGACAACTTGCCTTTTTGGGACATTACTTCTTAAATCCCTACACACACTCTTGACAGCAAAATCTTTTTCCATTCCATCACAAGTTGTCCAAACTACCTCATCACAGTTATTAGGATTTAAAATTGGCACTCTAATATTTGTCAGAACATTGAATTCTTTACCATTCAGATGGCCAGTCCCAAACATCATTCTTAATCATATCACTCACCTTCAAATTAGCATCCAGCCTAGCATCATACAAGTCTCTATGAGTGATATATTGGTTCAAGGGTCCAATTTGGCTCGAGTTAACATACCACATAGATACAGTTCTCCCATTTCCAACTCTGTACACAATTCTCTCCCTGATTTTATCTCTTACGATATTCTTCCACCCCTAACCGTCATTGTTATCAGCCTCGATTGACAGGATATTTTATGTCATTGATCCTGGTTTTGGTAAACAAAATGTGTATAACCTGAAGCTTGGGCATGAATCGCTTGTTGTCACTCCAATATCCCAAGCATCCGCGAAACAAAGAGCGAGCTGGGCTGGATGGACTGGACTGGACCAAGGAAATGTTACCCACTTTACACAGATTTCGCATATAATTACGAGATGTCCCCTACTTCGACTCCAGAAATTCAGAGGATTAATCTTGGCGTGACTACTCTGACTTTGAAAGTTATGGGGATAAACGACCTTTTTGCTTTCGATTTCATGGACCCACCATCCCCACAAGCTCTTATATCTGCTATGCTGTTGGGTTAATCGGGTTTGTTCACGGGTCACCGGTACGGAACATGGAGCGGGTCAGCGAGTTTTACTAAAGAACTGGTCATGCAGTGTTCACATGCAAACGTGAAATCAGGATTGCATGGAGTAAAAGAACGAGTCTAGAGGAAATAAAAAGCTAGCTGGCATATTATTAGGAGTTGTGGGAGTAGTTAGTTATTCCACGTTTTAGTTAGTGTTGGTTGTTTTATTTATGTTGCTTTAGCATTATAAATAGGTTAGTTGTTCTTTGTATTAAAGGTGTAATCAGTTTCCATATTTTAATATACGAACATTTAAACACAGTTTGTTGTTTTGATTGGAGTGTGTGTGAGTTCGTATTCTAGTGATAAAGGGACTGATTTCCTACATTTGGCATCAGAGCCGCGTTCAATTAAAGGGCGGGTTTGAGAGTCGACTTTTGAAGGTGAGCAGCCTTCGGGTGCAGGGCTGCCATCTCAGAGGAAGCGTGGACAGCAGGGGCTGTCAATGGGACTGGTTTACAGCAGAAGACGGAGACCGGTAAGGTGTTTTGGGACATCCATTGTCGTGGGAGAGACGGGGAGTACCGTTCAAGATGACGGGGGTGACCGGTGATGAACATAGGCGGTCCATAGCTGTTAGTCGTGGTCAAAGGGTTATGATCAAATCCGGCTGTAAGTTGATCAAAAGTTGATGAGTTACGAAAGCAACTTCTACTCCTGATCTTCCTGTTCGTGATAAGAGTCTAACTGACGGAGGTGCGTGAAAAACGAACGTGATGGATCTGTCAAAGCAGGTGGCTTTGGATTTTGTTCGTTTAGCAGGTTAAAGAAAACGGTAAAAGCAGTAGCTCGTTTTCTTGATCGGGTGAACAGGGCTCTTGGAACGGGTTTGATCGGAAAAGGGTTGAAGATGCCGTAAAGTGAAGACATAGAAGGCGGTAAGTTGTAGGTCACCGGAAAATGGAGAGATTAACCGGTTCGCGGGATGAACGGACGGGAAGATTCGTGAAAAGCAGGGAGCTTTGATTCGGTTCGTTTGGCGGGTGAAAGAAATCGGTAGAAGCGGGTAGCTTTGTTTTCTTGATCGGTGTAATGCTCTCGTGTCACAGAAGTGTTATGAGCAAACGGGTTCTGTGTGGTGACAACAATAGTCGGGAATGGAGAAACAACACAGTGTGAACATTATGGCGTTGGAGTTCAAATCGGGTGGCTTTGGATGTGGCCAGGGAAGAGGTCGTCGATCCGTGAAGAGTCAAGATGTTAATGAGCGGTTCCAACGGGATGCCATGTTACATGTTAAAAGTGTTGTGAAGAATCAAAAGGGGTGAGCTATATGAAGACCTTGGACGTGACTAAGGTGGAAGTCGGGTGTCCGGGAAAGGTCGTAATGAAAAGGCGGTGTGAATGTTGTGAACAACCGATTAAGGGGGTGATTGTTGGGTTAATCGGGTTTGTTCACGGGTCACCGGTACGGAACATGGAGCGGGTCAGCGAGTTTTACTAAAGAACTGGTCATGCAGTGTTCACATGCAAACGTGAAATCAGGATTGCATGGAGTAAAAGAACGAGTCTAGAGGAAATAAATAGCTAGCTGGCATATTATTAGGAGTTGTGGGAGTAGTTAGTTATTCCACGTTTTAGTTAGTGTTGGTTGTTTTATTTATGTTGCTTTAGCATTATAAATAGGTTAGTTGTACTTTGTATTAAAGGTGTAATCAGTTTCCATATTTTAATATACGAACATTTAAACACAGTTTGTTGTTTTGATTGGAGTGTGTGTGAGTTCGTATTCTAGTGATAAAGGGACTGATTTCCTACATATGCAACAACTGTATAGCCTCAGAGCATTGGATGAGGAAGGTCTTCTCACCAAATTGGGTTGGATTTATTAGACATATCATATCTTGTAGTAGACAGCCTGTACACAACCTGCACTAATCCTATGTTTTTAATATTAGGCCCATGGCCCATTCTTTGTATAGCTTGTAAACCCTATGTAATCATCTATATATTCAAGTATAATGAAAATGAATGTGAATAGACAAGGCAAATCATTATCTTTTATGGTAATCAGAGCCACTCTCTAATATTCTCCCAAAAATTTCTCACTTTCACTCCTAACTTCCTTCTCCTTCGCCTTTCACATTTCAAATCTCTCCACAACCCTAATGGCTACCGGTGATGACCTTACCCCACCTCCACTACCATCCCTCTCTTCCATGGAAAAAGCATTTGGTGTAACCAACATCAAGACTTATGTCCCCCTTGTCTTGGATCTAGACCAACTGAACTACGATGCCTAGAGTGAGTTGTTTACAACCCACTGCTACAGTTTTGGCGTGCTAGGATTCCTTGATGGAACCATTGCCCACACAAACAACGATTCCAACAACTAGAAAAAGCTTGATTCCTTGTTTAAAGTTTGGATCTATGAGACAATCTCCACGTCCCTTCTCCAAACCATTCTCAAAAAGAATGAAACAGCCAAGGATGTGTGGACGAGCCTTAAAAGTCTCTTCCATGACAACAAGGATGCTCGCACTCTCAAACTTAATGAAGAACTTCGCTCTCTTTATCTCGATAACTTAACCATTTCTGAATACTTCAAGAAAATAAAAGTAGTTACTGATCTCTTGTCAAATATTGATGCTGCTATGGATGAAAAGACACTCGTCATGTATGCTATTAATGGGTTGGTTGATCGTTACGATCACGTTGCTAGTATTATCCGCCACATCCCTAAACGACCAACCCTACTAGAGACCCGATCCATGCTACTCCTTGAGGACTTGCGTTTGAACCACAAACAAAACCGCCCTCACACCAATGATAACTCTTCCTCACCCACTGTGTTGGTTGCTTCGTCCAAACCCAACCCTCCCAAAACAAACACTAAAGAAGTATGCAAGTATTTTCAGAGGGGTAATTGTAGGTTTGGGGCCAAATGTCATCATCTTCACTCTCGCGATAACAAGCAGGTCATGCAAAATCAGTCATGGAATAGTCACAATACCTGGAATGAACAGAATGGGAACTTTATGGTGGACAGCAGATGATGTGTGACCTAACTGGACAACCTATTCGTGGATCAAGACCTGTCTACTATGGGCCATCCCATACTCAACATGCTTTCGGCCCATCTGGCACAACTGGTGGCAGTTTAGGCCCATACCCAGCCACCCTACTGCTAGTATATCTGGCCCAAGACCAGGTACTCCGGGTTATTGGGAATACGGTCCACACCAGGCTACTACCTTGCCCAGTGCATTCAACACCATAAGTTTCCGATATGCTGATAACAATGAAGATTCAGGGTGGTACATAGATACGGGTGCCACGTCTCATCTCTTCGCGGATCCAGGTAAACTCACAACCCTTTTTAATAAAAGTAGTATACCGTCTATAATTGTTGGTAATGGGGCAACCATCCCCATAACTAACAGTGGTCATAGTATTTTGTCATCCTTACATCGTCCTCTTTACCTTCAAAATGTACTTATTACACCCAACATAATTAAAAGTCTCATATGTGTTCGTCAATTTACTTGTGACAATAAATGTAGTATTGAATTTGACGAATTTGGCTTTTCTGTGAAGGATTTTTGGACCCGTCGGCTTCTTCTCTGTTGTAATAGCACCGGAGAGCTCTATCCGTTTCACCCATCCACCACCACCCCTGCTGCTCTATTGTCTACCTCTCAGTCCACGTGGCATCGCAGACTCGGGCATCCCGGCGATGATGTGCTACGTTTATTAGCTTTGAATAAACTTATTTCATGTAATAAAACAAAGTCTTTGACTTTGTGTAATGCCTGCCAACTTGGTAAGCCAGTTAGACTTCCGCTTTTGCATTCCAATTCCGTTGTTTCAAACATGTTTGATATTGTACACTCGGACGTGTGGACTTCACCACTTTCGAGTGTTAGTGGTATTCAATATTATGTCATTTTTCTCGATCACTTCACATTTTCTTTAGGTGTATCCTCTTAGACGAAAATCTGATGTGTTTACTAAGTTTTTGCATTTTTGAGCTTACGCTAAAACACAATTTAAGATGGAGATTAAAGCTTTCGAATGTGATCATGGCAGTGAATTTGATAACACTAACTTTCATAACGTTTATAACAATAATTGTAAACAATTTAGATTCTCATGCCCAAAAACCTCACAACAAAATGGCAAATCAGAAACAGTGATACGAACGATAAATAACTTTGTAAGAACACTTCTTTTCCAAGCTAACTTACCACCTCAATATTGGGTTGATGCCTTGTTTATGGCCACACATCTTCTCAACATTATACCATCCTCTGCAATTAACAACGAAATACCTTTCACAAAATTATTTAACAAAAGACGCACCTACAACCATCTCCGCACCATTGGCTGTTTATGCTACCCATACATCCACACAAGACACTACAGGCCCGTTCTATACACCACCACGGATACCGATGTCTCAATCTCAACACAAACAAAATAATTATTTCTCGTCATGTGAACTTTGACGAAGACTTTTTTCCCCTTTCAAAACACACACCTAACCAACCTCTTCCTTATCATTTTCTTGACAATGACACTGGACCTTCACCAACACAATTAAAACTACTAACCAGTTCTACGCATACTGTTACCAACCAAAACACAATCGACCCTCCATCACCTCGTCTCACCAACATTACCACTCCAGCCCAACAACAACACTCCTCATCCACTGCTAATAACACCACCCAACCTAACACTCACGAGCCACCCCCACCCACATCGACACCTCCACAGCCCAACACCACCTACCCACCCAACATTGCAGGACCAACCCACAGCCCAAGAACCTATTGTCACACGTCACCCCATGGTTACTCGATCACAGAACGGCATTTCAAAATGAACGGAAAAGCTTAGTCTCCATACTACCACATCCTCTTCTATCACACCAATTCCAAAATCCCATATACATGCCCTCCAAAACCCAAATTGGAAAAATGCTATGAAAGACGAATTTAGTGCTTTAATTAAAAATGGGGCGTGGGTACTTGTTCTGTGACCGCCTAATGTTAAAATTTTTAGATCTATGTGGTTGTTTAAACCCAAATTTAATGCAGCTGGTTCTTTGAGTCGTTACAAAGCACGACTTGTAGCTAATGGTCATAGCCAACAACAGGGCGTTGATTGTGATGGGACATTCAGTTCGGTGGTTAAACCGGCCACCATCTGGACCGTACTTAGCCTTGTTGTTTCTAGGCAATGGCCTATTCATCACATGGATGTGAAGAATGCTTTTCTTCATGGACATCTTACTGAGACAGTGTACATGCACCAACCACCTGGCTTTACTGACCCAGCTCGTCCAGATTATGGCTGTCATTTGCAGAAATCATTATATGGCCTGAAACAAGCACCTTGGGCATGGTATCAGCGTTTTGCGGGCTTTGCTACTTGAGTTGGTTTCCAACATAGCAAAATTGACTCGTCATTGTTTATATTTCATAGAGGATCTGACACTGCTTAATTATTGCTACATGTTGACGACATCATTCTCACTGCTAGTTCTACAAGACTGTTACAACGTATCATATCTTCTTTGCAACAGTCTTGTATTCTCTATGACTGACCTTGGACCTCTCAACTATTTCCTTGGCATTTCAGCTACTCGCACTCCTACAGGCATGTCCTTAGCACAATCAAAGTACGCCACGGAAATTCTTGAGAGGGCCAACATGCTCAAGTGCAAACCGTGCAAGACCATAGTCAACACTGAGAAGAAGCTTGGACCCGATGGGCCCCCGGTTAGTGACCCTACCCTTTATCGTAGCCTTGCAGGAGCACTCCAGTATCTCACATTTACACGGCCGGACTTATCATATGCTGTTGAGCAATTATGCCTATACATGCATGATCCCCGAGAGCCACATCTTCTTGCTCTTAAGCGTGTATTGCACTATGTCCGTGGCACTACAGATCTTGGCTTACAGTTTGTAGAGAAGCAATCAAGTCACAAACATGTATGGTTCTTGTGGTTTGGTACGAATTAAGAAAGAGAGAAAGAAAGGTGGAAGAGTTTTAGAGACAGAAATAGATGGGAGCCTTGAGAGAAACTTGAAATCTATTAGCTTGTGAATGAAGGTCCAACCCTCTCCACATGTGAAGAGGGGTATTTATACTAATCCTACAAAGAAACATAAAAACGCCCACACCTGGGCTGTGGATCAGGTATACAGTGGGTAAGACCCGTCCTTCTTCCACGATGATACTTAGACTAATCTAATATATAACTAACTAATAAACTAACTACGAGCTAACTTTAAATGCTATTACATCAGTTAGGTGACCGAGTCTTCTATAGGAATAATTGTATTCCTAACAATCTCCCCCTAAGCGAGGTCACCTTTGGAAATTAAGCTCTTTGATCTTCAAGCATTCTTTAGTCATTGTAGCTCGTAGGTTCTGATTCTTTGCTTTTCTGCACTCTTTGTACTTTAAGCAACGAACTTGTGATTTGGATTCCTTTGTGATATGTGATCTTTGAGCTTCTTTGAGATCATCAGCCATAGTAAATCTCCAAGCTCATCCATAGTAGTATCGCCTTCATGTGATGTAGTGACTTAAGGACCATCATGCTCACACCCTTCTGGATCTGGAGACATTTTCATCAGAGTTGTGGATCAGGAGACTTTTTCATCAGAGTTGCGGAAACGTTGTTGGTAGTCACTCAACATTTGTTGTAGTAAGTCTCTCATAGTCATTGATAGTGAGGAGGATGTGTGAGTATGAGGTATGGATTGACCCGATTCAGCTGGAAATAGGAGCCATCAACGCCATCTTTATATGTGTCCCTGAAATAAAACAGTTAGTAATAAACATAGAGAATGAATATGGCTTTGTCATTCGTTCTGCGAGGACAGACTACCCTCCGGTTTTGTGAAAACCGACCTGTGATCAGGTAGAGTCTCTTTTAGAGAAGACTCTTCTTGACAGGAATTTTCAGCTTGTAGTAATGAATTTTCCAAAGAATCCACTTCGGAATCTTCATACTTAGCATGTTCTCATACCGGAACGTCTCAAAGTAGACAGCACGATAGAGTGAATCGGTGAATAAATATTCACGGATTGATGAGAAATTGATTTATAGAAATCACTCTCGTGTCATATGATAAACATTTTTGAGACACGACAAGAGTTTTAAGTTTTGAATCATATTTCCATCAAAAATACTTTTGTTTTGAAAGATATACACAATCAACGTGCTCGAAAGTAAGTTTGTGAGCACATTGAAAGGTTTTTGCAAAAGTATCCGTCAATCCATATCCTGGAACAAGTTTGATTCAATGTTGAATCGCACCATCGTTGCTTTCCAGTTGTCACTTGATCATTGATCCAAGATGGATCTCACATGTCACCTACCAAGAGCTTGAAAGATGTTCGCTCTAGAAGGATTTCCATCTTCATTGTGAATATTTTCATATCACTCGGATGTTCTGGCAATACCACAAGGATAATGCGTAGGACTCTAAATATTTTATCTTATTTTCCACATTGTGTGAATCAATAAGCATATTTGTAATGTGTCCTATCGAGACTTATGGATGATCTCATGGCTCTAGACTCAATAGTGCGTTTTGATCCGCTCCTGGAGACTGGGGAGGCGTCTCCTGTTTAGGTATCAACATAGCTCGCAATGAGCGGTCGATACATTGCACAGGGTTCCCTGTGAGAATGAAACAAGCTCTTTTAAGAGAACTTGAGTGGTTAGAAAGTTTGGTGCAGTGCGTCACTGGGGCCATGACGTCTTGTCTTCAATACCGGTGTTACCATAGTAACCGCCAGTAGATTATGAATTGAACCCGGTTTCTGCCCTAAGGTTGAATATATGGAGGGCTATTTCTTTTCACCCTTTCTCATTACATTTCTTTTTCATTCTTCAACCCCTTCAGTGCTTACCGAAACTTGATCACTAGAACCTTGTTGGGTTTGTTCCAGTCCTAGCACTATTTCAGTCCGCACATTCCCTTTCTCACTTTTCTCCTTTTTTTTTCAATCATTCCTAAGGACTTCTAATCTATCTATGGATTGTCCTTGGGAAGATCCTTCCGGTTCTGGTGGATCATGGGAACTCATACCTAACCTTAACCATCCTTATAACTACATGCTTAAAGATAAATGGTCAGTCTTTGGTATAACTTCCACAAACGCCTTTTGCTCCCCCTCAATATGTGCATCGATATTCGAAAGTGTTTAGCACATATGTGGGAGCCTTTTATTGAGTCCAAAAGATCACATTTGATTATCAGATTTCATATTTAAATCACATTCTCTCCCCCGATCAAAAATTTCAAATCTTTCGAGATTTTTTATCTCAATTGATTTAAATAAGTTAGAAAGCTTTTGGGAGAGAAATGCGGTCAGTTTTAATATTGTCTGATAAAAGGAACCTTTTTCATGCTCCCCCTCAATCTGTGAGGGAGGTTGTTATGTGTCAGATTCGATGAGTTTCTAAAAGATTTGAAGTTTTAACGAAAACTCTTTTAAAAATGTACTCATTCTGACACATAACCATCACAAATCATTTTGTTGCATAGATTTGTACAAAGTGTGGAGAGTTTTGATGATACATAAAATTTTGAGAAATCACTCTCCCCCTCAATCAATGACGGATGTTAAAACTGAAATATTTTCATAAAATATTAAAGTCATTTATTGAGTGAAAAATTTTATCAAAATTTAGATTCAATTTGATTTTCAATCAAAATCTCATGGTACCACCAAGTTTTGCACAACAACTTTCCGGAAAAATCATGGAAGGGAAAGTATTGGCGATAAAAAGAAGATTTCTCTTCTTTATCAAGAAATAATGCACTGAAGCGTACATTAGATCGAGGAAACATGGATATAAAGTAATCCATGCCCAGGTGAACTTCACCCGGTAAAAGGAACAACCGTCTTTCTGGCGACGAGTTTTCCCCATTTAGAAGAGCGGGTTGCTATCTGAAGTAATAGCAAGCCATAATATTAAGTCCGGGTTACAGCCTGAAATTACTGCAAGCCATAATTTTGAAGAATGTTTTGAGAAACAACATGTTTTAGAAAAACGTTATTTGAAAAAGAAAGAACTCTTGCTCAAGCATATGTAAGAATCCGTGTCATTATTGAATGACATTTCTAGAAACGTACATAATATTGATTACACAAGAGACATGTCGTGAGAAGAATATTTATGGATTTTTGTGATTTTTCATATTTTTATGGATTTTATAAGTTTTATAGTTTTCTATTTTCTTTTTGATGTATTTTATGTACAAAGGATATGTGAAGCCAATCCTTCAATCATCATTCTCTTTTTGGAAAGACTTAAGAGTTTCTGGAGTAAGGCTCTTCATTCCAAGACGTGGCAGAATGAACTAAAATCTTTCCCTTGAAAGAGCCTTTGTGAATATGTCAGCTAGCTGAAACTCCGTTCTCACAAAGTAGAGTTGCACTATCCCTTTCTCCACTTGTTTTATGATGAAGTGATGACGAATGTCTATGTGCTTGCCTCTAGAGTGCTGGACATTATTGCAACATAGGGCGATGGCACTTTTGTTATCACAATACATTGGGATTTTGTTGAAATCATACCCATAATCTGATAATTGTGATCTCATCCACAAAATTTGAGCACAACACGAGGACATGGCTATATATTCTGCTTCGGTGGATGATATTAAAGTGCACATCTGCTTTTTGGAGGACCAGCTGACAAGTTTCTCACCCAAGAATTGAGCACCTCCGGAAGTACTTCTGCGAGTATCTTGACACCCCGCATGATCAACATCTGAGTAGGCCGTGAGAGCCATTGCATTGTCTTTAGGATACCAGAGACCCATGTGGATTGTCCCTTGGAGATATCTGAAGATTCTCTTGACATCTTCCAAGTGCTTTTTGGTAGGCTTGGATTGATATCTGGTGCACATGCATATGGCGAAGAGAAGGTCTGGCCTACTAGCTGTAAGGTACATAAGAGATCCAATCATGCTTCTGTATTTGGTTTGATCAATTGTTACCCCGACTGAGTCGTCATCGAGTTTGGATCTTTCAACCATGGGTGTATCGACTATGTCACTTGAATCAAAACCAAACTTCTTGAGGATTTCACTAGCATACTTGGCTTGATTAATATAGATGCCTCTCGGGTTTTGTGAAACTTGTAGCCCCAAGAAGAAAGACATTTGTCCCATCATGGACATTTGAAACTTGGAACTCATTTCCGTAGCAAAGCGATCACATTCCTTGGAATCAGAAGATGCGAAGATGATATCATCAACATAGATTTGAACGTGAAGAAGATTTTTCCCAGTCTTCCTAGTGAACAAAGTAGGATCAACTACACCCTTGGTAAATCGATTTGCAAGAAGAAACATGGAAAGTGTGTCGTACCAAGCTCTAGGAGCTTGTTTGAGACCATAAAGTGCCTTCTTTAAGCGATATACATGATTCGGTCTTTCTGGGTCCACGAAACCTTCAGGTTGAGAAACATAAACCACTTCTTTAAAGTCTCCATTCAAGAAGGCAGTCTTAACATCCATTTGATAGACAATCATGTTACTACTGGCAGCATTGGCAAGAAAGATTCTAATAGCCTCGATACGAGCTACAGGTGCAAATGATTCTTCAAAATCAATACCCTCTTGTTGACTGTATCCTTTAGCAACTAATCGAGCCTTGTTTTTCAACACATCTCCATGCTCATCAAGCTTAACTTTAAAAATCCATTTGAGAGCAATGATCATCGCACATTCAGGTGGTGGTACTAATTCCCATACATCAAGACGATCAAACTCATGGATTTCTTCTTGCATTGCGGTGAACCAAGAAACCTTTGTAAGGGCATCTTTGAAGTCTTTGGGCTCGACTTTGGATAAGACTGAGTTAAAGAAACACCACAAGGCATCAGTGGCAAGTTGTTTTTTGGTGGACACAGGTCTTGAGGGGTTTCCTATGATGTTGTCAATAGGGTGATCATTTGTCTATTTTCTGAGATGTTCGTGAGGTTGAGGATAGTGAACTGATATTGCATGGTTCGAATCTTCTGAGGAAGCTGCTTCATTGTAGGATTCAGGTGCAAAAACATTTTCAAATGGTTCTTCCTCAGGTGGTGCAAATGGATTGACTTCCCATGTGTTATCAGATGTAACTCCTTGATGTTCAGAAGATGATTGTTTATTTGATTCATTTTGAGTGTTGCTACATTCTGGTGCATCTGGATCAAGAGAGATGGACACGGATGGACCATTTGTGTCATGAGGTGCATTCAAAGCCATAGTATTAGGCACAACAGCCGGCGGTGTCGGTTCATGAGGTGGCTGTGACTCAAAGTACTCATCAAACATAGGATCAAATAACTTTTTCAAATCTTCACTCGTGGGAGGAACATAAGGAGTGACATGAGTGGAGTTCTGTACAAGTCCCGAACTTATAGGTCCAGGAGATAAAAGATTTTGTGTGGGTCCAGAACTGGTGTGTCCTGAAGCCGTATGCTCTGTCAGCTCATCAAATGTGACATGGATTGCTTCCATGATTTGCCGGGTTCTTTTGTTGTAGATTCGGTACCCTTTTCACTCTACTGCATAACCGACGAATACCCGAATATCAGCCTTAGCTTTAAGCTTCCCTAAGTCTTCAGTATTGTTTGTTGGGTAGCACATGGCACCAAAGACATGAAGAAGGGAGAGATCAGGCTTTTTGAGGTGCACAAGCTCATACGGTGTCTTGTTGTGGAGAGGATGTATCAATGACCGATTTTGAGTGTAACAAGCAGTAGCAATGGCTTCAGCCCATAGAAACATTGGTGTTTTTAAGAATATCAGCATAGTGCGAGCCGCTTCAACTAGTGTGCGATTCCTTCTTTCAACGACTCCATTTTGTTGAGGAGTTCGAGGAATGCTCTTCTGATGACTGATGCCGACACTTTCGTAGAATTTGGTGAGATGTTGGTTAATAAACTCAGTACCATTGTCTGTGCGGATGATTCTAACAGTTTTGTTGAGCCTTACTTGCAACTACTTGATGATCTTGATGATGATATCAGGAGTTTCATCCTTGGATCTTAAAAATTTTACCCATGTGAATCTTGAATAGTCATCCACAATAACAAGAATATATCTTTTCCCATTGAAGCTTTGCACTCTCATGGGTCCACACAGATCCATGTGAAGGGTGTGGAGTACTTCGGTGTTAGAGTTGGTGGGTTTTGGTTTATGAGTTTGTTTCTTGCTTTTACCCAATTGAAATGATGAGCAGAGATGATCTTTTTCATACTTCAATCTAGGTATGCCTCGAACAAGATCTTTGCGAGAGAGCTCGTTTATGGTGCCGAAGTTCAAGTGGTTCAAACGCCGATGCCATAACCATGATTTGCTTTTAGAGGCCTTAGAAAGTAAGCAAATGGGAGAGGACCGCATCATGTCTTCAATAGAGATGGTATACAAATTTGTACCACAACTTCCTTCAAGGAGATCAACTACGTCTAATTCTCTAACAAAACATGTGTGTTTTCTGAAGGCCACTTCGAGATCAGAGTCACAAAATTGACCAACAGAGAATAGGTTGTGCCCAAGTCCTTCCTCATAATAAACTCTTGAAATCACGTTATCACCAAACACATAATCACCATACCCCATAATAGCTCCAAAGTGGTCGTTACCGAATCTAACTGTCCCGATAAACTTTTTAACGAAATTTCTGAGCCGAGAGCGATCCCCAGTTATATGTTTTGAACAGCGTGAGTCCAAATACCACAGGATGATTTGTACGACTTGCATTTGAAAACAGACAGATATGGAGAACTTAAAGACATGGATCCCTAAGTGTGATTGGGATCCAATAGGTTAGCACATGCATACTTAAGAGATTCATGATCAGTATTTTCATTGGTTCTTACAGATGAACCGATATCAGTGGAAGTTGTTGTCTTACTATCAAGGCATTGGGTCACTAAATGGAATTTTCTACCAGTAGCCTTCTATCTCTTAACCTCTAAAGACTTAGGGTCGGGCATGTAAGTCAATGGGCACTGGTTTCCTAGAGTGAATTTTCTTCCCGTAGGTTTCCACTGATATCCTATACTGTTAAAAACTTTTCATGTAGCTCTCCAAGTATTGTTATCCTTAGTAGATTTAACAGGGGATTTATAAGATGATTGCAAAAATGACACAACACATTCATCATGATTACCATAAATTAAACATTCATTACAAGTCTTACAAGTCGCATTAGAATTCGAATTAATTACAGTACGCTTAACGCAAATACTAGAATCAACACGATTCTTTTCATTCAAATTAATCTTATTGTTCCTAAGGTGGTCTTCTACTTTCTTTCCTTGATCATTCTTAGCAGGCGAAGTCCTATCATTCCTTGTACTGCCTTTAGGCTTTGACCCGCTAGCTTTAGTGACATTGATTACTCCTATAGAATTTACGATGGGAACATTAGATTGTTGCAAAGTTGTTTGGTTTCTAGGTGATGATGTGCTATGCACAGAACTAGCCAAGGGTTTATCAAAAGTAACATGCTTCTTCAAATTCCTAGATGAGGATGTGCCAATTTTATCACGCATGTTGGGAATCTTGGGACATGTACCTATGGCATATTCTAACAACTCTTGTGATCGCTTGGTAAGAAAGCAAATATCCAATAGGGTGTTATCAGATGGTCTTACCGATCTATCTTCTTCTATGGTTTCACGGGTCATGTCAAGGCAGTTCTTAAGATGTCTAAGATAATCGCTGTGGACTAGCTCATTGTTCTTAAGGGGAAGAGGAAAAAAAAAAACAGCCTCACATGCATATTTTTTACATTTACAAACCACAGAATTGATATTGTCACTTACATTCAACAGAATTTTCCCTTTCATTTTTGTCTTTAGATTCTCAATTTCATTAAGCAAAGAAGTTATTTTTTCATTGGTTTTCTCACGAGTGATCTTGATAGAATCATATAAATCTTTGTAATGTTGTTTAACTTTAGAATTTTCAGCTTGAAAACAATCATTTTCATGTTTAAGTGAGTTGATTGTGTTTTGAAGTTGAAAATTATGAGAATCTGCAGACATTGGTTTATGGGAGTTGATCACAGCATTCATGGGAGACTTCAATTGAGCAATTTGAGCCCTCAATAGTCTAATCGTGTTCGTGTGAGCTTGAATTTTTTCATCACTTTTTGCTAATTCAAAATATGCATCAAATTCCGGAGCATCAGAAGATGTCTTGGCCTTTGATATTTTCATTTTTTCTTCTAAATGTTGATATTTTAATTGTAAATTAAGATTCTCAACTTCTAGTTTAGAAAGATGCTTGACCATGTTGTCATGATCATCATTTTGAATTTTTTCAAGTAATTTCAAATTCTCCCCCTCAAGCTCAACAACACGATTGTGAAGGTTATTCAAAGCAATAGACATTTCATGAAATTGACAAGCATTAAGAGAAGACTATGTAGTAGTGTAAAACACATCTTGTGTACTGCATTTAGCAATCAAGTTATCATTCATGATGAGAATATTTTTTCTGCCAATTTCACTGTGCTGGAGATCTATAGCTTTTTGTTTACACTCGTTTTCCACATCTTTAAACACTTCTTTCATTGCTTTAAGCTCAACATCAAGGGATTGTCGTAAACCCTCAAAATGTTCTTTGATTTGTTTGAAAAATGGAATGACTTCAGTTAAGTAACACTCTTTGGTTAACTCAAATCCCTTTTCACCCTCAGTAATTCCCGTTGGTGTGATTCTCTTTTTGCATGTTTTCTCAAAATCAGTAAACATTTGACACAAGACATAAATGCTAATAAGAGTTTTACATTGCGTGGGGGAGGGACAACTGAACTAAGTGCATCGGTGTATTGGGGGGATACACAGTTGGGGCAGCTAACTTTAGGGATGTTTTGGCCTTAATTTCCTCAGCTTTTATTTTCTCGATATCTAAGGGCCAAAATACCTGTTCTGGTGTTAACTTAGCTTGAGGTGCAAAAACAGTCACTCAGTTTTGTTCATAATAATCATGGGGTTTAACAATGACTCTGTGTTTGATGCACTTTGGATCCTTCATTTTTTTTTTTTATCAAATCTCTCTCTATTGGCAGAATCAAGTTCATCAAATTCTTTATCGGACGAACTATTTGGGGGATCATGATTGGGAGTAAGCATAACCTTAGCATCATAGAGGGCAGGTTGAGAGTCTCTAACGCTATTAAGGAAGTTTGTTTTAGGTAACCCTAAATCCTTATCACTATGCTTATCCCGCAGTTTCATGTGCTTTTCCACCATTTGAGCTGTTTGAGGTGTTTGGCCAAGAACATACAACTTGTTTTCAAGTTTGTTTTCCAATTGCTTAAGGTTGGAAAATTCGTTTAACAGTTTAGTTTCCTTTTGTTGAAATTCAATTTTTAGGAGATTTACACTATCTTGAATTTCCAGTTTTTCGTTAAAAACACGTTCAAGTTGATTTTGGAAAGATTTAATCTCTTATTTCAAGGCCATTTCCTTCAAATTTTGTTCAGTGATGTAGGCATGCATTTGCAGTTCCATTTTTTGTTCACGTTCTGTAAGCTCAAATTTAGCACGTTGTTCATAGAACCTAACTTGATCCCTAAGAGTATTTATCCTAGTGGTTAGGGTGTCATCTGGTGCAGCAACAGTATACTCATCTAAATCACACATTTCTTCATCAGCAGAGGATATATCACTTGGTACAACAGATTCGACGTTGTGCTTCACATATTGTTCATATGGGACAATATTGCTATTCCCCAAATTTGCAGTATCTAATTCAACAACGTTTGTTTGTTGTACCTCGTTACATATCGTTTGCTCATGCATCACATCAATATCATACACAACAAAAGACTTTCCACAAGATACGTCAGAATTACTGTCATGATCCGAATGTTGCTCAGTTGGGAACACTTTGAAGGTTTCCAATTCAGCCTCATTCGATTCACAAACATTATTTCGTTGTA
This sequence comes from Artemisia argyi, assembly GCA_030686995.1. Taxonomy (NCBI): domain Eukaryota; kingdom Viridiplantae; phylum Streptophyta; class Magnoliopsida; order Asterales; family Asteraceae; genus Artemisia; species Artemisia argyi. The sequence continues at coordinate 7,464,534 of CM060707.1, read as the reverse complement.
TATCATAGAAGGTCTTTTGTTCATCATTAACAGTGCATTTATCATATAATTTTAGTACCTCAGATATGATGGATGATTTGGATCGATCAGATTGTTGTGTGGGTGAGACAACAGATGATAAGTTAGCCATGAAGATTGTCTGAGCAGTGGGTTCATCATCAACATCTGAGTCGAAAGCATCACAATCTTCAGCTTGGAAGATGTTTGGATCATTTAGAGCTAAATCCTAAACTGGCTGTTCATCCACTTCATCATCGAATGTTTTTCCATCATCCCCAGCAAGAAATGCCAATTCATCCTCAATAAGTACCACTCCATTCTCTTGAGCTTGCATGAGCAACATTTTGTCCTTAAAGTAATCTGAGTTTTAAGGACGTTTTGGTTGAGTGCAGTTTCTGGCAAGGTGACCTAAACCCCCACAGTTGTAACATTTTGGTTGCCTTCCTTGTCCCTGATTCACATTTGCACCTCTGTTCTGAAAGTTACCCCGCACAACATTTCTTTGATCACATTCTGTCTTCCCTGAACATTTTGCACCATTACTTTTCTGTCTTCCACAATGGCTTGATTTCGTGGATTGGAGGAAGTTCTGAGTTGATTGTTGGAGGATGGGAGTGCGGCCCTGAAATGTTGAACCAGTAGAGAAACTTGATTGGAGAGATTATCAATCATCTTGTCTGTATGAGAGTATCCTGAGTCGAGATGAGTGTTCATGGTGGCTGATGACTGTAGCGATGAGTGATCCATTGATGACACATGTTGATTAGTTGGCCCCATACTACTCATGAAAGCAAGTGAGTCATTGGTGACTGTTGGATTGAGTTTCTCTCTTAGTTGACGATCATAAGCAGCATGCTTCTCATGTTGTTGCAAATAAGCAAACAATTGCTCATAGTTCATATTTCTCAATCCTTTGTTGAGCTTGACAGCAGTGACAAACCAATCCCACTCAGGTGACATGTTGTTCACAAACTTAGAGTTGAGTTGAATGTTGGGCATTGTCATTCTGATCATTCTGATGTCGTTAACCAGCTTGTGAAATCGGACATAGTAATTGGTAATGTTTTCACCAGGATTTATTTTGAAATGCTCAAACTCATCATATAATTGAGATTCACGGTCTTCTTTGGTCAACTCTGATCCAGACAGAAGCATTTTGACATTATCCCACACCACTTTGGCTTCAGTGTTGAAGTTGATTAGCTTGTACACATCTTTGGGTAACCCTTGTATTACTATGTTGGAGGCACGAATGTCAGCATCATAGCGCTTCTTTTCAACATCAGTGAGATCATTGTAAGTGCGTGGTCTATCAATTCCCTGAACAGCGGAGCCATCCTCAGCAGTGGAGATAGCATCTCTAGTTGTACCCATCTGCATAGGACCTTCATTGATAGATCGTAGAATGTTCTCACCATTTTCTTTACCCAAGCAGTACAATCTGATTCTTTGCGCCCATGATTCATAATCTGTCCTGTCTAGCATTGGAGGTTGGGTGTTAGACCCAGCAGCTTGAATGTCATTAGATATAGTCGACATCTCAAAGTCTTCAAACGGGATTTTACAGCTTTAGTGACTTAAACCGAGAAATGATTCTTTCTAGGGATTTTACTAAAGTCAACAAAAGAAACCGGAAGATATATTCAGCAGATTGAACTAATAGAGAGATACCAGATGAGTCACAGTTTGCATCAAGTGTTGAGTTGTGACAAGTCCAGTTGCAATATAACCAATTGAGATTAGTCAAGTCGTAAGAATTATCTCACAACGTCAGATCATAATTAGATCAATTGAAACGACTAAGGTTACAACACTACACGAATTGCAAATTGATTACCCAATCACATGAATCTCATCACTTAGTAAATTGCAAAATAATGTGAGATAGTCGCAACTGTATGCACTAATCGCAATAGGAGATAAACGCAAGGAGAGCAAATCGCAGTGGAAGGTAACCGCAAGGTAGGTAACCACAGAGAAAGGTAATCACAAGGTGAGTTAACCGCTGGGAGCAACTAACCGCAGAGTACACAAACCACAAAATGGATTACACGCAAATCACTAACCACAACAAGTAGCAAACCGCAGAAACTAAACGCAGTCCACTAAACCGCAGAAGCTAAACGCAGTCAGATAGTCTCAAATACCAATCGTAGACCATCTAATCGCAGGAGCTAGTCGCAGTTGACAAGAGTCCAAAAATGTCACTTTCCTTGTGATTTGTTTGTATTCCCAAAATAGTAATCGCAGACAAACTAACCACAGAGATCAGGAGCTAATCGCAGTGAAGCAATGGAACAGTGGAGCTAGTCGCAACAATAAAATACGACCAAAACTCAATCAAAACTTCAAATAAGCTTATGAAATAGTAAAACCAACTGAAACACAATGTTGTACTAACACCAAGGATCATAAAAGTACATCTCTAACACATCTAATAACACAAGAAAGATCAAACCAAGATGTTTTGAATAAAACTCTTCTAACTCACAAAAATTACACACAAACCACACCAAATCCGAATATCCAAGGCCCTAAGATGAAACCATGGCTCTGATACCAATTGTAGAGAATCAATCAAGTCACAAACATGTATGGTTCTTGTGGTTTGGTACGAATTAAGAAAGAAAGAAAGAAAAGTGGAAGAGTTTTAGAGAGAGAAATAGATGGGAGCCTTGAGAGAAACTTGCAATCTATTAGCTTGTGAATGAAGGTCCAACCCTCTCCACATGTTGAGAGGGGTATTTATACTAATCCTACAAAGAAACATAGAAACGCCCACACCCGGGCTGTGGATCAGGTATACAGTGGGTAAGACCCGTCCTTCTTCCACGATGATACTTAGACTAATCTAATATCTAACTAACTAATAAACTAACTACGAGCTAACTTTAAATGCTATTACATCAGTTAGCTGACCGAGTCTTCTATAGGAATAATTGTATTCCTAACACAGTTGTATCAGTGATCCACATCACAACTCATTTCTTATACAAATGCTGACTGTGCTGGTTGCCCTGCCACTCGTCGTTCTACCTCCGGCTATTGTGTGTTTCTTGGTGATAACCTCTTGTCATGGTCTTCCAAACACCAACACACCTTGCCTCGTTTCAGTGCCAAGGCTGAATACCGCAAGGTCGCCAATGTCGTTGCTGAAACTGCATGGATACGAAATCTATTGCGCGAACTTCAGGCCCCTTTGTTTACTGTTACACCGGTATATTGTGACAATGTTAGTGTTGTTTATATGTCTGCCAACCCAGTTCAACACCAACGCACGAAGCACAAAGAGATTGATATTCATTTTGTTCGCGATAAAGTTGCTACCGGCCTTGTACGAGTCCTACATGTTCCATCTAGATATCAGTATGCCGACATATTTACTAAGGGACTTCCTTACCTCTTGTTTGCTGATTTTCGGTCCAGTTTGAGTGTTCGAAGTCCTCCCGCTCAAACTGAAGGGGTGTATTAGCCGTATCATATCTTTTAGTAGACAGCCTGTACACAACTTGTACTCATCCTATGTTTGTAATGTTAGGCCCATGGCCCATTCTTTGTATATAGCTTGTAAACCCTATGTAATCATCTATATATTCAAGTATAATGAACGTGAATAGACAAGGCAAAACATTATGTTTTAGGATTATGGCAGAGTTTCCGCTGGAACCTCCTTTATCGAAGATGCTCCTTGCAAGCGTAGATTTGGGTTGTAGTGATGAGATTTTAACGATTATTGCTATGCTTCTGACCGGAAACATTTTTTTTCGACCTAGTGAAAGACAAGCCAAAGCTGATGAAAAGAAGGCTAAGTTTTTCGATCCCGAGGGTGATCAACTTACTTTGCTTGCTGTTTACAAGACTTGGAAAGCAAACAATTTTTCTTTGCAGTGGTGCTACAAGAATTTTGTGCAGGTGTGGTCTCTTATGAGAGCCCGAGATATCCAACAGCAACTTTTGTCTTTAATGGACAGGTATGTTCTCTATGCTTCGTCTTTGTTACTGTTGATGAATAAATTTAGTTTCACCATTTACCTATGCTAAGTAATTTCTACTGTTAATTGCTATTGACATGACTGCAAATTAAAAGTTTATGTTAAAATATGGATATATGGTTACAGAGGTGTAAAATTATAACCTTTACACGATGTGTTTTGCTATAATATCGTGCTGAAAAATGAGTACTTATTTGGTTTGCGACAATTATCATTTTAAGAAAGTATATAGCATTGTAAAGTAGTGAGTGCAGATGATATTAACGTTTAGTATATATCCCAATTGGACATGTTCATTTTCTGCGAATAAATCTTGATAAATCTAGTATATAGAATCTCTTTTTCAACCTTAATAAATCTTGGTGTTGACTGATTTTGCAAATGGCGTGCTTAATTTTTGGTGATAGTTATCAATGTTTTCAGTTAGGAACGTGAAATATATGAAACTGCATATTGTGTAGGCGTTAGCGATCACTTATATCATGAGTTACTCCTGTTAATTACTTATATATTCTTACGTAGGTTTCCTAAACCATTGATATAGAAGATAACTTACAGTTGATGGAATCTTTTAGCTTCAAGTGTAGCCGTTATTTATATTGTTAGAGTCCAAATGTACGATTTATTTTCCAAACAGTGCTTTAAAAATGTTACAGTAATTGCTTAGTTTCTTATAAAGCTTTTGATCTTTACTAATTTATATCTTTTATTCGATTAGGTACAAACTGGATGTTGTGACTGCTGGAAAGAATTATATAAGGAAGGCCATAATGCTGGTTTTTTCTTTCATGCTGCAAGAAAGGACCCCACATGCTGGTGGATACCGGACCATAGTTGATAATCAACCTGTTTACATGCACATGCACCCATAATAAACACTTTAAAAACCCCTCACATAGGGTTCTATCTAATTGAAACCCCCACCCTAGGGTTCTATCCGATTAAAACCCCACCGTACGGCTTCATACTCATAAATAAAATCAACAACCTCATATAGTCAAATGTAGTTATCATTCTTTTATGTCTCAAAATCAACACAAACTTTATCAACTTGTTGGAAAAATGTACACCTACCAATACTCTAGTAATAAGCACCTTTTAAGATTGTCATGTTTATGTTGTTTAAGAATCTTTGTGGACACCTACCAATACACTAAACCTTTATCGACTACGAAATGATAAGGAACATTGAATAAAAGGTAAATAAACTTGTCATGTCGAGATGAAACCGACCTCAAGTAGCAAAGTAACAGCAACTCTTCATCAGTATGTTGTCTTCTTTAAACAACACGATTGAAACGCATGTTATATAAGAGTCTAGCACGAGAAGAAGTTCCGTGTCCTTAAAAGGTGTTTACGTGCCCGATTTGCTGCAAACATCATACGTAACGACCCCAGGATTGATGCAGAACCACGTTGCATATTGTCAGCGAACAATTTCAATGTAATGTAAATGGCGAAGCAGAAAAACTAGATAACAAGATGTTCATGCATCTAACATGTATAGCATGTGTGGTTTTGTTTGTTGTATTCACGTCACAACATGATGAGTTACATAGTTGTGTATTGACATCAAATATATATGGCTAGTAAACTTGCATCATGGTGATCAAGCATGATTATGTTAGTTGCCATAAAATATGGGATCATGGCGATAATGATTGCAAACTATTGGTTGCCTTGCAAATTAAACCGATGTTCTTTTACCAAGTCAATACTACACTAACTGATTCCCTTGCTGCATGACACACTTAGCTATGTTGGAATTATGTCCAAGTTCATAACTAATTGGTAAGACTATCGTCAAAAGTAGAGTCCTTTTTGGGTCGCCCTCGATGAACCGTAAAAGAGAAAATATTCAAAGAATAAGTTACGGCATAACCACGTTAAGTGTTACGTGGTAACAAGGTCATGGGATAGTTTTGGGGGTTTGTCCCACATCACCCAAATGGGTAAACCCATGAATAATCCTTTCCTTATATATAGAGGAGCATGCCTAAGTTATTGCAAACCAATCATCTCATTCTTATTCCTACTCCTTATAAGAGTCTTTCGTTTATCGGGACCTTGGGAGTTCGAAAGAATAGTTTCTTTTTGGTTCGTGGGTGTGAGCTATTAGAGGTACTCTCGTTTGGGTACTCGCCTCCAAGTTCGACCAAGGTGGTCCGCGTGAGAAATTCGATTTTCTCAAAGGTTAGTAATTTTCTTCTTTCTTTTTTAATTACTTATTTATTTATTTCTTTTAAGTTGCTTTTAGTTAATTAGGTTTAGATCCTTTAGGGTTTAGTTCCCTTCTTGCCCTAGATTATTATTATTTCCGCTGCGTATTAATCTAGTTGGGAATAGAAAACCCATCAGTGGCATCAGAGCTTTAGCCTAATTCTATTAGCACTTAAAAAGTAAATTGTTAACATGTGATAAGTGTAAATAATAATTGTATATTATATTATTGTCTTATGATCATTGAATGTTAATATGAATTTACATTTTGAACCTTATATTTTAAAATGTTTAAAATAGAACCCTAAAGTTTAAAATGTTTTATTTTTAACCTTATATTTTAAAATGTTTAAAATAGAACCCTAAAGTTTAAAATGTTTAAAAAAGAACCCTAAAGTTTAAAATGTTTCATTTTGAACCTTATATTTTAAAATGTTTAAAATAGAACAAAAGTTTAAAATGTTTAAAAGAAACCTTATATATATATTATAATTGTTATATTATTTGAAACTACTAAAACAAAATTCCCGTTTTAGATATATAGAAAATGTGAATAGTATGCCAACCCATGAAAACCGCACATCTATCATATGGGCTATTAATGGAGCGTGTGTGGTTTACCGGCACATTAATAAGAGAACATAAGTGAAAGATGATGTGGGTCTCGCGATTCTCGGGCTGACTCGAGCCGGGTACCACGCGGGTTTTGCATGGTTAAATTCACTGTCTTATTCATGATCCTCGGCATCCCAGTCATGAATTGTAGATAAGCATATACGAGATTAACATGCCATTGATCAGAATCAATGAATCTCAAAAGAACTAGGAATTTCATAGAGAATGAAATTGACAAAGACATTGTCTACCTAAAATAATTTCGTGATATGATTACGGCAACCCTCTTCATAAAACGAATCTAAAATATGGATCCTAGCCTTAATATAAAATTGGGTAATTGATTAAGGAATATTCATGCTAAACTAAAACTGTTTTATCTTATAGATGTCTACTGAAAATGGTGTCAATCCTCCCGTTCCCAATCCCTCACATAACCCAAACTTCTCATTACTCTCAGTTCTTGGGAGGGAAAGACTCACCGGTCCTAACTATATGGACTGGATGCGAAACCTTAGGTTCACCCTAAGGTACGAGAACAAAGAGTATGTTCTCGATGAGCAAATTCCCAAAATTGATGATGATTCAACCCAAGAAGAGATTGAAGCTCACCGAAAGCACTATGATGATGCAAACAAAGTGTCATGCATCATGGCATCGTCCATGAGCCCTGAACTGCAAAAGACTTTTGAGTACACTTGGGCTTATGAGATGAACCAACAGCTCAAGGAAATGTTTCAGGCAAAGGCAAGCAAAGAACGCCTTGATGTTGTTAAATCCCTCATGGCTTGCAAACCAAAACCTGGAGCCTCTATTTGTGCTTTTGTCTTAGAGATGAAAGGGTACTTTGACAGATTGGGATCTCTGAACATGGTATTCGATACTGAGCTTTCTATCAACATAATCCTATCTGGTCTGCCAGCTGATTACAATCAGTTTGTGCTCTCGTATCAAATGAACGGGAAAGAGACCTCAATAATGGAACTCCATAGCTTGTTGCAAACCGCTGAGCAAGGGATCAAGAAGATTGATATGCCCTCTACTTCAGCGGCTCCTGTGTTGACTGTTGGTCATAATGCAAAGAAAAGAAAGACTTCTCATTCCAACTGGAAAGGAAAGCCCACAAAAGGAAAGTCTGATTATGGGTCTAAGAGAAAGGCTGAATCTGATATTGCACCGACAAGTGATCCAAAGGAAGCAGTGTGCTTCTACTGCAACACAAAGGGACATTGGAAGCGTAGCTGCCCAAAATATCTGAAGGACCTCAAAGACGGAAAGGTCGAAAAGGGTAGTCACTCAGGTATGTTTATGATCGAACTCCACAATACTACAACTTCTGATTCGTGGGTCTTGGATACAGGGTGTGGTACTCACATTTGCACTGTATTGCAGGGTCTAAAGGAAAGTAAGAAGTTGAAGCATGGAGAGCTCAACTTAGTCATGGGGAACAGGAAAATCACACCTGTAACGAAGATTGGAAAGTACGAGCTCATGCTAAAGTCTGGAGTTAGGATAAATTTAAATAATTGTTGTTATTCGTCAGAAATGACAAGAAACATTATTTCATTTCATGTTTTGTTTAAGGATGGTTATCAATTTTCATTTGACAATGAGAATGGAGATATTTTGGTTTATTCAAATGGTTGTTTTATATTTAAAGCTTCTCCTTGCAAAGGCATATATGAAACTGTTGAATGTATTAGTGATAATGGCAACGTGATTTTAAATGTTGGTTCGTCAAATGAGCTTGATAAATCAAAATTGTGGCATTCTCGTCTTGGGCACATAAACAAGAAACGCATCGCCCAACTCCAAAAGGATGGAGTGTTGGAATCATTCGACTTCAAATCGGATGATGTATGCGAGTCTTGCTTATTGGGAAAGATGACTAAATCACCATTCACAGGAACATGTGAAAGAGGTGAAGGATTATTGGACTTAGTACACACGGATGTGTGTGGACCATTCCGATCAACCACAAAAGATGGAAACCGCTACTACGTTACATTTACTGATGATTTCAGTAGATATGGATATGTTTATCTGATTAAACATAAGTCGGATACTTTTGAAGTATTCAAAATGTTTCAAAACGAAGTAGAGAACCAACTGGGCAGAAAGATAAAGGTACTCCGGTCCGATAGGGGAGGAGAATACCTTAGTATCGAATTTTTCGATCATCTTAAAAATTGTGGTATAGTTTCACAGTTAACTCCTCCTAGAACACCACAACTAAATGGAGTTGCGGAGAGGAGAAATAGAACCCTGTTAGACATGGTTCGATCTATGATGTGTCGAGCAACACTTCCAATAAGCTTCTGGGGTTACGCATTAGAAACAGCCGCCCATATCTTAAATCTTGTACCCACTAAGAAGGTTTCGAAGACACCTTTTGAGATGTGGAAGGGAAAACGTCCTTCCCTTGGGCACATCAAAATCTGGGGTTGTGAGGTTTTCGTTAGACGAGAAGCTCAGGACAAACTAGAAGCCAGATCCGAAAAGTGTCTTTTCGTCGGTTATCCTAAAGAGTCATTTGGATATTTGTTTTACAGACCCAAGGATAATGTGGTGTTTGTAGCTCGAAGAGGAACGTTCCTCGAGAGAGAAATGATATCCAAAGAGGACAGTGGGAGTAAAATAGACCTTGAAGAAATTCAAGATTTTGCCGATGAAGAACCTATAGTAAACACTGACACTCAACAAGAGGTGGTGACACCTGTTGAACCTGATGATATATCCTTACCCATTCGCAGAACAAGTAGTAGAGTAAGCAAGCCTTCTCAGGATCCTCAATTCTATTATGGTTTCCATATTGAAGAGGACAAGATTAGTGATAGTACACTAAGTGAGTTAGATGAGCCTGCTAACTACAAGGAAGCGATGGCAAGCCCTGAGGCTGCTAAGTGGAAGGAAGCTATGAAAAGCGAGATTAAATCTATGTATGACAACCAAGTTTGGAACTTGATTGACACTACACACGGTCTTAAGATTGTGGGATGTAAGTGGATCTTCAAGAAGAAGACAGACATGGATGGGAATGTACACACTTATAAAGCTAGGTTAGTAGCGAAGGGTTATACTCAAACCCAAGGGATTGATTATGAGGAAACCTTCTCACCAGTAGCTAAAATAAAGTCAATTAGGATAATGCTTGCCATAGCTGCGTTTCATGATTATGAAATATGGCAGATGGATGTCAAGACCGCTTTCCTTAACAGAAAACTAACAGAGGATGTGTTTATGGCACAACCAGAAGGTTTTGAAAATGCAAAGTATCCTAAAAGAGTGTGCAAGCTTCAAAAGGCCATTTATGGACTTAAACAGGCATCTCGTAGCTGGAATCTCTGCTTCCATGAGAAAGTCACACAGTTTGGATTTTCTAGAAGCGAAGATGAGTCCTGTATATATATCAAAGTCAGTGGGAGTATTGTAGTCTTCCTGGTATTATATGTGGATGATATACTACTCATAGGAAACGATATCCCAACATTACAAAGTGTAAAAGAATGGTTGGGGAAATGTTTCTCTATGAAAGATTTGGGAGATGCAGCATATATTCTCGGTATAAAGATTTACAGAGATAGGTCAAAGCGTCTTATAGGACTTAGCCAGGACACGTACTTAGATAAAATTTTGAAAAGATTCAAAATGGAGAATTCTAAGAAAGGGAATCTACCCTTACATCATGGCATAAAGATTAGTAAGGATCTATGTCCGAAAACTAATGAAGAACTGGACAGAATGAGTCGAGTCCCATATGCTTCGGCTGTAGGATCGATCATGTATGCCATGACGTGTACAAGGCCTGATGTCTCCTTTGCTTTGAGCATGGTGAGTCGACATCAGCAGAATCCTGGTGAAGGTCATTGGACAGCAGTAAAGAACATTCTTAAGTATTTAAGAAATACTAAAGACAGGTTCTTAGTTTATGGTGGAGAAGAAGAAATCAAAGTGACTGGTTATTGTGATGCAAGTTTCCAAACAGATAAAGATGATAGTCGTTCACAGTCTGGTTGGGTATTTTTGCTAAATGGGGGAGCGGTGACGTGGAAAAGTTCAAAGCAAGATACAGTGGCAGACTCCACATGCGAGTCTGAGTATATTGCAGCTTGTGAGGCTTCAAAGGAAGCTATTTGGATGAAGAATTTCATTGGAGATCTTGGAGTTGTTCCAACAGTACAAGATCCCAATTGGACATGTTCATTTTCTGCGAATAAATCTTGATAAATCTAGTATATAGAATCTCTTTTTCAACCTTAATAAATCTTGGTGTTGACTGATTTTGCAAATGGCGTGCTTAATTTTTGGTGATAGTTATCAATGTTTTCAGTTAGGAACGTGAAATATATGAAACTGCATATTGTGTAGGCGTTAGCGATCACTTATATCATGAGTTACTCCTGTTAATTACTTATATATTCTTACGTAGGTTTCCTAAACCATTGATATAGAAGATAACTTACAGTTGATGGAATTTTTTAGCTTCAAGTGTAGCCGTTATTTATATTGTTAGAGTCCAAATGTACGATTTATTTTCCAAACAGTGCTTTAAAAATGTTACAGTAATTGCTTAGTTTCTTATAAAGCTTTTGATCTTTACTAATTTATATCTTTTATTCGATTAGGTACAAACTGGATGTTGTGACTGCTGGAAAGAATTATATAAGGAAGGCCATAATGCTGGTTTTTTCTTTCATGCTGCAAGAAAGGACCCCACATGCTGGTGGATACCGGACCATAGTTGATAATCAACCTGTTTACATGCACATGCACCCATAATAAACACTTTAAAAACCCCTCACATAGGGTTCTATCTAATTGAAACCCCCACCCTAGGGTTCTATCCGATTAAAACCCCACCGTACGGCTTCATACTCATAAATAAAATCAACAACCTCATATAGTCAAATGTAGTTATCATTCTTTTATGTCTCAAAATCAACACAAACTTTATCAACTTGTTGGAAAAATGTACACCTACCAATACTCTAGTAATAAGCACCTTTTAAGATTGTCATGTTTATGTTGTTTAAGAATCTTTGTGGACACCTACCAATACACTAAACCTTTATCGACTACGAAATGATAAGGAACATTGAATAAAAGGTAAATAAACTTGTCATGTCGAGATGAAACCGACCTCAAGTAGCAAAGTAACAGCAACTCTTCATCAGTATGTTGTCTTCTTTAAACAACACGATTGAAACGCATGTTATATAAGAGTCTAGCACGAGAAGAAGTTCCGTGTCCTTAAAAGGTGTTTACGTGCCCGATTTGCTGCAAACATCATACGTAACGACCCCAGGATTGATGCAGAACCACGTTGCATATTGTCAGCGAACAATTTCAATGTAATGTAAATGGCGAAGCAGAAAAACTAGATAACAAGATGTTCATGCATCTAACATGTATAGCATGTGTGGTTTTGTTTGTTGTATTCACGTCACAACATGATGAGTTACATAGTTGTGTATTGACATCAAATATATATGGCTAGTAAACTTGCATCATGGTGATCAAGCATGATTATGTTAGTTGCCATAAAATATGGGATCATGGCGATAATGATTGCAAACTATTGGTTGCCTTGCAAATTAAACCGATGTTCTTTTACCAAGTCAATACTACACTAACTGATTCCCTTGCTGCATGACACACTTAGCTATGTTGGAATTATGTCCAAGTTCATAACTAATTGGTAAGACTATCGTCAAAAGTAGAGTCCTTTTTGGGTCGCCCTCGATGAACCGTAAAAGAGAAAATATTCAAAGAATAAGTTACGGCATAACCACGTTAAGTGTTACGTGGTAACAAGGTCATGGGATAGTTTTGGGGGTTTGTCCCACATCACCCAAATGGGTAAACCCATGACTAATCCTTTCCTTATATATAGAGGAGCATGCCTAAGTTATTGCAAACCAATCATCTCATTCTTATTCCTACTCCTTATAAGAGTCTTTCGTTTATCGGGACCTTAGGAGTTCGAAAGAATAGTTTCTTTTTGGTTCGTGGGTGTGAGCTATTAGAGGTACTCTCGTTTGGGTACTCGCCTCCAAGTTCGACCAAGGTGGTCCGCGTGAGAAATTCGATTTTCTCAAAGGTTAGTAATTTTCTTCTTTCTTTTTTAATTACTTATTTATTTATTTCTTTTAAGTTGCTTTTAGTTAATTAGGTTTAGATCCTTTAGGGTTTAGTTCCCTTCTTGCCCTAGATTATTATTATTTCCGCTGCGTATTAATCTAGTTGGGAATAGAAAACCCATCAGTGGCATCAGAGCTTTAGCCTAATTCTATTAGCACTTAAAAAGTAAATTGTTAACATGTGATAAGTGTAAATAATAATTGTATATTATATTATTGTCTTATGATCATTGAATGTTAATATGAATTTACATTTTGAACCTTATATTTTAAAATGTTTAAAATAGAACCCTAAAGTTTAAAATGTTTTATTTTTAACCTTATATTTTAAAATGTTTAAAATAGAACCCTAAAGTTTAAAATGTTTAAAAAAGAACCCTAAAGTTTAAAATGTTTCATTTTGAACCTTATATTTTAAAATGTTTAAAATAGAACAAAAGTTTAAAATGTTTAAAAGAAACCTTATATATATATTATAATTGTTATATTATTTGAAACTACTAAAACAAAATTCCCGTTTTAGATATATAGAAAATGTGAATAGTATGCCAACCCATGAAAACCGCACATCTATCATATGGGCTATTAATGGAGCGTGTGTGGTTTACCGGCACATTAATAAGAGAACATAAGTGAAAGATGATGTGGGTCTCGCGATTCTCGGGCTGACTCGAGCCGGGTACCACGCGGGTTTTGCATGGTTAAATTCACTGTCTTATTCATGATCCTCGGCATCCCAGTCATGAATTGTAGATAAGCATATACGAGATTAACATGCCATTGATCAGAATCAATGAATCTCAAAAGAACTAGGAATTTCATAGAGAATGAAATTGACAAAGACATTGTCTACCTAAAATAATTTCGTGATATGATTACGGCAACCCTCTTCATAAAACGAATCTAAAATATGGATCCTAGCCTTAATATAAAATTGGGTAATTGATTAAGGAATATTCATGCTAAACTAAAACTGTTTTATCTTATAGATGTCTACTGAAAATGGTGTCAATCCTCCCGTTCCCAATCCCTCACATAACCCAAACTTCTCATTACTCTCAGTTCTTGGGAGGGAAAGACTCACCGGTCCTAACTATATGGACTGGATGCGAAACCTTAGGTTCACCCTAAGGTACGAGAACAAAGAGTATGTTCTCGATGAGCAAATTCCCAAAATTGATGATGATTCAACCCAAGAAGAGATTGAAGCTCACCGAAAGCACTATGATGATGCAAACAAAGTGTCATGCATCATGGCATCGTCCATGAGCCCTGAACTGCAAAAGACTTTTGAGTACACTTGGGCTTATGAGATGAACCAACAGCTCAAGGAAATGTTTCAGGCAAAGGCAAGCAAAGAACGCCTTGATGTTGTTAAATCCCTCATGGCTTGCAAACCAAAACCTGGAGCCTCTATTTGTGCTTTTGTCTTAGAGATGAAAGGGTACTTTGACAGATTGGGATCTCTGAACATGGTATTCGATACTGAGCTTTCTATCAACATAATCCTATCTGGTCTGCCAGCTGATTACAATCAGTTTGTGCTCTCGTATCAAATGAACGGGAAAGAGACCTCAATAATGGAACTCCATAGCTTGTTGCAAACCGCTGAGCAAGGGATCAAGAAGATTGATATGCCCTCTACTTCAGCGGCTCCTGTGTTGACTGTTGGTCATAATGCAAAGAAAAGAAAGACTTCTCATTCCAACTGGAAAGGAAAGCCCACAAAAGGAAAGTCTGATTATGGGTCTAAGAGAAAGGCTGAATCTGATATTGCACCGACAAGTGATCCAAAGGAAGCAGTGTGCTTCTACTGCAACACAAAGGGACATTGGAAGCGTAGCTGCCCAAAATATCTGAAGGACCTCAAAGACGGAAAGGTCGAAAAGGGTAGTCACTCAGGTATGTTTATGATCGAACTCCACAATACTACAACTTCTGATTCGTGGGTCTTGGATACAGGGTGTGGTACTCACATTTGCACTGTATTGCAGGGTCTAAAGGAAAGTAAGAAGTTGAAGCATGGAGAGCTCAACTTAGTCATGGGGAACAGGAAAATCACACCTGTAACGAAGATTGGAAAGTACGAGCTCATGCTAAAGTCTGGAGTTAGGATAAATTTAAATAATTGTTGTTATTCGTCAGAAATGACAAGAAACATTATTTCATTTCATGTTTTGTTTAAGGATGGTTATCAATTTTCATTTGACAATGAGAATGGAGATATTTTGGTTTATTCAAATGGTTGTTTTATATTTAAAGCTTCTCCTTGCAAAGGCATATATGAAACTGTTGAATGTATTAGTGATAATGGCAACGTGATTTTAAATGTTGGTTCGTCAAATGAGCTTGATAAATCAAAATTGTGGCATTCTCGTCTTGGGCACATAAACAAGAAACGCATCGCCCAACTCCAAAAGGATGGAGTGTTGGAATCATTCGACTTCAAATCGGATGATGTATGCGAGTCTTGCTTATTGGGAAAGATGACTAAATCACCATTCACAGGAACATGTGAAAGAGGTGAAGGATTATTGGACTTAGTACACACGGATGTGTGTGGACCATTCCGATCAACCACAAAAGATGGAAACCGCTACTACGTTACATTTACTGATGATTTCAGTAGATATGGATATGTTTATCTGATTAAACATAAGTCGGATACTTTTGAAGTATTCAAAATGTTTCAAAACGAAGTAGAGAACCAACTGGGCAGAAAGATAAAGGTACTCCGGTCCGATAGGGGAGGAGAATACCTTAGTATCGAATTTTTCGATCATCTTAAAAATTGTGGTATAGTTTCACAGTTAACTCCTCCTAGAACACCACAACTAAATGGAGTTGCGGAGAGGAGAAATAGAACCCTGTTAGACATGGTTCGATCTATGATGTGTCGAGCAACACTTCCAATAAGCTTCTGGGGTTACGCATTAGAAACAGCCGCCCATATCTTAAATCTTGTACCCACTAAGAAGGTTTCGAAGACACCTTTTGAGATGTGGAAGGGAAAACGTCCTTCCCTTGGGCACATCAAAATCTGGGGTTGTGAGGTTTTCGTTAGACGAGAAGCTCAGGACAAACTAGAAGCCAGATCCGAAAAGTGTCTTTTCGTCGGTTATCCTAAAGAGTCATTTGGATATTTGTTTTACAGACCCAAGGATAATGTGGTGTTTGTAGCTCGAAGAGGAACGTTCCTCGAGAGAGAAATGATATCCAAAGAGGACAGTGGGAGTAAAATAGACCTTGAAGAAATTCAAGATTTTGCCGATGAAGAACCTATAGTAAACACTGACACTCAACAAGAGGTGGTGACACCTGTTGAACCTGATGATATATCCTTACCCATTCGCAGAACAAGTAGTAGAGTAAGCAAGCCTTCTCAGGATCCTCAATTCTATTATGGTTTCCATATTGAAGAGGACAAGATTAGTGATAGTACACTAAGTGAGTTAGATGAGCCTGCTAACTACAAGGAAGCGATGGCAAGCCCTGAGGCTGCTAAGTGGAAGGAAGCTATGAAAAGCGAGATTAAATCTATGTATGACAACCAAGTTTGGAACTTGATTGACACTACACACGGTCTTAAGATTGTGGGATGTAAGTGGATCTTCAAGAAGAAGACAGACATGGATGGGAATGTACACACTTATAAAGCTAGGTTAGTAGCGAAGGGTTATACTCAAACCCAAGGGATTGATTATGAGGAAACCTTCTCACCAGTAGCTAAAATAAAGTCAATTAGGATAATGCTTGCCATAGCTGCGTTTCATGATTATGAAATATGGCAGATGGATGTCAAGACCGCTTTCCTTAACGGAAAACTAACAGAGGATGTGTTTATGGCACAACCAGAAGGTTTTGAAAATGCAAAGTATCCTAAAAGAGTGTGCAAGCTTCAAAAGGCCATTTATGGACTTAAACAGGCATCTCGTAGCTGGAATCTCTGCTTCCATGAGAAAGTCACACAGTTTGGATTTTCTAGAAGCGAAGATGAGTCCTGTATATATATCAAAGTCAGTGGGAGTATTGTAGTCTTCCTGGTATTATATGTGGATGATATACTACTCATAGGAAACGATATCCCAACATTACAAAGTGTAAAAGAATGGTTGGGGAAATGTTTCTCTATGAAAGATTTGGGAGATGCAGCATATATTCTCGGTATAAAGATTTACAGAGATAGGTCAAAGCGTCTTATAGGACTTAGCCAGGACACGTACTTAGATAAAATTTTGAAAAGATTCAAAATGGAGAATTCTAAGAAAGGGAATCTACCCTTACATCATGGCATAAAGATTAGTAAGGATCTATGTCCGAAAACTAATGAAGAACTGGACAGAATGAGTCGAGTCCCATATGCTTCGGCTGTAGGATCGATCATGTATGCCATGACGTGTACAAGGCCTGATGTCTCCTTTGCTTTGAGCATGGTGAGTCGACATCAGCAGAATCCTGGTGAAGGTCATTGGACAGCAGTAAAGAACATTCTTAAGTATTTAAGAAATACTAAAGACAGGTTCTTAGTTTATGGTGGAGAAGAAGAAATCAAAGTGACTGGTTATTGTGATGCAAGTTTCCAAACAGATAAAGATGATAGTCGTTCACAGTCTGGTTGGGTATTTTTGCTAAATGGGGGAGCGGTGACGTGGAAAAGTTCAAAGCAAGATACAGTGGCAGACTCCACATGCGAGTCTGAGTATATTGCAGCTTGTGAGGCTTCAAAGGAAGCTATTTGGATGAAGAATTTCATTGGAGATCTTGGAGTTGTTCCAACAGTACAAGATCCCATTGAAATATTCTGTGATAATGAGAGTGCAGTCGCCTTGACTAAGGAACCCAAGGATCACGGAAAGTCAAAACACATTGAAAGGAAATACCATTTTGTTCGAAGAAAGGTAGAAGAAGGACACGTGATTGTGAAAGACATACGATCAGAGGATAATCTAGCTGATCCATTCACAAAAGCATTGGCCAAGTCCAAACATGATGAACATGCTTGGAGCATAGGATTGAAAGATAAAATAAAGTTTTAGTTGTTAGTTTGAGTTTGAAACATTATAAACAATGATTGAAATCGTAATAGATTTGGTGATTAAATAATGGAGATTTGTTTATTTGCAAGTGTGCTACCATTTACTATTGTTTATCATTGTGTTTCATTTTGCATGTTTAGAATCCACTTCCTGAGTACTTAGTTTACTTGAACCTCCTCAGTCATTCATACTACAGGAAGTAAGTATTGATTTAAGACTGTCATGGAGTGTTAGTAGATTGTCTATGGAGATTAGACATAGCATAGAGAATGCTGCAACACTCATGAGTACTTAATGGGAATTAAGTATAGGACAAACCCGCGCTTAGAAAGATTACTTCATGGATTGAGATCACGAGTAATTCTAAGATGATAATATCCTCTATTCTTAAAATGGAGATACATCGAGTATCACTACTAGAAAAAGTGCCAATAGCAACGGACAAAAATCGTTGCTAAATGGCCCAAATTCGTTGCTAATCGCCCTCAGCAACGACATTGGCAACAACTTAAGGTCGTTGCTATATCGCCCGTTGCTAACTTGAAAATCGTTGCTAATTTCTTCAGGTCGTTGCTATTTAGCAACGAACTACAAGGTCGTTGCTAATTTTGAGTTCCATGGTAAGTCGTTGCTATTTCTGTAAATAGCAACGAAATTATGTTTGTTGCAATTTTCACGCTTATCAAAGATATAATGTTGTTGCTACTATTAGCAACTAAGTTTAGATTTAGCAACGACAACTATCTTGTTGCCAATTGACCGTTGCAATGACTATTTTTGTTGCTATGTTTTGTTGTCGTTGCTAAATTAATTTTCAACAAAAATATGCTATTCGTGTATTAATTATTTCCGGCATATATAAACCTAAACCTGTAACTACTAATTAAACACACTCTTTAAACCAAAAGGAACCATTCCCATATATGATCGGATAAACTATTCGTCTACTAATCGTTTACACTTGCAATAAAGCCATAGCAAAAGTTATAAATACAAAATATAGCTACCGGAAAGTTAATACAACTAAACAAAACATACATGAGTGGCTTTTACTTATGCTGCTGGGTCCAGATGAAGATCAAGAGCTGGATCGCCAACATTAGCAAATATAACAGGCGCATGCGCAACCTTTTCTGATCTTGCATCACGCCAATCACCTTCATGTCTATTTTTCTTGCACAACTTTTCAAACAACTCCATATTAGATGGTCTTTTCCGAGATTCTTTGGCCTACAAAAATAACCAAAAATTATGACCATAATACACGCTTGAGAATGCATAAGTTCTCAAGCATCAAACATTATATAAACCAATGTTGCAAAAATCGTGAATCGGTACTGAGGCGGTTGAGGGCCGATTAGCGATTTTTGACTGATTAATCGGCCGATTTTCTTTACTCGGCCGATTACCTTGGAAATCCCTCCAAGTTCCAGGGCCGATTACCGATTAATCGGCTGATTCGGCCGATTTTTGCAACACTGATATAAACTATAATGTTTGCCACACTATAAATTGTCAGCAGAAACATCAAACATTATAAACTATAATGTTTGCCACACTATAAATTGTCAACAGGTATATGCTTGGTATGATACACTATGAATTGTCAAGAGGTTCTAGTCAAAACAGCTTATTCGAATCCTGAAACAGAAAACACCTTAAAAACTAGTTATCTACTATATGTCTGTATCTACATCAGCAATTTTACCTTAACATACATTTCATTCATGTTTTAACTCTTGGAATCAACTCTATAACCAAGATGGTAAGCAATTTCTCACCAACTAAAAAAGATAAATGTTACTACAGGAAGCTATCTTATTCTACAGTTTGACCAATTACAAATGTTATTGAACTAATATTAACGCAAGCCATGTCAAATATAAGCACCAACTTAATCATCAAGTTCGGAAAGTAAAATATGAGGCTAGGCACATTAACACAACCAATCTTATAGTTCATACACGTATTGCAGGATCAGAGTACTCAATCAGAGACCATAAACAGGATAACATAGACGCACAATATCAGATCATCTTAGGTAAGTCGTTAATCAGAATTTTCCAAAAACTAGACAAGAACTTTATCAGCTTATTACGTTTTGATACTGTTAAGATAATAAGAACTTTTGTAACAAAGTCTAAGCCGTTTAACTAAACATACCCTAACATTCAAACTGAATCACTAGGGGTTCATAACTTCTAAATTTAACTATAAACATATTCGAGTAAGCAACTCCAGACCTAATCATCAAAACCACTAATTTTTGTATCAAATAATCAGATAGCCACTTTAGATAAGCTATTCCAAACCATCTTCAGAATCGTTTACTATTCTATCTAAATGAAATAAGCAGATAAGCAATCTTATGGGGTGTTTAGAATTGCGTATTAGAACTGCTTATCTGCCAATTTCTCAAAGTTTCAAGTTGATTATTAACAGATTATTCTAATCAACCAGTGTAATTCTTACAAATGCCGCCATATCCAAGATGATAAGCCATTTAGCACGAATCTGGCAAACTAATGTTCTTGAATTGGTTGCTTGCATTTCAAGAAGACAAAGGAACAAAACTTGATCTAAAACATTACAAAATGAAAAAATTTAAGTTTTAAATACATTAAAAATAAAAGCATACCAATCGATGACGATGCACACCAAAGTTGAAAGACAATGTAGAAGGTAGCTTCACTGGTATTGATGAAGAAGACGCCAAAAACTTCAATTTCGCGATGTAGAAGGTAACTCAACTGGTAGACTTCGTGCTAATTGTTGCCATATCTGTCACACATACAAGGAAAAAAAAGTTCGGGTCCAATGAAATTTCAATCATAAAAAGCAAATGAATTTTTCACAAGTGACAAAAATATAATAAGATAAATTCGTCAGTTACCAAACAATCATCTAGATTGACTCGGCGTTTCATCCAACCACGATCAACTGACATAATTCTGTGTCATAGATATATGAATAGAGTTTTAGTGCTCATATTAACATCCCTTTAAAACACATACCAAACAACAAATGAGATTGAACATGAATCGATCATATAATTAAAGAAATGAAACTCAGTATACAAAACACAATATCAAGCAAAATGTATGCAACTATTGAGATCTACCTTAAAAATAAAACTAACAAGCAAATGAATTCACACATACAAAATACAAACATCATTGACCAATAAATGTGACAACAATTGAGATCTACCACATAAATAACCATAAAAAATAAACAGTGAGATTGATAATGCAATTAGCAAGAAAAAATAAACAACATATGAGATTTGGAGTTTAATTGAACACGATCCAACCATATAATCAAGAAAAACAAAATTTATCATACCTCAAAGTGAAGAAAAGAGTAGAAGCTGCAAGTTTGAGTATAATTTGGGGATAAGGTAGGGTTACTTTGACTGTACCTAATGTCTTTTGACCCAAATTTTATCCCGCCCTCAAGTTTTGGCCCTCCCGCTCCTAAATTTCATTTTTTACTTTTGGTTTTAAATATGAAACAAATTTTCATTTTTACTTTTAGTTTTAAATATAAAATAAAACTTTGTAAGAAAATTATTATAACTAAAAAGTGCGAGCTTACAATTTCAAAAGTAATTATCTAGAATTTTAAAATTATAATTACTATAGTAGCTATACAATTCGGTCGGGTCAATTCAGGTCAAGGCTCAAAAAAACATACCCGAACCTGACCTTTTTTAGAACTCGAGACACTCGGGTCGGATCAGCTTAGGTTCGGGTTTAGGCCACTTAAAAACTATACATTTTTTGTGTTTACATACAAATTAGAAAGAAAAAAATATGAAACTCGGGTCAATCGGGTTGACCCGAACCCGAGTAAGAGACATATATTATACCCGAACCCGACCTTATTTAGAACTCAGGTTAATTCGGGTTGACCCGATTGACCCGAATATAATTTTGGACCGACTAACCCAACCCAAAAAACCATATTCGAGTTCGGGTCGGATCGGCTTTTATGACACCCTAAGAGTAGCGATGTAAACGAGTTACATCAAGTCGACCTTTGATAGGGATCGAGTCGACAATTTTGTGTTCGCTCAATAAGCTTTCTTTATGATAGGGTTGAGCATCGGTCCAAAACCGAACGAAACAAACGAAAACCGAACTGACAAGTCGGGATGGTATCGTTAAACATGAAATGTTAAATGGATGAGTCGAGATCGTATCGGTACACATGAAATGTTAAACGGATGAGTCGAGATGGTATCGTTTCACATGAGATGTTAAACGGATAAGTCGATATAGTATCGTTAGACATGACATGTTAAACGGATAAGTCGATATGGTATCGTTACACATGACATGTTAAACGGACGAGTCGAGATGATAGCTTTACACATGAGTTGTTAAACGGACGAGTCGAGATCATATCGTTACACATGAGATGTTAAACGGACGAGTCGATATAGTATTGTTAGACATGAGATGTTAAACGGACGAGTCGAGATGGTATCGTTAGACATGAGATGTTAAACGGACGAGTCGATATGGTATCGTTATACATGAGATGTTAAACGGACGAGTCGAGATGGTATCTTTACAAATGAGATGTTCAACGGATGAGTCGATATAGTATCGCTAGACATGAGATGTTAAACGGATGAGTCGAGATGGTATCGTTAGACATTAAATGTTAAATGGATGAGTCGAGATGGTATCGTTACACATGAGATGTTAAAAGGACGAGTCGATATAGTATTTTTAGACATGAGATGTTAAACGGACAAGTCGAGATGGTATCGTTAGACATGAGATGTTAAACGGACGAGTCGAGATGGTATCGTTATACATGAGATGTTAAACGGACGAGTCGAGATGGTATCTTTACAAATGAGATGTTAAACGGATGAGTCGATATAGTATTGTTAGACATGAGATGTTAAACGGATGAGTCGAGATGGTATCGTTAGACATGAAATGTTAAATGGATGAGTCGAGTTGGTATCGTTACACATGAAATGTTAAACGGATGAGTAGAGATGGTATCGTTCCACATGAGATGTTAAACGGATGAGTCGATCTAGTATCGTTAGACATGAGATGTTAAACGGACGAGTCGAGATGGTATCGTTAGACATGACATGTTAAACGAATGAGTCGATATGGTCTCGTTACACATGACATGTTAAACGGACGAGTCAAGATGGTATCGTTAGACATGAGATGTTAAACGAACGAGTCGAGATGATATCTTTACACATGAGATGTTAAACGGATGAGTCGATATAGTATCATTAGACATGAGATGTTAAACGGACGAATCGAGGTGGTATCGTTATACATGAGATGTTAAACGGACGAATCGAAATGGTATCTTTACACATGAGATGTTAAATGGACGAGTCAAGATGGTATCGTTAGACATGAGATGTTAAACGGACGAGTCGAAATAGTATCGTTAGACATGAGATGTTAAACAACGAGTCGAGATGGTATATTTACACATGAGATGTTAAACGGACGAGTCGAGGTGATATCGTTACACATAAGATGTTAAACGGATGAGTCAAGATGTCATAACTCCTTCATACGAACTCCGCTTTTAATGATTAAAATGGCCACGAAAATGGGATAGTCATAGCTCCTTCATACGCACTCAGCTTTGATCATTCAAGAGGTCACCGAACCGGGAGAGAGAGATCTACAACTTTCATTTTGGAGCTCAAAACTAAATTTTTAACCCGTTTGCGTCACGAGTGAAGTCACATAAAACTTCCGTTTTCAACGCGAGTCAAACACTCATGATGTTGAAGTTCACGCTTTTAAGACACACAGATAATGTGCATTATTTAATTTGTATAGACAAACCATAAATTACATATATACACATATAATGGTTTGCATGTTATATTTATATGTGCATAGATTATCGTAAGTAGATTGAAATATACACATATAATGGTTTGCATGTTATATTTATATGTGTATAGATTATCGTAAGTAGATTGAAATTAAACTGCCATTATTTAATAAGGTTTACTAAAAAGAGGAAATCTTTTTCCCTATAATATTTCATAAATAAATGTAGTAACTAGAAAATAACTTAAAATAAAATTGGTTAACTAAAAAAAATTGAGAACTTTCCCTTGGTTTTTCATATATTTAGCAACAAAAATGTTTAAAATTTTGACCAACAATTTTTGCAACAAAATATTCGTTGCTATATTTGCAATTTCGTTGCTAATATTTGATGATTTGATTGGCAAAAATTAAAAATTCGTTGCTAATTTTTTTGCAACGAATTTTTTTGAGAAAGTCGTTGCTAAAATAGAGAGGGAATTTTCCCACCAAATTTTGAGAAGATAGCAATGAATTTAGCAACTAAAAGTCGTTGCTAACCAAAGATTCAATTTTTACTGAATCTCGTTGCTAAATTCGTTGCTAATGTATGAATATAGCAACGACTTATTGGTTGTTGCAAAACTTTCGTTGCTATTGGCACTTTTTCTAGTAGTGTATCTAGTTTTCAAGTCTGTTATACTTTAGTTTATTCAAACGCTGTGCGTAAATGCCAGTTATAAAGGGTATGCTAGGTATGACATGATAAGTTGACTAGTTCTATGTATTCAAAGTTTATTTGTTCCTTTCGCCTAAAAGGGAAAGCAAAATCAATGGGCCCCTCGATGATTAAACATTGACTTAAATGTGCTAGGCCTAGCCGGGACTAAATTGATGTGTTCAATTCAGTAGTCTCATATAGTCAAATAATCGGAAATCGAGAAACATAATGTTGAACCTGGAGATTGATTAAAATCCATGTCTCAGGTTCATATGATATCAGTAGAACAAAGGAATAGTTGATCGCTTATCTAAAGGCTGACTCTAAGATATGATTCAGAGTTCGGCAGTTGCATTGGATGGCACTCTCTGCTTAGTTGATCGGAATAGGCTTAGACCAATTATAGTTGATGAATTGTCCAAGTGGGAGACTGTTGGAATTATGTCCAAGTTCATAACTAATTGGTAAGACTATCGTCAAAAGTAGAGTCCTTTTTGGGTCGCCCTCGATGAACCGTAAAAGAGAAAATGATTCAAAGAATAAGTTACGGCATAACCACGTTAAGTGTTACGTGGTAACAAGGTCATGGGATAGTTTTGGGGGTTTGTCCCACATCACCCAAATGGGTAAACCCATGACTAATCCTTTCCTTATATATAGAGGAGCATGCCTAAGTTATTGCAAACCAATCATCTCATTCTTATTCCTACTCCTTATAAGAGTCTTTCGTTTATCGGGACCTTAGGAGTTCGAAAGAATAGTTTCTTTTTGGTTCGTGGGTGTGAGCTATTAAAGGTACTCTCGTTTGGGTACTCGCCTCCAAGTTCGACCAAGGTGGTCCGCGTGAGAAATTCGATTTTCTCAAAGGTTAGTAATTTTCTTCTTTCTTTTTTAATTACTTATTTATTTATTTCTTTTAAGTTGCTTTTAGTTAATTAGGTTTAGATCCTTTAGGGTTTAGTTCCCTTCTTGCCCTAGATTATTATTATTTCCGCTGCGTATTAATCTAGTTGGGAATAGAAAACCCATCAAGCTAAATGTACAAGTAGTTGCTGCATCACCCAATTATACCTTTTGCATCTTGAATAATAAAACATACCAAGCTCACTAATAGGTTTTGTCACGAAAGTGTCATAACGATTAAACCTTCGTTTACTTGAAGCATGTAAAATGAAATCGATTCAATGGTGTCCTAAGGAATTAAACCACCGAACCTTAATGATCTCACCGAACACACTTCTACACACTTCCCATTTTAACATATTGTGTAGGCATTAGCGATCACTTATATCATGAGTTACTCCTGTTAATTACTTATATATTCTTACATAGGTTTCCTAAACCGTTGATAAAGAAGATAACTTACAGTTGATGGAATTTTTTAGCTTCAAGTGTAGCTGTTATTTATATTGTTAGAGTCCAAATGTACGATTTATTTTCCAAACAGTGCTTTAAAACAATGTTAATTGCTTAGTTTGTTATAAAGCTTTTGATCTTTACTAATCTATCTTTTATTCGATTAGGTACAAACTGGATGTTGTGACTGCTGGAAAGATTTATTTAAGGAAAGCGATAACGGCTGGTTTCTTGTTTCATGCTGCAAGGAAGGACCCCACAAGACCATAGTTGATAATCAACCTGTTTACAAGCACATGCACCCATCCAGTGATCTTTTTCACGAGTTAGTCCGGACCACAAAAGAGTACATCCGAGAGGTTGCTGTCATAGACCCCAAGTGGGCTAGTCAAGTTAGCTCCTAGATTTCTTGAAGCTATATCAGACCCAACCAAGTGGAGGAAGTACAAGTGTCAAGAGCGTATTGAGCCTCTTTATGATAGGTACAATGAACCCAAACTCTTGGCGGTTAAGAAAAAGGCGTGGTTAGTATACAATTGTCATCGGCCTGTAAAAAATGCCTAGATTCTATCTTCAAGCTATCAGACCCAACCAAGTGCAAGGCCGTCTCGTAAATTTTAGTGGCCGTGTGCCGTTACTACATAAAGGCCCTATTAAACACAAGATATTTCAACGACTACAACTACATAATCGAGTAAAAACGAGAGTCGCTTTACTCTTTTTTTTGCTCTACTGTTAAACAGATAGGTGTCTAATTGCACAAGTAGTTAATTTAGATCCTTGATTGAACTATATATGACAATGTATACGGATATAATAAGAATAGATAAAAATTTGTGGCCCCAACAAAACGTGAGGCCTTGTACGTCCAAGTGGAGTCAGCACATGCTACTTGAAGATAAAAACAGCGATAGATTATTTATATACATACAGTAACATATATGGATATAATTTGTTAGCAACTTTAATTAACTAGAGTTGAAAATTCTTTGTCCAGGAGACAATATCATCTTTGGATCATAGTTTGCTTTCTTTTCTTCAAACTGACTCCATTTTGCACCAAAGTGCTTCATCCATTCTTCTTTTGTTTTGTAATATCTTGGAAGATATTGCTTGATATTGATTCCCAATTCATCACATAATTTTAGTATTCTTTTATTATGATCATCAATGATTTTCGCGTCTTCAACATTGCTAGCCGAATGCAACAAACCGACTGTGTAGAACACATCTGCATCGTCGTCCGATATAACAGCCGACATCCTATCATCCCACCTGTAATTGTTGAAGTAAAAGGATTAAGAACCCCAGTAACCAAAATCACAGATTAGTTCTTTCAAGTTTCGAATTATATATATTTACACAAAGAAGTTATGCATTATTATTATTATTATTATTATTATTATTATTATTATTATTATTATTATTATTATTATTATTATTATTATTATTATTTTTGAAATAAAAAAAAAAAAAAAAAACTTCCTCAAGATAATTCAAATAACTCCAATAACTCAAGGGGATGATGCGTTACTTTTTGCTGTTCATGGGGTAGAAGATGAAAGGTCCCGAGCTTTTGTTTTCTTTTTGTAGAATATCGATGAAGACACGCTGATTAAAATCCAGAATACGCGATTTTGGAACAAATAGATTTAGCCATGGATGAAGCTTTAGCTCTTCAATTTTAACTCTATTAAGAAAATTCATAAATGACACATCTTTCTTGTATATGAACCCTTGTTTGAAGCTCAATCCTTTGAACATCTCATCAAGTTCCTGTAGTTAATTAGAAATAAATCTCAAACATCGACCAAATGAGGTGCATGCAAAAGATGAAATATTTAAATATTACGCGATGAACATGAACACCAAGTACCTCATCTACGGTTTGTATGTTGTTGGATTCATCGTAGTATTTGACTACTTCTAGGCTATAAACAATGCCATGTTTGGATGCTAATGAATTTATTTTAGCTTCATCAGGAATTGAGAAAAATGAAGATCTCCAATTGTTTGCAGAACTCTTCATGATAAGTGAACCTTCAACGTAGTTCGGCCCTTGATTAATTGAAATCAAGTGTTCTTGATCCTTTGTGAAGGTAGCAAAGTCTTCATAAATCATTCAGACCCATTTCACCTACACAATTACAAAGTCATGTCAAATAATATCCAAATGCGGAAAAACAAATATTTTATTAATCAAGGTCTTACTCTTTCTGGTGCCTTTTGTAGAACAATTCTTGCTCTAGTTATGATCCCAAATTGGCCAAGACCTCCAAGAACTGCAAAGAAGAGATCGGAATTCGTGCTTTCAGAGCAAGTTACGAAATCTCCTTTTCCTGTAACAATCAAAGTAACACAAGTTAAGAATTAAATCATGATACAATTTTATCTTCCAAAAACATTCACTCAAAGTGTACTAGCTAGCTTATAAGGAACCACTATGTACGGTTTTGTGCTTGTTCAACAATGAGAGAGATTTACCCGCGCGTTGCAGTGTGATAAAAAGTTAATCAACAATAAGTATTCGGTTTTTTAGTTTCAATTAAACATTCCGACATAATTTTTATTTATTAAATACTGTAATTATGGACGTTCTTTGTAAAGTGAGAAACTAAAACGGACTATTTATGTAATTATTTTGTAACAAAAACAATCACTAAATTTACTAAGGGACCATTACTGAAAATGGTAGGTAACTAAATTGACTATTTGTGTACATTTTTGTTACACAAACAGTCACATATATAACGTAACGATTTTTTCTACAATCGCATTTAACTACAAGGACGAATGTTGAAAAATGCAAATTTAACTTAAAGATCTTTATTAAAATCGGTAGGTAACTAAAAATACTGTTTGTGTAATTTTTGTTACACAAACAGTGGCATATTTAACTTACAAACTATTTCTGCAATTTTATTTAGAGAAATGTTACATGGATTTAAAAGTATGTGGACCTAAAAACATGTGACATCATCTTAATGGCTGCAGACAGGGACCCACTTGATTTATAACTCATTAGGATTATTTCACATGTTTTTAGATACACAATTAAGTCCACTTTTAGGTCCATGTATCATTTCTCATTTATTTAAGGGCAAGGACTTATTTTTGTCATTTATGTAAATGAGTTTAAGTAACCCATTTTTTGTCATTTTGTCATATTATGAATGAATACTGACAATTTTATTTGGTTTGATTCTGCAAGAAACACATGCTTAACACATTTTTATTTTTGAGTAGGGATACATCCACAAACACTTCACAAAGTAAAATTCACAAAGATGATTTGTCATCTTGTGATGGGTGTATTTGTATATGTTTTATCTCTCTCCTCTTTGGTACAACCAATCATAAGATGACAAATCATCTTTGTGGATTTTACTTTGTGAAATCTTTGTGGATGTATAACCACTCTTTATTTTTACTGACTTTGAAAAAAAAAAAAAAAAAAAAAAAGGTTCAATTGATAGTTCTTTTACTTTCATACTGATGAAAATTTATATCCTCTGCACAAAGAGATAAAAAGGATCGGAAGACAAAAAATTATGTGAGAATATGACAGTTATATTTTTGAACAAATAACAAATTGTGTATATATACAAGAATCCATCTATCCAAAACTATTTAACTTTTTTGAAGGCAACAGATTAAATCCACAAATTAAATGATGTGAATAAGATACTTATATTTTGGGAAAATATGTGAATATGTAAATATGACACTCACATGCACATGTTTATTGGTTTTGAAGATCATTCTACAATTTCCAAATTGAATTTCAAAAATATAGTATTTACATCATTTTATGTGCGTATATATATGTATGTATGTTTGTGAGCACATGTGTTTATGATACGTACATACGATAGGTAAATATTGTATGCATGCATGCTTCACGGATGTATAAATGTATAATTGTATGTGAGTAAATATATATACCAGTGATGACTTCCATTTCAAGCACATTACTGATTTGAGGACCATGAAGGAAAGACTGTCCACTAATCCCACCATTAGAAAGTGTTCCACCAACACTTAGATTCAAGTAATCCGTCCACGAAACAGGCGCCAACCCATACTCCATTGCTTTCTCCAAAACATTGATCCAAAGCTGCTCACCTCCAACATCAGCATAGGACCCTAAATCCTCACTCTTAAAAACCTTAATAACACTTTTCAAAGAAGCCATTTCCACCACCACCCCATCTTTCGCCATTGCTTGTCCTCCAACAGAGTGTCCACAGCCTCGGGCAGCGATCTTGAACGGAGGAGTTGATGTGCAGGAGGATTTAATGAGTTGAGAAATGTCGGAAGTGGTGGCCGGATGGAAAACGAAAGAGGGTATTTCTTGAGAAAGTTTACCAAAGTCAGAAGAAGCTTTGCTGATAGAAGTTGCATCTTTAACAAGTTTGCTTGCTATTTCAAGAGATAGGGTTTGGTTTGGGAGTGATGAAAGTGAAGTGCTTTCCCTATGTGTTAATTTGGTTAACATTTCGGAAACCAAGTTGTTTATCATGTATAGTAGGATGATGCATACATGAGGTTTAGCCATTAGGGAGATAGAGATCTAGAGAGAAGAAACTAATTAAGATGATAGTATAAGGATATGAAGGTGGTAAGATATGTAGGTGCATGTATATATAGATAACAACAACAAAATATCGTCATTTTGAATCTCATGTGGTCCTTCATCTCGACCTCTTACAATAGGTACCTCTTTACAAATTTGGTATATAAAAGAAGTACTAGTATAATTTATTGTCTTTGTATACTAAGCGCTAACTACTATACGGTAATTATTACATTGTCAACCAATAAAATGTATGTTTCCACCTCTTATAAGTTTTTTCTTATTGATTAAAATCCAAAAACAAACACTTATTTCGTAGAAAATCAAGATAAGTTAACATTTGTTATGAAAAGCATGTGAATATGACAAAGCATATATAGTAGTCACCATCACACATATTTTTCCAAGTATATATTAGCCAAAATTAAGAGCACCATTTGAAGAATTTAGGATCAAACATGCATTAATAAAAGACTAATGCATGCATACAATAGGCTGTGAATCCAAAAAGTGTTTAGCAAGTGAAATTTTTGCACTTTAAAGAAAACATAGTCAAGGATTATATTCATATATAATTTCAACTATACCATATAGGGACAACATATGTACGTACCTAATTCATTCTTAATTAAATTAGACCTGTAATTTCAACTAGTTCATATATACCGTACGTATTTAATTTAACCACTCTTCTAGATGATCTTTTTTCTTACATTACGTATTAATATTTATAAAAAAGGAAGACTCGATCAACCCAGGTCAATAGTGGAAAAAGAAGGACTGTTAGGTTTCTACACTAGGATTCATAGTACCCAAGAAAAGAAACTTGAAAGCCACCATCAAATTTCATTTCTACTATCATTCTCCAATAAAGGTGTAAATCGGTGGGAACACCCTGATCCCATGCATCTTTTGATTTCAACCGAATCTTCCCCGAGGACCCGACCCCATGCGATGAGCACATGTTCTCATAGACCTAATTAGTTGGGAGTTGGGATCTAACCTTAGGCCATTTTCTCCGATATGCCCTCCTTGAAATGGTCAACTAAGCGTTTGCGGTGGGAGAATGGTATCAGTTGGACTTTAGTGCCAAGGAAAAGACTTGAACCCGGGTCTATTGACTCAAGCACAAGTACCCTTACCATTGGACTAAAGCTCCAATGATAAAAAGATGCATGGGTTTATTACCCGGGTCAATTCTACTATCCTTAGTACTCTATTGACTTGAATTAACCTTTTTAGATGATCAAAAATAATAAAAGATAGTACGTTAGTAAACTTGAAAACACATATTTTTAGTGTTTTTATATACAGGGTTGTGGGAATAGCTTATGTTGGAGCTGAAACAGTAGATGAAGCTAGAGTAGAATCGAAAAACACATATTTTTAGTGTTTTTAGTGTTTTTATATACAGGGTTGTGGGAATAGCTTACGTTAGTAAACTTGAAAACACATATTTTTATAAGTTACGTGAAGTCACATATGAATTTAAGAGCTTATAAATGAATATTTTGTTAAAAGCTTTTATAATATCTGTTGGTTAAATTGATGGACTATATTAAGGAAATAATCTAAACCTAATATACTTGCGATACAACACAAAATATAGTATTAATTTGGTACGTACGACAGAATAATTACTAGTAGTTTATTAGGCTTAAAGCAAAACATTTTTGTGACCCTTTGATGGAACCAAAAAAGATTGGTTTTGACAATTTGATTAAACATGAGTTTTAAAAGTAATGGTTCCCAACAAGGATACAGAATAATATTAACACTTTTCTTCTACAGTACTTTACAATGTTTAGAAGTACTCTAATGAAGTCATAAAAGGTCAAAAACAGTTTTTATATAAAAAACAATTATTAGATATTTCTATGTTTGACGCATAAGATTATAAAAAGTTTGTGCTTATTTTTAAAAAGTAAATAATTTAAAATATATGTTTTGTTTAACAAACAGAACTTATCACAAATTTAAGAAAAATAATTTTTCATAATCTGTTAAAATTAAATTCTACTTCATGTAGCTTAAAAACATAATCATTTTATTAAGTTTCATCTTCATCTCCATCTCTATCTACATCTACATCTCCAATTTTAGCAATAATTATTTTCGCGAGAGTAAAACTTTGAGAATAGTGTTTTTTTTTTTTTTTTTTTTTTTTTTTTTTTTTTTTTTTTTTTTTTTGTGTGTGTTTTTTTAATTGTACTATTTTGATATTCTTGTTTTTTACAGAAATAGCTTTTTTCTAATTATAAAAAAGTAGAAAACAAAAAGTATAAAAGAAGAGAAAATACCTTTGTTTTCTTACCATATTGGGAATGAATTAATTTTGGTGGGTAGTTAAAGAATCTTTGAAATATTTAGTATTGAGATTTGATGAGAAACTTCAAATGTAAAAACAAAAGCCTGTATGATGTGAATGTGATGGAAACATCGCAAGATTTTGGTCTCTATGTTTCAAGATCTTCTATGCATATATGTCGACATATTGTAATCTATAACTTATATATTATTCAATTACAGATTTCTTTATCACCTAGTACTTAGAGCATCCACAATGACTCAAGTGGTGAAAAGCTTTTTACTATATTAAGAAGTATTTTTAAAGAGTTTTTGCCATTGCAACCAAGGCTTTTTGAAAAGCTTTTCAACAATGACTTGGTAAAGCTCAAGTCTTTGCTCCAAGCTTTGGCCACTAAATGTTTTATGCATTAAATACATAAAGTCTTAAAGACTTGATGCATCGTAGATGCTCTTACTAGTCATAGTTGATGCATTCTAATTCAAACACAATGATCTAAAGTTCTCTTAATGAGAAATTCATTAGGTAAAAGAAACTAAGATAATTGAAGGGATGATCGTTAGGCATTTAGGGACGGAGCCAGAAAGTTATGGTCAAGGGGAAACCTTTGATAGTTTTTAGAAACTACACTATAAATCGGTTCGTTATTGGGCAAATTACAAAAATAGATAGATATTTTAAAATTTTTACACTGCAATTTTTTTCGCTATAGGGGCACGTGCCCATCCTACTCCCCTCTTGTCTCTGACTCTTTAGGCGTTGTCCTTTTAATTTAACACTTGATTGTATGTATAAATTAAAACAGACCACCTACTAAAGTCACTAGGAGGCTCATAGAACAAGATTAGATACAGAGATGGGTCACTGAACCAATCGATCCCGTTTAAGGAAGACTTTTTGAACCTACATGACACCAATTGAAGGACCAGTTTTTGATGTCATAAAGGATGAGCTCTTTTGAAGGCCGCTTTAAAGAGAAAGTCGTCTTATTCCTAAACTCCCTAAGAGACCAAAGGGTTGTTTGAACAACCACGTCGAAGGGGGTTAAGTGATTAGTCCGTACTCCGTAATGTAACTCTATCGACTAAGACAAGAATAAATGTGCGATCATTAAGTTTTAATTCATAATTTGGGTAAGATATGGAAGATCATTAAGATAAGAATAAATTAGTTATCATTGTCCAATTGAAGGACGAGTGTTTGATGTCATAAAGGATGAGCTCTTTTGAAGGCCGCTTTAAATAGAAAGTCGTCTCATTCCTAAATTTCCTAAGAGATCAAATGGTTGTTTGAACAACCACATCGAACCCTAATGTAACTCCATCAGCTAAGACAAGAATAAATGTGCGATCATTAAGTGTTGTCTTAATCCCTAATTTGGATTTAAGATATGAAATATCCTTAAGATAAGAATGAATGTGTTGTCATTGTCTAAATTACTTCATCAAATGGTAACTGGTTTATCATTTGGCAAATTATTAAAAAAAATATTATACTTGCAAATGTTTCATCTTCTGGGTAGCGAACAATTTTTTTTTTTTTTTTTTTTTTTTTTTTTTTTTTTTTTTTTCATTTTGAGGGTAATTTTCTTTCAAATTCATTATCTTTAGGGTAATATGTGACATTTTTGCCCTTCGGGAAAAAAATTTGTATTAGCTAAGAGGGGCAAAAATGTCCAAAAATTTTGCAAAATATCCTAAAGATGATGAATTTGAAAGAAAATTACCCTAAAAAAAAATTGTTCGATACCCAGAAGATGAAACAGTGACAAGTATAATACTTTTTTTTTTTTTTTTTTTTTTATTTTTTATTTTTTAATAATTTGCCCTTTATCATTTAAACAATTTTATTAATCTATACTAATGAAAAAACTGTCATCTACCTATAAGTTAAACATGTCAATTACCTTTCTAAATATATCGCACATCACACTTACTTTATATGATCATTTTAACTTTTGATGAAAGTAATTCAATTCCGAATATAAACATGATCTTTACAAGAAAATGTTTGGCTTTGATAATAATGGCGTGTATCAATCAACTTACTAAATATATACACACATGCATGTGATGAGGCTATATATCTTTAACTACACTATGATGACCTAGTTAATTGATGCATTCACATATAGTACAGTAGCTAGGTTAAATTAGATTAATGGGCGTCCATAAAACAAAAGCATACAAGTAATGATCCATGAAAGAAATTATGCACACATTGACATTGACAATATTGACGATTAATGATGATAAAATATTATCCACACGGTTTAATAATTCTATAGGGTCCCATGTTGTTTAAAATTTACCTTGCTTGGATGCCAATTAACCTTTTATGTATACTTACCACTCTACAAAACAATCTTACCTGGTGCTACCTCAGCGACACATTATGTTAATTTTTACTCACTCACTCGTCGCTCAAACCCTTGTAATTCTTACTTGCCATTCACTTATACCCAATATTTATCATTATATAAATAACATTTGTGAAACAAATATTTTTTAATGCTATGTGAGAGAAATTATTGTTCATTTACGTTTTTCATAAAAGATGGCAAAAATAGTCCATCGGGTTAACTTGCGTTTCAGAGACAGTCCTTAATAAAATTTTAAATTCATCTATTTCGTTAAATACGATTGCAGCAATAGTCATATCCGTCAAATGCGATTTTAGAACAGTCCTTATATTAAATATGTGACTATTTGTGAAACGAAAATTTACAAAAATAGCCCCTTTAGTTACCTACTGATTTCAGTAACAATTAATGAGTTAAATTTAGGGATTGTTTGTATTACAAAATATTAGATAAGTATTCCATGTTAGTTAACTCACTTTACAAAGAACATCTATAGTTTCAAGATTTAACCAAAAAAATTATGTTGAATAAAAATGCTAACAAGTAATTATTTATAGATTAGTTGAATTTCAAAAATAGAATAATTATTATTTTATACATCTATAATTTTTTATGATATAAATGTAACTATGTAAGTATTTATGATACAAACATTTGGTTCAAAAGAAAAAATAATAATAAATAGATAAAATATGTGAAATGTTTATAATCTTTAATTTGTCTACATATAGTAAAAGAATGAGAGTTGCAAGTTATCATATAGGTAATTTTATAGCTTTAATGATTATAAAATAATTATTATAATTAATATTTTGTAAATGTGTAATATATAACTAAATATAATAATTAAATGTAGTGCAATTATTAATAATTATAAAATTTTTAAGAATTGAGTTTCATGCAATTAATTTGTATATTAGTGTTTTATATATAAAGTTGGGTTCGGAATTAAGTTTTTGACACTTTCTGAGTTTCATGATAACAAACATTTAGTTCTACAAAAAAAAAAAAAAAAAAAAAAAAAAAAAAAAAAAAAAAAAAAAAAAAAAAAAAAAAAACCCCTTAATAGATAAAAATATGTGAAATGTTGATAATCTTTAATTTGTCTACATATATTAGAAAGAATGTGAGTTGAAATTATCATATAGGCAATTTTATAACTTTAATGACAAGAAATTTTTCTAATGTATTTTTACATATCTATATCTATATATCTATGAAACTTGAGTATCATAATAAGAATAAGTATTTATGATTGTTAAACAATGATTATAATTTATGTTTTGTAAATATGTAATATATAAATGTAGTGAAAGTGCTAATGATTATAACTATATATCTATAAAAGTTGAGTATCATTAAAAAAAAAGTATTTATGATTGTTGAATAATGATTATAATTTATATTTTGTAAATATGTACGTAATATATAACTATATAATATCAAATGTAGTGAAAGTATTAATAAATATGTAATATATAACTATTAATTTAGTGCAATTAATTTATGTATTAGTGTTTTATATAACAATAATAATAAGAATTAAATGTATTTATAAAAGTTTGATTCAAAATTAAGTTTTTTGATATATCATTAATATATTTTATAGAAATTCGTTTTATTTTCAAGTATCTTTTATAACATCATGTATAATATATTTTTAACTAAATATAAGCTGTTAAAGTTTAATTTTTGTAAAAATACTTAAATACATGCATTGCATAGGTAAGAATGACTAGTACATATATTAAAGGTAAGATTTTACTTATTAAATATGAGTTTGTTTTGATTTCCCTCATTTCAAAATAAAAAATGCTTATTGCTTCTAGTTTCTTTCATTTGAAAATTAAAAAGGGTGTTGTTATCTAATCTAACTATCTTATAAAATATTTAGGCATACTAAATATAAAATACTTAAAATTAAGCATTACAATCATCAAAG
The DNA here is from genome assembly GCA_030686995.1 of Artemisia argyi. Lineage (NCBI taxonomy): Eukaryota > Viridiplantae > Streptophyta > Magnoliopsida > Asterales > Asteraceae > Artemisia > Artemisia argyi. The sequence goes on along the minus strand of CM060707.1, from coordinate 7,427,450 downwards.
CTATATTTACAACTAATTTAAACACATTAATGGCATTAAACTTAAAATGGTAATTTAAACAAACTAATGGCATTAAATATCTTAAAATTAAATAATACAACTAAAAAAAACAATATGTACAAGTAAATTAAACATAATTTTAAAACATTAAATATCTCTTAAACTTAATTTTCTAACATTAAACACATTAAATATCAAAAGTCTTAAAATTAAGACATACAACACATAAAGCACTTGGTACAAATTAATTAAACACACATATAAAAAAACTTAAAATTAAAAATAAAACATTAAACACTAATTAATATTATTTTTAAAGCACCCATATAATAAAAAATACATGTTATAATACACATTGTACAAACAAATAAAACACACAAAGCTTTATACAATTTACATTGATGGTATATATGATTTTGAAAACCGAACCGGACCAACGGGTTCAACCGGACCAGACCAACGGGCTCAATCGGAACGGACCAACGAGTTCAATCAGAACCCGAAGTCACCATTGGTTCGACTAGCTAATAAAAGCCGTTCAAAAACGAAATGGAGGATGACCCGTTAGAATCGGTAAAAATTGGTGAATTGGGTCGGATTGAGATCATGTTTTTCTCCGGTTATTGAGTTCGCCATTATTATTTTGTTGACGTCTAAACTTTAATCAAGGGTACCCGCCGCTGCAACGTGTGGGTACCCTGCTAGTTGCTTATTAGTAAACCTTCCAACCCTCGTTCTTATTGACAAGACAAGAAATGTTTTAATCATTTTATGTTTTCTATTTTTTATCTATTGATACTTTTATTTTGTCTAAGTTTATAAACTTACCCTCAAATAATACACTTTAGAATAAGTTTATCAGATTCGTAATTTTTTTTTTCATTTTTTTTTTTTTTTTGAACGGCATTTCATTAAAAGAGAAAAACTAGAAAGAAGCTAGCAATCACATAAGAGATTTTAACCAATCAGTCAAACTATAAAACATATGGCCTCTTGACTTAAGCCAAGAAAAAAAAAAGTACAAACGAATATTATCAAAGATATCACTTTTTCTAATAATAATTGTCTTTTAATAATTTGGTATTGTCAAACATAAAATATTTCGGAATTTTTTTGTCTTCTAATGAAAATGTAAGTAGCATAATCATTCTAAACGGATATGAATAACCTCCCCATAAGAGTGAAAGGTAACATCACATTTCTCATGCGCCAATTCAACGTGGCAAGCATTTTGGTGCTACCGTTTCGGTGCCAAGACACCCCCTTGCGCCATTGTCCAAACCAATTCCCTGGCGCACGCCATTCTTGCGCGCTCTCTCTCTTATTTTTTTTATTTTCTTTTATTATTTATTTATTTATTTATTTATTTATTTATTAAACATCACTTCATTAGAAAGTCATAGAATTTACAAAAAATTAGTGGTGAGCCGATAAACGAGCTGGGCCCCCACTCCTCTAGCTATAGCAAAGCTAATCCTACTAAAAATATGATCAGCGGCACGTGCTAGTATGATGGTTTTGTTGATGAGTTTGTGATTTAATTTAGTATGATGGGATCTTTTTGGCATGTGAAAGAGGTGTTATGAGTGAAGGGTATTTGGTGTGTGAGTGTTAAAAGTGGAGATTGTGAAGTGACGCTAAAATGGCGTTGAAAAGTGGTTTTGACATGCCATGATACCCGACACTAAGAGCAAGAGGTACCTTGCCCTTGCCCCCACGTTATTCACTCATTTTCGGCGTTAACACCCCACGTTAAGGTACCGGGGTCCTGCGTTAACGCGAGGAGTTATTGCTACAACGCTGCGTTAAGTGTTAAAAGGCAAATTAAATGTCTCATTTCACCCCCTGAATCGTCAAATTAGCCGTTGGGTTAAAAAAAATCATTTTACCCCCCCCCCCCCCCCCCCACCAACGTTTATAAATGGCTAGTTTTAAAAAAAAATCAAAATCACTTTTATAACACTATAAATACCCATTTTACTTCCCACTTTTTTTCACACTTCCACAACCAACTATTCTCTACACTTCTACAATATTTATACACATTCTCCATAACAAAAAAAATACCTTTGTTTATTCACAATGGATCCAAATCAATTTAACTTCGAACAAATGAGATGGTCCGATGTAGATGATGCAACCGAAATTGAGTGTATGGTAGCTGCGTACGAATATCACCAACAATTGGAACAAGCAGAATCATCACAAGCTCCTGTGCACCGTACTAATATCTATCGTGAACGTGAGGTTGCCGAAGAACGCCTGCGTAGCGACTATTTCTATCAAGGTTGCAAGGATACGGAGCGTAATTTTCGAAGAAGATTTTGTATGAGCCGGAGACTATTTCTACAAATAGTCGAAGGTATTGAATCCTATCATTCTGATCCTCTTCCAGAACATTTTAGTTTCTTTAGGAAAGGGCCTGATGCTTGTTGTCGACCTAGCATAAGTGCTCTTATGAAGTGTACATCTGTCATACGCCAATTGGCGTACGACACCTCACCTGATGCGCTTGATGAGTATTTGCAAATGGGTGAGCATTTGGCACGTGATTGTCTTGATAATTTTAACAAGTGTGTTATGGATCTGTTTATGTCGGAGTATCTAAGAAAACCAACTTGGTCCGATGTTCAACGTATTTATGAAAAACATGAGCGTGAACATGGTTTGCCGGGAATGCTTGGTAGCATTGACTGCATGCATTGGGCGTGGAAAAATTTTCCAGTTGCGTGGCAAGAGAAATTTGGTCGGGGTGATAAAAAATACCCAACATTAATGCTTGAAGTTGTTGCTTCGTATGATTTATGGATCTGGCATGCATTTTTCGGGATGGCGTGGGCGAATAACTATCTTAACGTTTTAGATAACTCTCCGTTATTCGACGATCTTCTTGCTGACGAAGCCCCTAGAGCACTTGATATGGTAAATGGTCGAAGGTATGAAAGGGGATATTACTTAGCTGACGGAATTTATCCACAATGGGCATCTTTCGTCAAATCCTTCACGACAACAACTCACGAAAAATATGGTTACTTTAAAAGGAAACAAGCAAGTGCACGAAAGGAAGTCGAACATGCTTTTGGTGTGCTTCAGGGACGTTGGGGTATTCTACAACAACCGGCACGTCAAATGGAAATTGTCAAGATACAACGAATCATGTATACTTGCATTATTTTGCATAACATGATTTTAAAAGATCAAAAATTAAAACTACTTGAATATGGCGAAATGTGGGTTGATCCGTCACCACGTTTTAGATGAGACAGGTGGATCGACAGATGTGACACCCGACGTCGCATTTCCAAAGAATTACGCGACCAAGGTACGCATACCCATGTCCAACAAGACCTTATGGACCATGTTTGGCAAAAACGTCTTCAACGTCAAGTAGAACAAGAAGATGAAGAATATTCTGAAGACGATGAATAAGTTTCTAATGTTTCGTATGTTTTTTTATTCCATTATGTAGTAGCTTGGTGTTTTTTTTTTCTTTTTTTTCTTATTTATTTATTTATTTTTTTTCAATTCGTTTTTTTTTTCGTTGTAATTTTTATTTTTTATTTATTTTTTTTAATTCCGTATTGTAATATATGTGTTTTAAGAATTAATGTTATGTTTTTAATAAATGTAGTATTTGTTTTAGTTTAGGGGTTGAATTTGAAAATATTTAAATAAAAGTTGAGTTAAGGTGAGTTAAAGATAAGTTAAGGTAAGGCGTGTTTTTTTGTGAATTATTATGAAATGGTTAAAGCTGATGTGGCGTTAACATGCTGCTGAGTTATTGAATAACTTGTGTCAAGATACCTCTTGCTCTAAGAAATTCCTTTGATATGGATAAAAATACTGTAGCTACAGATTTGATTTATGGCTACCTTTGTTTTTTCTTGCTGTTGAAAGATTTGATTTCCTAGTACGTTACAGTATGCACGTTCTCTGTTTTGATAAGAAAAATATTTCATTTTAGTTATACAAGATTAAAAAAATAATCTTTTTATCTAGAAAGACATGAAATTAAAAGCCAACAAATTACATGCATGTCGACTAACAAATATGCAAGGATTCATCGTTTGCTGCAAGTAATTCAATTTCATTTGCACGCATGCACGTTATCATGATTGTTTCGTGGATTAATTTTGGTGGCCTCGTGCCATTATCATAAAAAGACCTTTAAATATACACACAAAATGCACATGTATCAGGAGTGCATGAACCAATTAAACTCAAGCTTCATATTGTGTGTGTATATATATATATATATATATATATATATATATATATATATATATATATACACACACACAATAGAAGTGCATGATATTTTGTGATCCTCGTTAAACGGTGATTCTGTGCAATAGCACCGCTTACACTCCCTTAAAGATGGCCCTGAATGTTATAATGTAAAATCTGTGATGCGCGCTTGTTGAAATTGATCAAGAAACAAAACACATACGAATTAAACCAGAAAAAGGGTTAATTTCGAATCTTCGAAAGTGCTGCTTTTGAAAACTCTACTTCTAGTTACAATGTATTAGAGCACTCGGTAAGGTGACATTGAGTTATCACATAACTCAGTATCACGTCAGCGTCACATCAGCTTTAACCTTTTCATCTTAACTAAAAAAAACACCCGGTATCATAACTCACCTGAGTTATGCCATAACTCACTCCCTTAACGCTGCGTTAAGTTTATGACTCGGCTTGTTAACGTGCAAATAACTCATCCCCTCGATACAATAACTCACCCCTTAACTCACCTTAGTTATGCTATAACTCACCCTCTAAGAGCACCTTACCACATGCTATTAGTGGACAACAATGGTAGCAACAAAGAAATATATGATGATTAAGCATCTCGACAATTAGGCAACAAATCTTTAAGCGCGAAGTATGAACACACGTTTGATTTAATTTGTTAGATAATGATTACATATGTTTCACTAGGCACGACAAACATATTCCCATTATAATAAGAGGATCTTTAAAACAAATCATTTCATTGGGATGCATATGCATGATCATGGCTATTATGATTTATTTCATCCAACAAATGATACAAGATACCGTACCATAAATACTATTAAGATTTCGATCTGGATTTTACGATCTTACGATACCGCAAAGCAAAAATGATCTCGTTGCTACGTAAGATGATATGATCTTAATAGGATTTCGATCTTTACCATAAGATATTAAAGTCTCGTTTGATTTGATTTTACTTTACTTGAATCACAAATTAAAAAACTGCAAATTTATGTATTAAGTTTTGTAGAATATGAAAAACAAGAGACTAATTGTATAAGACTTCATAATCATAATATTATATAATTAATAATATGTGGATTTGCATAATTTTACAACGTCTATTAAGAAAATGACATTATAGTAAGATCTTAAGATCATGATCCGATTGAAAAACTACAAATTTATTGTGTATTAAGTTTTGTGGAATATGAAAAACAAAGAGACTAATTATACAACACTTCATAATCTAATATGTGGATTTGCATAATTTTACAACGTCTATTAAGAAAATAACATTATAGTAAGATCTTAAAATCCTGATCATGATCTTACAAAAATAAAAACGATCCTAATTAAGATCCCGATCTTAAAAACCTTGCTCCAAATATCTTGATGAATATACATTAAATAATCATATTAGCTTGTTATATATATATATATATATATATATATATATATATATATATATATATAGATCATATTAAAATTGTCTTTTTTTAGCACTTTTAGCTTTTAAGGCATCTCCAAACATGCACTCAAAGATATCTTTAAATTTGAAGAAAAAGTTAAAGCATCTTTAATCAACATTATTCCTCCAAAAAGATATCTTCTCCATCCGTGTACTCCATATCTTAACTTCAAGTCATTTTACACTAAATCAATGTGCTTTCAACCAATAACATGTTGTATCTATATTATTGCTTTATTTTATGACTAGTTATAATGCTCGTGCACGCGCGGGTTTTTTAAAATTTTTTGAATCATATATTTTTATTTATTAAAAAACAAATAATTTAATATTTGTTTTGTTTGATTTATGATCTTTAATTATAGTTTTTTATAATTAAAGATAATTATTTAAAAATTTTAATCCTATTATTAATTGCATCTTATCTATATTTTTTGTATTTATCTTCTACTTGTGTTATGGATAAATATAAAATGTTACCTAATAAGAAAATAATATTTTTTTAAATACAATTATTACTAAATAAGGTATGAATTGATTTTTTTGAAATGAAAAATTCCCAATAGGGGTTTTATTTTATTATATAAAAGATTAGGAGAATGAACAGTGATCCTCCAAATATGAAGGATTCTCAACAATGTTCTAAAAAAATTTCAAATATGAAGCATGGCTGAAGATGTTTTGTGTCCTCTATTCTCCAAATATGAAGATATATATGGTTTAAGAATTAAGACCATGGATAGAGATGGCCTTATTGTAAACGGGTTAACAGATAAGATATTTCATGTTCATGTTACATGAGGAGGACAAATCTTTAATTCAGATTTACGTGACTCAACGAATGTATTTCCGTGATTGTTTCTGACCCTTTTCACTAACCATCCTTAAATGTGTTGCTACGAAGTTTGGATACTAAACATCTTGTAAGAATGTCAGGTGTTTTACTAATAGACCATCTGATAAAATTCTAAATGGGCTATGTTATACAAACTCTCCCTATATTGTCACATCATGGGGGTTTGATCAAACCGTACAAGCCGGTGATGCATCCAATTATTGGATACCCTCCTATGGGAGGGTGTGGATAACTCATCCTTTCTAAATATGTTTTGCATGCAAGATGTCTAACAATCTAGAATGCATGTGATACCCACTACTTGAATAAGTGGAACTGGCGACGTAGAAAATCCCGACGACAAATTGTCGTCGGTATATTACACTAAACGACAAAAAATACGCTTGACCGAGCCAAACGCACGTTGAATTTTATGACTTTTATAATACCGACGCCATGTCGTCGGTATTGTTTTGGTCAAATTTGACTTTCCCAATAATTGCTAAAACTTGGGCGGGAATTTGACCGCCAAAATTTTCCCGACGCCCTGTCGTCGGGATATTTTACTAAATAAATATGTATTGAGATTAGAGATTTAATTAGCGTTTAATATAGTTTAAGTAAATTTGATTTTATAAATGCCGACGAAATGACGTCGGTAAAATATTAAACATTTTTTTCCCCGTTTGGCTTGCGAATAAAGTGAATATTTTGCACGGGGTTTTTCCCGCCTTTTTATTACCGACGACATGACGTCGGTATTTGTTTTCCCGCCTTATACTCCTTCCTAATTTTCCATTGTCCCGCCAATTTTTTTACTTTATATACACAAAGAACCATAAGTCGGTAAAACACATATAAACTCACAAAATAAAAACTCCCAAGTCCCATTCTCGATGTCTCGCAAAGATTTCTCGCAACAATTCCCAAGTACTCCTTACAAGGATTTCTCGCAACAATTCCCAAGTCCTCCAAAAGAACCGGTGATTGTGAACACTCCAACTGCAGAAAATGGAAATCAATAACAAAACAGTCCAGCTGAGAATGAACCGGTAAACAATCCACAAGTGGAAAACCAACCCAATACATTTGCCTTGACTGATGAAGAACTCTTCGAGCAAGATTTGCAATTCCGACGAGAGGTTGAAGAAGACAAAGAACGTGTGGCAGCTGCTCGTAGGGCTCGGGAAGCTGCTCATGCGGCACGGATAATCAGAGAACTACCACGCCGATGGGCCATGGGGCTTGGCCCTGTACCATCAGAGTCTTCTTCGAGTGAGGAGGATGGTTGGGTCTCAGATGATTCATTTTCTTAATTCGTAGTCTTATTTTAATTATCGTATTGTAGTTTCTATTAATCGTACTTTTGTATTTCATGTTTTAAGTTTAATGTTTAATGTATTTCGTGTTTTAAATGTTATGTTAGTTATTGCATTAACAGGAAGCTAGTCGATTTATGTCTGAATTAAAAAAAATAAACACATACGACACCAGTTTTCACAACAACAACAACATTTTATTAAACAACAATTGCATCTCGACTCATTCGTTTAACATCTCGTGTATAACCATTGCATCTCGACTCGTTCATTTAACATCTCATGTATAACTATTGCATCTCGACTCGTTCGTTTAACATCTCCTGTATAACCAGCCATAGCATCTCAGATCGTTCGTTTAACATCTAGTGTATAACCAGCTATAGCATCTTGAGATTAGTTAGATCTCATGAACCATGCTTTTTGAACCTGGTCACTGAGCCTGAACCCCACTAAATGAACTCCGGTCACTGAACCCCCTGATCATTTAACATCTCAACTCGTTCGTGTATAACCATATCATCTCGACTCGTTCGTTTAACATCTCGTGTATAACCAGCCATAGCATCTCGGATCGTTCGTTTAACATCTCATGTATAACCATATTATCTCGACTCGTTCGTTTAACATCTCGTGTATAACCATTGCATCTCAGATCGTTCGTTTAACATCTCGTGTATAACCATAGCATCTCAGATCATTCGTTTAACATCTCGTGTATAACCAGCCATAGCATCTCAGATCGTTTGTTTAACATCTCGTGTATAACCAGCCATAGCATCTCGGATCGTTCGTTTAACATCTCATGTATAACCATATCATCTCGACTCGTTCGTTTAACATCTCGTGTATAACCATTGCATCTCAGATCGTTCGTTTAACATCTCGTGTATAACCATAGCATCTCAGATCGTTCGTTTAACATCTCGTGTATAACCATAGCATCTCAGAACGTTTGTTCAACATCTCGTGTATAACCAGCCGTAGCATCTCGGATTGTTCGTTTAACATCTCGTGTATAACCAGCCATAGCATCTCAGATTGTTTGTTTAACATCTCGTGTATAACCAGCCCTAGCATCTCGGATCGTTCGTTTAACATCTGATCATGTATAACCATATCATCTCGACTCGTTCGTTTAACATCTCGTGTATAACCATAGCATCTCAGATCGTTCGTTTAAAATCTCGTGTATAACCATAACATCTCAGATCGTTTGTTTAACATCTCGTGTATAACCAGCCATAGCATCTCGGATCGTTTGTTTAACATCTCGTGTATAACCAGCCATAGCATCTTAGATCGTTCGTTTAACATCTCAGATCGTTCGTTTATAAAAGTGACCATCCGAAGTGTCCCGGTAAATTTTTTGCATGTGTTTAATTAAGTATAAAAGTATTTTAAATATAAAGTATTTACTAAATTATTTAATTTTAAATATAAAAGTAATTTATTTTAAATAAAAGTAATTTATTTTTATTAATCCAAATTTTTTTTGAATGTGTTTAATTAAATTATAAACCAAAATATTTAATTTTAAATATAAATAATTTTTTTAATTTTAATTATAAATTAACTAATTATTATTTTTTAATTATATATTAAATAAAATAATTTATACTAATTAATGTTTTTTTAATTTTATAAAAGATAATAAATTATAAGTATATTAAAAATACCGACGAATGTTCGTCGGCAAATGTTTGGATAAAATACCTCGAAAATTTCCAAGTACCCCGCCAAAACGATAAACGATAAAAAAAACTTTCTATTACACCGACGACTTGTCGTCGGTATTATTAAAAGTAATATTAATTGGGACCCTAAAGCAGATCTGGTCATCACTTTCATATCAAAAAAAAAAACGGCCTAGCCAACACCCCATATACCCAGCCGCCGACCACCACTAATCCACCAACACCACCACCACTAATCAACCAACACCACCACCACTAATCCACCAACATCACTACACCACACCCGCACCACCACATTTGCTACCACCACCACCACACCATCACAGTCACCACACCCGCACCACTGTGCACTTCTTCCCCAACCCCTCTATTGTTTAATTCATCCCCCAACCCCTCTATTGTTTAATTCTTCCTCTTCTTCTTCCCATCTATTTCTTTTTTACCGAAGGTATTATTTGATTTTTGTTTAATTTTATTAATATTTTGATTATGTTAATTGTTAGTAAATGTTAATTGTTAAGTTTTGAGTTTTGATTTTTTTCTTTTTTTTTTTTTTTTTTTTTTTAATACAGCCGAGAGCTGTGATAGCTGAGACCGAGAGGCGAGGGTGAGAGCTGTGACAACCAAGACATATATAGGTAACGTACCTTATTTTATTTTTTTTATTAACTTTTGGTATCCCGACGACATGTCGTCGTCGACAGTTTTTTATCTTTATTTTTAACCAACCGTTTTTTATAGCCCGAGAGAGACCACAGCACGAGAGAGACCACAGCCCGAGGAGACCACAGCAGCCCGAGACAGTATGTTACATATCCGCATTGTTTTTTCATTTTTATGGTTATTAGTAACGCGTTTGGTTAGCTAGTATTGCGTTTGGTTAATTAGTATTGCGTTTGGTTAATTAGTTATGTGCGGAATAGATAGGTTTTAATATATTGGTGAAATGTTAGTTTGCGTTTGGTTAGTTAGTATTGCGTTTGGTTAGTTATGTGGAATAGACAGATTTTAGTATATTGGTGAAATTTTAGTTTGCGTTTGGTTAGTATGGTATACTAAGTAATGTTTATTGAAAAAGCAGGTTATGATATAATAAACTTATATATTTGATTTCGGCATATATTTGTTATTTGAAAGTGATTATGCATTCAAACTTATTTGATTTCGGCTTATATTTCATAAGCTTCAATCTTCCGGCTTATTTGGAGAGTTGTGGGCTTATATAAGTATATTATGATATAATAAACTTATATAAGCTCACAAGTCTCCAAATAAGCCGGAAAATTGAGTCTTATGATATACAAGCCGAAAAACCATTTATAGAAAACTATTGTAAATGATTTTAGGATTTTAGGATTTTAGTGATTAATTTCGGAAAGTCCCGTCCGAAGTTAATCATCCTATAGAAAACCCGTCCGAAATTAATTTATTAGAAATTAATTTCGGAAAGTCCCCTGTTTGGGACTGCTTTTTGAATGTTTTGGCTCGTTTAGGATATGGATGCGTGTAACTGATTTACTATTTGAGATGATTTCGACAGTGTTTCTCCTTTACTCCTACGAATATGTCTTAATTGCACATATTTGGGGAGTTGAGGGGAAATGCTGCCGAAATTTTCTCAAATAGTAAATCAGTTATACGCATTCATATATGAGACAAATCATTCAAAGAGTGGGTTAGGATTGCCTTCCATAGTTGCACTAGGTGAACAAAACAACTCGTAATAATTCCACGGTTATATGTGTTTGTGTCGAATCTTTCGAATGTGTTTAATTAAGTGCATATATTAAACTGATTCCATTATAAAAATGCAGTTATGATACTTGATAAGAGTTGGACTTTAGAGAGTCGTTGTTCAAAATAATTTTTTGATGGTCTTGCCGCATTCCTCGATCATTGCAAGCCGTTACTTAATAGTTACGGAAAAATAAAATGTCCATGTCGTCTTTGTCGTAATGTTCGTTGGGTAAATCTTAAAGATCTCAAAAACCACATAGGTGAAAATGGGTGGGACCCAACGTATACACAATGGCGCCTTCACGGTGATCCCGATCCTCTGCCATTAGCAAATAACACAACACAATGTGAGGTGAGTGACATGGGTGCGTGCCTTAATGATATTTTTGATATTCCTCCGAATAATGAACAAAATGAGCCAACTCCTCCAAATATTGGCGAGACAAGTAACGAGCAGACTCAAGCAACGACACCTCCTGTACGTAACGAGTTTGAAGAGTTACTTGCCAGTACCAACCAACCTCTTTACCCGGGTTGTGACTTTATGACCACCTTGGATTTTATGTCAAAGTTTACGCATCTCAAGGTTAGCGGTAAATGGAGTGATACTTCATTTAACAATACGCTAAAATTTCTCCAGGAGGTATTTCCTCCCAGGTTAGGTTATAATCTCCCACCGTCATACTATGCTATAAAAAAGACATTTAAAAAGATCGGGTTAGGGTATGAGTCGATACATGCTTGTGAAAATGATTGCTTTTTATATCGGGGGACTGATACTGAAGATTTGGAGTATTGTCCGGTCAGTAAAACTTGTAGATGGAAAGACAGCAACACAACGGGGAAGAAAGTTCCTAACAAGGTGTTGCGTTACTTTCCTATCATTCCTAGACTACAACGTTTGTACAAGTCTATTCACACCGCAAAACATATGACTTGGCATGCCACTGGAAAGTCTACGGAAAACGGTAAAATGCAATACCCGGTTGATGGTAAAGCATGGCAGAAGTTTGACAGCGGTAAATATTCGGAATTTGCTAACGAACCAAGAAACGTCCGATTAGGGTTGGCGGCTGATGGTTTCAATCCGTTCGGCAACCTTAGTCAATCATACAGCTAGAAGAAATTCTGGAGTTTGCTTATACCCAGTTCAAAGTTGTGTTGTTTCGAGTTAAGTGGTTTAACGTATCCAACAAAAACTGTAGAGTCGAACGTTATAACACTAGAAACAACATGACACAAATTTGGGCATGTAGCACAGCGTTTGAAGATCAACCTTACATTCTCACAACACAAGAAAAACAAGTCTTCTACCGTGAAGATCCTGCCAGACGACCACTCAATTGGAAGGTCGTTCAAGATGTTAATCACAACACAACCTGGTCATTCATCGTGGTAGAAGACGATGATGATGTGATACATGGCAACAACTCATCTGATCTCACTCTGTCTGCTAATTTGAATGATTTGCACTTTCAAAGCTTGAATATCGACGGTCATTCAACGTTAGTTGAGGCACCACCGCCAACACCAATCATTCCTGTTGATGACGACGATGATTTTGTTGATGATGAAGACGACGATCCTTATGATTTAGCTGATTCTGATAATGAAGTCGCAAACAATTCTGATGATGAAGTTGAAGTTGCTACTAATGGTGTTTATGATAGTGATGTCGATTTAGCAGATTGATCTTAAATTGTATCTTGTAAAACAACACTTATTTGAATGAAATTGTTAATGGATTGTTTAATTGTGTATATTTATTTGAATATGTATCTGAATGTGTGCATGCTTATGTTAATTTGTTCATGAATTTCTATATGTTATTCAACTTGTGCTTTTACAGGTGGCAGCAGTCGCACGCGGACACGGTGGTGACGGTGCCGGTGACCCACCACCCCCTTTTCGTCCGATTGAGAGCAGTCATCGTGGTAAGAATTTTTAAAAGAAACTTAAACTTGATCATTTGTATTAGGTTACTTGTTATTTTAATTATGACGTGTTTTCACTCACTTCAATTTGTAGGAGATGTCCCCCGAAGGGGTAGGGGCAGGGGCAGGGGTGAAGGGAGGGGTGGTGGTGGCAGGACGGCTGTGTGTCAAGCCACCAAGAACGTATCCCTGAGGAACGCCGTGCGTGATTTTGGCCCGCAGGCTATTGAGTTTGACTACAATGATCAGGGGACATTCACTCATGTTGGCAACAATGCTAAGTGGTTCAGTAACTACTGTGGTGAGCTGATTAGGGAGTTCCCGTTGCGGTACGATTCCTGGCACAAAATTGAAGAGGAAAAGAAGGCGCATGTCATACCTCAACTCTCGGTCAGTTATTCCATTTTCCTTTTATTTTGTTTTGTTATCGTGTTTATATATTTTAATGTGTATATTTATTTAAATAAAAAAAAAATTAGTTAACAACATTTTTTATTTATTTAGATGTATATATATTAGTTAACAAATGTATATATTAGCTAACATATTAAAAAAATAAACAAATATCAAAAAATTAACAAAAATATTTTTTTTTTAAATTTATTTTAGTTATGTTTGATTGCAGCAAATGTTTGATCTGAAGTCCCACCAGCGTACACCCCGGTGGAAGACCATCAAAGACGGCATCAACGAGTATCTCGCAGGTCGCTACAGGGACAACAAGTACGACGTCAAGCGAGATTACTGGACTATACCAGGTGGGGCTGATAAGGTGAATGAGATACGAAGGTAAATTTTTTGGTTTGTTAATTTTTTAATATTTGTCATTTTTTTTAATATGTTAGCAATTGATATATTTTAATTTTCTGCGTTTGTTATTATGTGTTAGCAAGCCTCCTCCTAACGTGGAGCCGTCTGTGTGGGATAAGCATATTGAGCTCTACCTCAGTGAAAAGCATGCCAACAGGTCCAAAATCAACAAGGAAAACAGGCAGAAGAACAAGAACACTAGCCGCCACGGATCTCGGTCGTTGGCCGCATCTCGCCACCAATACATAAGACACATTATGATTATTTTACATATATCTCATTATATATGCTGTTTGATTTGTCGTTTTTAATTTGTTTCACCTTATATGCTTGTGTAAATATATATATAAAGTTTGAGAGGAGTGAGAACCGTGAGTACCCCTCCCTCATACAGAGCTTTTACGACCAGCGTTGCAAGAAAGGTGTATGGTTGAAGGACGAGGCTCGTGTTCAATACGTAAGTACCGTTTTATTTTTATTTATTTTATTTAATTTTATTTAATTTTATTTTAATTTAATTTATGTTATTTGTTTTTGTTATTTTAATTTATATTATTTGTTTTTTTTTTATATTAATTTTATCATTTTTTTCAACTACATAGGAAGAGATGTGCGCATTGCGGGATCTGGGAGCTAACACGCCTATTGGGAGAGCCTACACAGAGGAAGAGATACTTGCAAAGGTTTTAAAGGGCAAGCAACGGGGGTATATAGCCGGTAGGGGTAGGGTGGTACCAGGTATTGGCAAGACAAGGTTACCCATGCCGCCAGCTTCCGATTCGTACACCACACCCGAGATTGACAAGGTGTTTGCCGAAAAAGAAAAAAAGATCAAGGAAGTTGAAGAAGAATCTAAGGAAACTAAGCGCCAACTCAAGGCAGTTATGACAGTAATGAAGACAAACCCCAATCTCTGGTCCCAGTTGATGAGCCAGATGGCGTCTCAAACCGAGGCAGGATCGGGGAGTGGGACTTTAGGGTTTAGGGTTTAGGGTTTAGGGTTTAGGGTTTAGGCGTGGGCGCGGCAGGATCGAGGAGTGTGAGTGGGAGTGGCAGTCAGAATGGCTCGGGGAGTGATGAGGCTGACTTGGGTAGTGGTGATGAATACAGTGATTACGATGTTGACGAGGGACAATGAGGTATATTTGTATGGGTTATTTTGTAAACGTTAACATTTTCTCCATCCTTATTCTTGATTCTCATCCGTATGATGTACACTTTATCACTTAACACCTTGACTTTGTCCATCCGTATGCTATTGACTCATCCGTATGTTATTATTGTAAACTTTGGCATTTTGGCAACTTAAGCATTGCGGATATAGCAACTTTTGTGCTATTGGCAGCTTTATAACGCCCATTTTGTAGAATTTGAAACGTTTTAATGTATTTGGGGTGTTTAGCGATTATATAGAAGAGTTTTAGCCGTTACAAGTTGTTTTGGCATATTGGCATGTTGGTATAGAGGTTTGGATTGTGTACACAGGTTTGGATTGTGTAGATTTTTTCCGGAAAAATTTCCGGAAAACGGCTACATTACAGGCATAAAATAAAAATACCGACGACATGTCGTCGGTATATTATAGCATAATTTTGACTTTTTTTGCGTTTGACCCTTTTGACTTTTTTGTATGACTTTTTGTATACCGACGCCATGTCGTTGGTACCATAAAACGTTGACCGTTTGACTTGTTGACTTATTGACCGAGTAATTAACGGTTTTTGTTAATTGTAATTAAAATACCGACGACTAGACGTCGGCATTTTATTTGTCGAAACAAGTTTTCAGTTGACTGAAAATGGTTGTGGGCCCCACTTTAGCGTCGGGAAATATCGTCGGGACAGTAAATCCCGACGAGGCATTGCCGACTATCATAGGCCGACGAAGCTTCGTCGGCATCTAACCCTTACCGACGAATGGGCGTCGGTACAGTCCAAAAAAATTCGTGGGCAAAAGTGTGATACGTACTAGTGACCTTTTAAATGATATATATGTATCAATGTGTGTAGTATACTATATAGTACATGCATGACAAGTATAAGTCATAAGTTGACGACAAAAGTACAAGAAAGAAACAAGATTCACTTGATTTTGTTTAAACTTTAAGTGTTACACTTTGAATGTTTTCTGAAAGAAAAAAGGCAAAAACTTAGGGAGATGAAACGGGACCCCTTTTTGTGTAATTTCAAGTAGAAACAAATCTTAATTTCCCCCACTGCACATTTGTCCCTCCAACATACAAAATCCTCTGATGATTTCCATACTCTAAAGTTTAGACTTTTCAGGGCGTTCACACATTGCTTATCATAACCTTGCTATCTTTCTCGGATCGAATAATGAATGAATTGTTAGTGATCTTCGAGAAAACTATTATTACCAAACGGTGTACAAATAAGATATTCTATCTACATTTAGAAAACTAGAGAACAAGAAATAACGTTAGCGGCAAATGTAAAAGAATGGTCCAGTAGCCAGGGCGGAGCTACATAGATCCGAGTCGGTTCAACTGGACCATTGAACAAGAAGCTTTTTTGTAATCTTATTGCAAATTTAGTACCATTTAGTACTGATATTTGTTTTGAGCACGCTCGACCTAAAGTCTGACTCTGCCCCTGCTAGTAGCCAAAGATTAAATTATTACTAGATTCGAACTAAGACTCGACTAATTGTGGGAATGAGAAAGAAAGTAAATGACAATGGAATGGAAAATCTTGATGGCTTTGATTTGATGAGCATCTTCCTAGCTAGTTTTCCAAGAAAGATTGAAATTCCATAATGTCAATCACACAAATATATAGTACTGATAATATATTGCATACGAAAGATACAGTAAATCAAGGTCATTCATGATATTCTTATTATGTATAGCATATCATGCATTTGCAATTTGATAGCACATATTCTTATCATGAATGCAAGGCTAGCAAGGCAATTTCATATGTATGTTTAAAAACAGTACGTGCATGTAATCATGCAAAGTTAATTGTCCTTCTTCCATCCTTAAATAAATGTTCAGTTTGATTTTTCAGATTCAAACTTATTCAACTTTGACGTTAACTATTTTTGTGGATGTTATATAATATTTTATGCAAAATATATGAATTGATTGGGTTTTAAGTGTATTTTTCAATGGTATAATTTTTTATCATGTATTATATAATACAAAAAAATATATAAGGTCAAAGTTAAACTAGTTTGACTCTAAAAAGTCAAACTAGACATTTATTTAGAGACGGAAGGAGTATCACAATATAAGATTTTAATTGTACTTTATACATATATAAGGCTTATATATGTATAAAGTACAATTAAAATCCTATGTTGTGATACTCCTTCCGTCTCTAAATAAGCGGTCTACTTAACTTTAGGTAATATTGCAAAAATCGTCCTTAATCTTTTGAAAGCACATGCACCATCTATGTGGAGAACTTTAGGTTGCTGTTTTCATCCCCCGCCTAAAATAAAATGACTAAAATGCCCCTTTCAAAAACTGCAACCTATTGATGAAAACTGCAACCCAAAGTTCCCTACTGGGATGGTGTCTGCACTTTCAAAAGATTAGGGACAAAACCTGCAATTTGACCAAACCATACAGATGATTTTTGTAGTTTACTCAAGAAATTATTTATATTTTACTTTTCTCATACTCCACTTGATGAGATTGTGTATTCTTGTTGTATATGCACCGCCTCAAGGATTGAATTATTTTATTATGACAAGAAAAAAAATATTATGTAAGACAAACTATGATATAATCAAAATGATTTTCTTTTTTCTTATTTAATTGTGTGTTGTTGTTTAATCTAGAATCGTTTTCATAAATAGAGTCTCAACTGGCACAACTTGATCGCTAATCCAAGAAGAGTAACCACGCTTTAAATGGTGCAACATATTTATTTGCTTGCTTTGGCTTTTCTGTTTTAATCGGGTCTTCCTGTTTTGTGTTATTATTATTATTATTATTATTATTATTATTATTATTATTATTATTATTATTATTATTATTATTATTATTATTATTATTATCATTATTATTATAAACATCATTTTATTAGAAATTCAAAGGATTTACAAAAAATTAGTGGGAAGCCGAGAAACTAACTGGGCCCTCACTCCTCTAGCTATAGCGAAGCTAATCCTACTAAAAATATGAGCGGCACCACACGCCCAAATGTCTTGAGTCATAGAGAACTTTCGGATTCACTTTAGTAAGGTCGATCACTGCATCCTTCTCAAGTTCCCCAAAATAGGAGAATGAAAAGGGGAGAAACCCAAATCCAATACCGCACATTTGGCCTCGTACTTGACGCATTTAAGTTGTGCGAGTTCAATCACCACACGACTTGGCACAAAATCAACCATACCAGTTTGCGTCAAGGGCGACGTCCCTGTCAAGTCGACACATACATCCTGCCCTCCGTCCCAATAGTAAATTAACATATCAGCTGGACGTAAGGGTTGATCCTTTCTTCCACAAAGCCGAATGTCAACTTCTTTACGAGCCGAAATTCCGGACCGTGAGCAGATGTCAACAAGAGTATCGCGCACCATGTTATTATTATTATTATTATTATTATTATTATTATTATTATTATTATTATTATTATTATTATTATTATTTATGTTTTCGCTTTTGGCGCTCTATCTAGGAGGCCTTCAGGTTTCTTCACCCGGTTGTTTATATATATCTTGTTGTTCAGATTGCTCGAGATAGACACTTCTCAAGAATTGAAGTCGAAATAGACTCTCTAATTTTACATCGTCAATCTGTTCAAATAGAACTCTGCTTCAAATTACTTGCTTGTGGTACGATATTAATAAGCCACCATTTTGATTCATGCAAGTAGATCTTCGTGAAGCACAGTAGAAATTTGTGTCTCATATTATAGCTAATCGGGCTTTAGATACCCATATATATTCCATTGTCGAAGACGAACTTGTTTGTAATTTAACAAGCACTTTAGTGCTTGCGGATGTTCATGATAATTAATGCAAATTGTATGTTCAATAGAAAAAATATAGTCAAAGGGGTCATTTTATGTAATTTAGCTAAATGGTTAGATCTATATTCACGAGAATCTATGGAAAATATATGTGACTAGACACCCAAGTCTTTGGATATTTGGAAATTGACTTGCCTTTAATGTTTTTATATTCTAAAAAGCAATTTAAACATTTTGTTATGCATTTTCCACTTGTAAACCCAGAAAGAAACATGGAAAATATGATACTCTCGTTTAAGTCCAAAGAGATGTAGACGGCCCACGTGCAAAGATTCGTGAAGATTGCAAAGATTTTAGTCGACCTTGTACCAAATTTAACATGTAGATTGTCACTTTAATATATTTTTAACTATTTTTTAATGTTGAAATTTTTGTAAAAAAAAAAAAAAACAAAAAAAAAAAAAAAAAAAAAAAATCACACATAATTTGTAAAATCACTTGTGATTTGTTATTTTAAAAACCTTGTGTAATTTCATAAATCACATGTGATTTTACCCGGCTCGTAATGTCGAGTCGAAAATTCAGGTTAAAAAAAATCACATGTGATTATTAAATTAATAAATCACATGTGATTTTTCTGAACGAAAATTTTGAAAAAAAAAATCATCGAAAGTATATAAAAGTGCATATCTATAAAAAGATAATTTAATTCTCGTCGCGATTGTATAATAAATTTCGCATAACGATTAACGATTTGCGAGATATTTTAATTTTTTTTTAATATGAAAGTGGGCTTTTTTATTTAATAAAAAAAATGGATAGTAATGATCCACCCATTTGTTCTTTAACAAAAATGTGTTTCGTAATGAACTTCTCTATATGAGAAAAGTAATATATAAATAGTTTCTTGAGTAAAATGCAAAAATCGTCTTTGTGGTTTGGTTAAATTGTAAGTTTCATCCCTAATCTTTCGAAAGTGCAGATACCGTCTTTGTGGAGAACTTTAGGCTATGCACAATGGTGACCCGGGGCGACCGGGATTTTGCCTGCCATATGAGCTTTCTATCTCCGACGACCTTCAGACGACCAAGTTGCCACAGCAGCGACCTTCTTTTTTTTAATTCAAATTTTTTAAATAACAATTTTAAACTTCATTAATAATAAAAGCATTACATAAATTATTCAAATAGCATTAGAAAAATTACAATAAAAAGATGACTAAACTAGTCTTCATCTTCATCGTCACTTTTGTCTTCATTCTACTGATTGTCTACATTTCCAAGATTTGCCCAAACGTGTTCCACTAAATCAGCTTTTAAGTTTAGATGAGTTGTTCGGTCGATTATCTCCTGAGTAATTACTAAATTGTTCATGCGATCTTAAGGGATCATGATCACGATGGCCCTCATCTTCGTACCATCTGGGACATATTGCTCGACCCTTATTTCGAATGACCATATTGTATAATATGATACATGTCTACATTATATTTTGGAGATTACGACGCGACAGCCCTTTAGCCGAAACTTTAATCATTTTTCACTTCTTTTTCAACACGCCAAAAGTTCGTTCCACATCTTTACTTGTTGCTTCGTGCTTCGTCTTGTACAATATTCTTTTATCATCACCCGTGGGACGGTTTGAAATGCACTTAATAAGAACGTCCCATTCTAGATATATCACGTCAGTGACATAATAGCCCCATTAATAAGCTACGTCATTAACCACGAATGGAAGGTCCGGTGCTCTCCCAGATTTGATATAATTGAAAACAGGGGATCGACATAAAAGGTTCACGTCGTTATTCATCTCGGAGACACCAAAGAACGCATGCCAAATCCATATATCTTGGGAGGGGATCGCTTCCAATAAATGAATGGATCTGTCCCGTGATCACCCTTAGAAAATTGACATATCAAACCATTTGGGCAATTCTCCCATGGCCAACCTATACAATCAATACTTCCTATTATCCCAGGAAACCCATGCTTTCCTCGTGACGAGCATATAGTCTTTCAAGGTTAGAATATGTAGGCTTTCGCAAAAACTCCTCACCGTATAACTCCATGATAGCCGTACAAAAGATACGGAGACAATCACGGGCTGTTGTTGCACCCATTTGCGGATACTCGTCAAGAAAATTACGAACGACCCCGTATGCCAATTGACAAATTACCGGAGTACACTTGATCAATGGGGAAATTCCAAGTGTGCCCGTACAATCAGGATTTTGTTATAAATAAGGAGAATGATTGGTTACCTCTCGAACAATTTGTGTGAATAGTTCTCGGCTCATTCAGAACTGCTGACGGAATCTTCTTTCATCATACTATGGGTGTTGGGAGAAGTAAGACACCACTAAAATGATTATGAGCACCGAATGATCACTAACTACGTAGGTTCGTTGGACTTTTGGCAGTGACGCTTGGTACTCGGCCCAATCTGCCTGCGTAAACTCCGCAAGCTCGCTCATAACTTCTTCTTCATCGTTGGAAGACAAAAAAAAAATAGCACGAAAGACATAATTAAGAGAATGTGTTTGAAGGTTTTGAGAGAATTGTTGTTTGAATTTGTGCATGAAATGAGAAAAATAAGTGGCATATTTACATGTTGTATTTTTTAATCAAACGGTCGAATTTTAATAAAAAGGGTGCTTTGTTTCTTTTTTAGTGAGTTACACACTCAGACGAAAATTCGACCGAGTATTGCAAATCTTTGTTCGACGACCGAGCTCGACCAAGTCTCCACAAAGATGTGACCAAGGACGACCGAAGGTCGACTGTGACAACTGGCAGTTTAGGGAGCTATTTTTAAAACCCGCATTTCAACTTAAGTTCGTTTATAATTTTTATTTGAAATTTTCATTTCACAACGAACCTGTAAGACCTATGTTATGGATATTTTATTAAATGACGTTATGGAATTCGTGAATTATGTTCATAATTCATTTTTGATTATGTGATCGGTGATGTATATTTGAATTCTCACTTGGTACTACGTTGACTTTGGCACTAAGATTACCTAACATGGTTTTATGATTCGTCTTAACGAGTCCGTTATATATTTTAATTAATTACGAGAGGTTCTCGTGTAATATGGAAATTTTAAAATGAGTTCGGGTTCGGGCCACGTGTTTTTACAGTTACCCGCGTTACCCGCCCCACCGTAATAGTATCCTTATTATTACTATTATTATTATTATTCCTATTATTATTATAACAAAAAAAAAAAGAAAAAAAAAAAAAAAAAAAAAAAAAAAAAAAGAGAAAAGTTATTAAAGGGGGCGTTGGCCCGGTTTTGACCCACACACACCAACACACAACACAAATTTATCTCTCTCTCTCAAGCTCTCATCTTCCCCACTTCACTAACCCTAGCCGCCGGCACTATTCCGGCCAGCCGCCGCCACACCGCCGGTCACCCAACAAAACCAACACCACCAATTTACTCCTCTCTTTCCCCTCTTTCTTTTGAGCTAGAACACGCGCCCTAACTCCCACATTAACACCAAATCCGAATTAAATAATCACAAGTTCATCACCATTTTCTTGCTATTTCTTGAGTACTCTTCGATTTTGTATTGTTTTGGAAGGTAGGATGAGTTTTAACTCAATTTATGGGTTCAAATCGTGACCAAGGGTCACGAATCGACGAGATCCGAGTGGGTTTTCATTTAAAACGTGACAAGCTTATGGGTTTTTGGATGAAACTACGTTTTCACATGGTTTGGTATCCGGGTTTAGCTTTCTTTGTGGGTTCGAACGAACCGTGAGTCGAAGACTCACGGCTAGATGTGAATACGAGCCACTCGGCTCGTTACTCTTCTTGTTATTTGACCTTGGAATCCTTATTGGTTCACGTTTGGTGCTCGACCTTGATGTTTGGGTCACGTTTGGTGTTGATCGTGGCTCGTTGGAGCTTAACCGAGACCCTATGGTCTCGGTGTAATATTATTTTTGGCTCGGTTGAGAGTCGTATGGGACCATTGGCCCGATTGGTTTGACCCTTGGCTAGCTTGGTTACCGATTTGTATTTGTCATTGTTATTTGGTGTCGAGACCCAAGAGGGTGTTTGGGACAGTTTTGGTTGGCTCGTTTGAGCATTTCCGAGACCAAGATGGTCCTTGGTCGAGTCCTCCTTGACTCGTAATTTCAGCCGAGACCCAAGTGGGTCGCTTGGCTCGGGTTTTGGCTTGGTAAACCGACCCAAATGTTAAGCGTGTTGATGTTATTTCTTATATTAATTGTGAACATATTATTGTTATTGTTGTGGTATTTATTTCTCGGCCGAATACTTTGGGTCGAATTGGATATGGATTATTGGTTATGGTTTTGATATTGAGGAGTTGTTGTCGAGTGGTATGTGATATGAGGACCGGTTATGAGACGGTCGTTAGATGACGGAGATAGGTTAGTCGGGTACCGTAGTCGGACCTTATTGTTGTAGCCCGTGGTTGAGATTGTGATTGGACGGAGAATTATTATTTGTGACTTGTTCTTATTGTTGGACTTGGACAATGAGCCGAGAGTCATGACTCGGACATATGACCATTTCGTATAACTCAATAACTATTAAAACTAAAAACGAGAATAATAAAACTCGTAATAATAATTATTGATAATATGAACGTTTATATGAAAGTATATACGTGAATAACGTATATATAACTATATAAACGCGTATATTAATAATAATAATAATCACGAGTCGTATTATAAATAATACGATTAGATATATATTAGGCTACGAAAGTGGCGTAATATTATTAAACGTATTATTATTATAAAAATTGTGTTATAAACGGGAAACTCCCGACAATTATGAAACGTTTAATAAAAAGTCATTTCGGATATATAACGAATAAACTTATTGAGTTAGGCGAAATTGTTGTCACTCGGGTCCAGGTAAGTTATTATTTGCGACATTCGTGTTGTCTCGGATATATGACGACTAATATAGACGTTTTCTATAAGTAAATAACCACTCAACCGTAAGGTCGAGCCGGGTTATTTGGTTATATGAAACGAACATATTAGTGGGCATCGTATCCTGCGACGCCCATAGGTTGTAGTATATGTAAAGGGTAATAGATTGCGAGTGTATATATCGGGAAATCTGGCCAATTTGGCGATATATACGAGGAATTTATTAAACTATGATATATACTATATAGTAATTATGTGCTATGTGCTTTATATGTGCTTTAGATTGGGTGTAATCTTGGAACGGTATATTACGTAAATAAATATGAGGATTATCAAATCGACGGATTTGGTAAACTTTGGCGATTTATTTAAATGATATATTGGGCTAATATTAGATCTATAGTTTATTATATGTTCTACGTGTGATCTTGTTGGTTTGTTTTGAGTCGACCCACCACCCGTATGGATACCAAACGCAAATTCACCAAACTGATACGAAATGGATTTTCGGAAATAAAACGGATTCTCGTCCGGGTTTGGGAATATTATATATTTGAGGTAAAGATTTCTGAAAGAGTGAATATTGTTAGGTCGTGCCAAGTCCGTAGTTGCTGTTTCGTGAGTTATCATACATCTTATTTCTACCTACCTCGTCTTGCTATTTTCTGGACTTGAGGTGAGTCATAGCCCCACTTTTTACTCTTGAACTATGTTTTCAACGATTGGGGTGAGAAACGTGCAAATCATTTTACGTGGACTGTTATCGCTTTTATATTATTTCTAAACTTGCTATGCGTATGGACTAGGATGTATAGTCAGCTTTAGTCACTTCTTATGTGTACTATTCAAGGTTGGCTTATTTGTTATTGTCAGCTTTAGTCACGCGGTTCGTGTGTACTATTCAAGGTTGACTTATTTAAATACTGTAGCGTGCACCTATAGGTTATTAATACTTCGGAGGTTATCCGAGTATTTATTGGTATTGCGGGGGTTACCCGAATATCTATGTTGTTACGGAAGGGTATCCGTGTGTTTTGGTTATTGCGGAAGGGTATCCGTGTGTTATGTTGAGAGCGGAGGGTATCCGCAGGCTTTTAGCGAATCCTTAGTCTAGCTAGCAAGCGTTTTGCGTATATGTCCACTATATTATTAGTTGAACTTAAACCTATGATCTCACCAGCGAAAGCTGACTTTTAGCACGTTTTCTCAGGTAATTAAGTGTTGAGGTGCATGCTTGGATTGGAAGGCTCGGCTGAGGCACATGGTTATGGATCTATATTTTCTAAACTCTGATAATTAAATTTGGACCTATTGTTATTTATTTTGGGCCTGACTCTGAATGATGTTGGGATAAATGTAAACCTTAAAACCCCGTTATGGTTGTGTTTTTATTATGTTTACTTTATCTCGTTCTATATTGTCTTGTGTTGGATACCAATCCCCGTAGCACCCTGAAAGCTTGTTGAGTCTTCCGCTGTATCAAATTTTGGGGGTGTTACAGATTGGTATCAGAGCCAAGGTTATTGAGAACTAGGTAAATAAACGCCTAAACTATAACCGTATTTTTATAGAAAATGATCCTTGACTACCGCCCGCCAGCCCGCCAAGCCGAAGCATCTTCTATTATTTGAGGTATTATGAGATATTTGAGATGATTTGAGGTTTATGGATTTTTAGTATTAAGATGGCGTTCTCGAGGATTTATATGGTCTATATGTTTTATAAACATTTTAGTAATGCGGTGTTTGAAATTCTTTTATTGAGATTATATATGGAATTATTTGATGAGTATGTTTGGTATGGTTTTATGAGTTGTGATTTAAGTTGTTTTGAAACACTTACACCTACCCTACGCCGTTGTCACAGACTATGGCCTCCCATATGTCCGATGTCGTCGAGGACATTCTTACTGCACCGGTTTTACCTGCACAGTTCATTATGGCATCTGATGATCCTTACCAGATGGCCATGACTCCAGCTACTGTATCACAGGCAGCTTCTACTTCAGCACTACCTGCTGCATCTATGCAGGGACCCTCATCTTCTTTAGGGCTCCCTGGTACATCGAGGCAGCTTACTCTTCATCAGGCTTTGGCTCGTGTGGCACCACGCTTTGCCCACCGAGCTACGGCACGCATGTCGGTACGCCCTACTCCATCACCTTTACAGATTGATGCTCATTCTCTTCTGTCTGAGGCACCGCCCACATCACTGCGTCGTCATCCTAGATCACCTACTACATCTTCACATGGTTCACCCAGTAGGAGACGACGAGTGATGAGGTACTCTTCCGATGAGGAGGAGGAGGAGTACGAGGGTGAGGATGAGGCTGATGACCCTGAGCGGGAGGATGACCCTCAGGAGGCTGAGCATGGTGATGATGATGACCCTGAGGAGGAGGATGACCCTCAGGAGGATGAGATGCCTGATGATGATGATGATGAGTTAGCACCACCAGCTCAGGCTGAGGAGCCTGATTCACCTGTACACCCGATTGAGCCCGATTCACCTGATCATCCGTTCTTGTTTGAGTTGCCACCTGGTAGTCCAGTGGAGTCGGATGCATCTTCTGAGGTTTCTGCTGAGCATGCAGAGTTGGGTGAGGTTGGCAGGTTGTGGGCTCGGATTACTGAGCTTAGTGACAGAGTTGCACGTGTATCTGATCGACTTGAGCGAGTTATTGGAGAGTTTTTAGCAGATTTGAGGGTTGATTTGACTGTCGTTGTGGGCAGGACTACTGAGCTGAGGAGAGTTTTGATGGATGTCCACGAGCATATCGATAGTTTGCAGCGAGGATTTGTTACTGCTCGTGAGGCCGACCGCAAGCTTTGGCAAAGGAATGCCGAGCTAGAGAAGGAGGTGGCTGACCTCAAGAGAGACCGAGACACCCATAGCGTGGAGTTAGGATCGTTATGGAGGGATCTTGATGGCTTGAGGCAGGAGTTGAGGATTCTCCGTCAGCCCCGTGGCTAGTTGCTTGAGTTATATTATCTTGTTGCTTTCTTAGCCGAGGAGTGTTCGGTTAGAAAAGCTAGTTATCATATTTTGATGTATTCTGTACGGTATTCGTCTCTTTTAGAACGATTAGTATGTTTTGTGTTATCCGTTAGTTGGAACGATGTTAGATCGCTATTGTACGGTTGATGATTATTAGTATATGGTATTATGTGATTTTGGGTGTTATGGAAATTGAGTCCTTATTCGCTTATTTGTTGTTACGTGGTGTATTGTTGCTATTCTTTCCATGACTTGGTTTCGTTGAGCATATCGATAAGTTCTATTGGAGACTCATGAACTTGTGTGATGTTACAGATCAATGGCACCCCGTCGAAACCCTGTTAGGTCTACCAGGACTGGTCCTGCTGTGACTACTCCTGCTCGCCGAGGTCGTCGACCTACTCGAAATGTTGAAACCCCTACTCCTGACAACTTGGACACCACTAACCGTAACAACAGGAATCAAAATGTTGATGTTCAGGGAGACAATGGTCATGTTCCACTTAACGCACCTACTGTGGATCAAGCAATGATCAACCAACTCGTGGAGCAAAGAGTTGCTGAACTACTCGCTGAGTCAAATCATTCCAACAATTCTGCTGGAACTTTTCCACCTGTTCGTGCTAATGGATGTCAATACAAGGAATTCAAGATTTGTGGACCCATTGAGTTTGGTGGAAATGAAGGAGTGGTTTACTTAGTCAGATGGATTGAGAAGACTGAGTCAGTGTTTAATGTCAGTGGTTGTGCGGAGAATGCGAAGGTAAAGTTTGCTTCTTTTACTTTCAAGGATGAAGCTTTGACATGGTGGAACAACTACCGAAATGCAGTTGGGAGTGATGTAGCATATGCTATGACTTGGGAGCAATTTAAGTCCTTGCTGATTCAGACTTATTGCCCAAGGAATGAGGTCAAGAAGCTAGAGATTGAGTTTTGGAACCACAAGGTGAAAGGTAACGATATGGCAACTTACAATCGTCGTTACCAGGAGTTAGCCTTGTTGTGCCCTGATATGGTGAAAACTGAGACTCAAAAGATTGAAAGGTATACTGATGGATTGCCTGTAGCTACGAGGAATGATGTAATTTCTGCTAGGCCTGCAAACATCCATGAGGCAATCACAATTGCTCAACAACTTATGGATTCGTTGGAATTAGAAGAAGCTGATAAGGAGAAGAATGGAAAGAGAAAGAGAGACCGTCACTCTAAGAGTAATGATCACCGAAGCAAGAGACAAGCTAAGGCTTATGCTATTGGGAATGGAGATAAGAAGAATCAGAACGGTGATGCACCCAAGTGTGATCGTTGCCATCAGCATCACACTGGATGGTGTAGTGTGAAATGCCAGAATTGCTCAAAGAAAGGACATACAGCTAGGGACTGTAGAGCTCGACCTCTTGCAATGGTTCAAGCTACTCCTGAGATGAGAAATAAGGCAGATGTTACCTGTTATGGGTGTGGAAAGAAGGGACACTATAGGAATGAGTGTAGAGAATCGCGGAACCGTGGAAATCAAGGCTCGGGTGGTAATGGGTACAATTATGGAAACCGTGGAGCTGGAGGAAATCGTGGACGACTAGACAATGGGGACCAACGTGTGGAAGCTGGAGCTGCTCAGGGAAGAGTGTATGCACTCGGGAACGAGAGAGGAGAAGATCCGAACGTCGTTACTGGTACGTTCCTTCTCGATAATCGTTATGCTTCCATACTGTTTGATACTGGTGCCGATAGGAGTTTTGTGTCCGCTACCTTTGCACCCTTACTAGAGAAACCCCCGATGGCCTTAGGAATTGGATATGATATTGAGTTAGCTAATGGAAACATAGAAAGGATTAATACTATCATTCGAGGTTGTACGTTAAATTTCTTGAACCACCCTTTCAACATAGATCTTCTACCCGTCACGTTAGGAAGTTTTGATGTAATCATTGGTATGGATTGGTTGTCGAAGTATCGTGCTCACATACTTTGCGACGAGAAGATCGTGCGTGTACCCTACAGAAAGGAAGTCCTAAATATACTAGGAGACCGAAAGGATTATAGGAGCCCATCCCGATTAGCAGTTATATCTTGCACAAAGTTACCGAAGTTAATGGAGAAGGGATGTTATCTTTTCTTAGCTCAAATTTCTGAGAAGGGAGAGGCGAAGAAAAAGGAAAGGTGCATTGGAGATGTGTCTATAGTTCGTGATTTTCCTGATGTGTTTCCCGATGATTTGCCGGGAATCCCACCAACTAGACAAGTGGAGTTTCAGATTGAGTTGATACCTGGTGCTGCACCTGTAGCACGAGCACCTTATCGTCTTGCACCTACCGAACTGGAAGAGTTGTCAAAACAATTGGCGGAGTTAGCCGAAAAGGGATTCATAAGACCAAGTTCTTCACCTTGGGGAGCCCCAGTCTTATTTGTGAAGAAGAAGGATGGATCGTTTCGTATGTGTATTGACTATAGAGAGTTGAATAAGTTAACGGTGAAGAATCGATACCCGTTACCTAGGATCGATGACTTGTTCGATCAACTTCAAGGATCGAGTGTGTATTCGAAGATCGATTTGAGATCGGGATATCATCAACTTCGAGTTCGTGAGGAAGATATTCCAAAAACGGCTTTCAGAACCCGTTACGGGCATTACGAGTTTCAGGTAATGCCGTTTGGGTTGACTAACGCACCGGCAATATTCATGGATCTCATGAATCGTGTGTGTAAGCCTTACTTAGATAAGTTTGTGATTGTATTCATCGATGACATTCTGATTTATTCAAAGAGTGAGAAAGAGCATGAGGAGCATTTAAGACTCATTTTGGAATTGCTCAGGAAGGAGAAACTTTATGCCAAGTTTTCGAAATGCGAATTTTGGATTCCGACGGTACAATTTTTGTGTCATGTGATTGATAGACAAGGAGTCCACGTGGATCCTGCAAAAATTGAGGCGATAAAAGATTGGGCTGCACCTACAACCCCAACCGAAGTTCGTCAATTTTTGGGTTTAGCTGGTTATTACCGAAGATTCATCGAGGGATTTTCGAAGATAGCTAAACCATTGACCAAATTGACCCAAAAGAGTGTTACGTATGAATGGGGAGATAAAGAAGAGGAAGCGTTTCAATTGCTTAAGAAAATGTTGTGTAGTGCTCCTATCTTAGCGTTACCAGAAGGTAACGAGGATTTCGTCGTCTATTGTGACGCCTCGCATAAAGGCTTAGGAGCCGTGTTAATGCAACGAGAGAAGGTGATAGCTTATGCTTCCCGACAGCTCAAAAAGCATGAGAAAAACTACACTACCCATGATTTGGAGCTCGGTGCTGTGGTTTTTGCTTTAAGAATATGGAGACATTACTTGTACGGAACCAAGTGTGTTGTATTTACTGACCATAAAAGCCTACAACACATCTTGAATCAAAAAGAGCTCAACATGAGACAACGACGTTGGATCGAGTTACTAAGCGATTATGATTGTGAAATTCGCTACCATCCTGGTAAAGCAAACGTTGTTGCTGATGCTCTTAGTCGAAAGGAAAGAGTACCACCATTACGAGTTAAGTCATTGGGAATGACTATCGTATCGCCATTACCATCTCAAATACTTGAAGCTCAAACGGAAGCGTTGAAGGCAGAAAATAGACCTGCCGAGAATATATTTGGGATGGCTGATAACGAGAAAGGATTTGTTAAGCGTTCTGATGGATTATTATGTTTTGGAGATCGGATTTGGGTACCGTTATATGGAGAAATTCGAGAATTGATTATGCATGAGTCGCATAAGTCAAAGTACTCCATTCACCCTGGTTCCGATAAAATGTACCAAGATCTTAAGAAGTTCTATTGGTGGCCAAATATGAAGGCAAATATAGCATCGTACGTTAGTAAGTGCTTGACATGCGCCAAGGTTAAGGCTGAACACCAGAGACCGTCAGGACTACTAACGCAACCAGAACTTCCAGTCTGGAAATGGGAGCGGATTACTATGGACTTCATTACCAAATTACCGAGAACAGCTAGCGGTTGTGACGCTATCTGGGTAATTGTGGATCGTCTGACAAAGTCTGCTCATTTCTTAGCTATTAGTGAAGATGATAGTGTGGATAAGCTTGCGAGGTTATATGTGAAGGAAATTATTTCGCGTCATGGAGTCCCTATATCTATTATTTCGGATCGTGATAGTCGTTTTACGTCAGCTTTGTGGCGATCACTTCAAACGGCTTTGGGGACGAGGCTTGATATGAGTATTGCATATCATCCCCAAACCGATGGGCAAAGTGAGAGGACCATTCAGACGTTAGAGGATATGCTTCGTGCATGCATCATAGACTTTGGTAAAGGCTGGGAGAAGTATTTGCCCCTTGCGGAGTTCTCCTATAATAATAGCTACCATACAAGTCTTAAGGCTGCACCCTTCGAAGCTTTGTATGGTAGAAAGTGTCGTTCGCCTATTGGTTGGGCAGAAGTTGGAGATAGTCAACTTACAGGCCCTGAGCTTATTTTGGAAACTACCGAGAAAGTAACTCAGATTCGTGATCGGTTGCAAGCCGCCAGAGATAGGCAGAAGAGCTACGCCGATCAGAGACGTAAACCTTTAGAGTTCCAGGTTGGAGACAAAGTGATGCTGAAAGTCTCGCCTTGGAAAGGCGTAATACGTTTCGGGAAACGTGGTAAACTCAACCCACGCTACATTGGACCATTCTTGATCTTAGAAAGAATTGGGCCCGTGGCTTATAGGTTGGAATTACCGTCCGAACTGAGCAAAGTTCACGACGTGTTCCACGTGAGTAACCTGAAGAAATGTCTTTCTGATGAAATGCCCGTCATTCCAATGAGGGACATTCGTATAGATGAGAAACTGAATTTCGTGGAGGAACCGATTGAGATTTTAGATCGTGAAGTTAAACGACTCAAGAGAAGTCGCCTTCCGCTCGTCAAGGTTCGTTGGAATTCCCGACATGGACCAGAGTTTACGTGGGAACGTGAGGACGAGTTCAGGAAGAGATATCCGAAGCTTTTCACTTCGTAGATGAATTTTTCCGAGTGAAACCCGGGACGGGTTTCCTTCTGAGACGGGGAGGATGTGACAACTGGCAGTTTAGGGAGCTATTTTTAAAACCCGCATTTCAACTTAAGTTCGTTTATAATTTTTATTTGAAATTTTCATTTCACAACGAACCTGTAAGACCTATGTTATGGATATTTTATTAAATGACGTTATAGAATTCGTGAATTATGTTCATAATTCATTTTTGATTATGTGATCGGTGATGTATATTTGAATTCTCACTTGGTACTACGTTGACTTTGGCACTAGGATTACCTAACATGGTTTTATGATTCGTCTTAACGAGTCCGTTATATATTTTAATTAATTACGAGAGGTTCTCGTGTAATATGGAAATTTTAAAATGAGTTCGGGTTCGGGCCACGTGTTTTTACAGTTACCCGCGTTACCCGCCCCACCGTAATAGTATCCTTATTATTACTATTATTATTATTATTCCTATTATTATTATAACAAAAAAAAAAGAAAAAAAAAAAAGAAAAAAAAAAAGAGAAAAGTTATTAAAGGGGGCGTTGGCCCGGTTTTGACCCACACACACCAACACACAACACAAATTTATCTCTCTCTCTCAAGCTCTCATCTTCCCCACTTCACTAACCCTAGCCGCCGGCACTATTCCGGCCAGCCGCCGCCACACCGCCGGTCACCCAACAAAACCAACACCACCAATTTACTCCTCTCTTTCCCCTCTTTCTTTTGAGCTAGAACACGCGCCCTAACTCCCACATTAACACCAAATCCGAATTAAATAATCACAAGTTCATCACCATTTTCTTGCTATTTCTTGAGTACTCTTCGATTTTGTATTGTTTTGGAAGGTAGGATGAGTTTTAACTCAATTTATGGGTTCGAATCGTGACCAAGGGTCACGAATCGACGAGATCCGAGTGGGTTTTCATTTAAAACGTGACAAGCTTATGGGTTTTTGGATGAAACTACGTTTTCACATGGTTTGGTATCCGGGTTTAGCTTTCTTTGTGGGTTCGAACGAACCGTGAGTCGAAGACTCACGGCTAGATGTGAATACGAGCCACTCGGCTCGTTACTCTTCTTGTTATTTGACCTTGGAATCCTTATTGGTTCACGTTTGGTGCTCGACCTTGATGTTTGGGTCACGTTTGGTGTTGATCGTGGCTCGTTGGAGCTTAACCGAGACCCTATGGTCTCGGTGTAATATTATTTTTGGCTCGGTTGAGAGTCGTATGGGACCATTGGCCCGATTGGTTTGACCCTTGGCTAGCTTGGTTACCGATTTGTATTTGTCATTGTTATTTGGTGTCGAGACCCAAGAGGGTGTTTGGGACAGTTTTGGTTGGCTCGTTTGAGCATTTCCGAGACCAAGATGGTCCTTGGTCGAGTCCTCCTTGACTCGTAATTTCAGCCGAGACCCAAGTGGGTCGCTTGGCTCGGGTTTTGGCTTGGTAAACCGACCCAAATGTTAAGCGTGTTGATGTTATTTCTTATATTAATTGTGAACATATTATTGTTATTGTTGTGGTATTTATTTCTCGGCCGAATACTTTGGGTCGAATTGGATATGGATTATTGGTTATGGTTTTGATATTGAGGAGTTGTTGTCGAGTGGTATGTGATATGAGGACCGGTTATGAGACGGTCGTTAGATGACGGAGATAGGTTAGTCGGGTACCGTAGTCGGACCTTATTGTTGTAGCCCGTGGTTGAGATTGTGATTGGACGGAGAATTATTATTTGTGACTTGTTCTTATTGTTGGACTTGGACAATGAGCCGAGAGTCATGACTCGGACATATGACCATTTCGTATAACTCAATAACTATTAAAACTAAAAACGAGAATAATAAAACTCGTAATAATAATTATTGATAATATGAACGTTTATATGAAAGTATATACGTGAATAACGTATATATAACTATATAAACGCGTATATTAATAATAATAATAATCACG
This sequence comes from Artemisia argyi, assembly GCA_030686995.1. Lineage (NCBI taxonomy): Eukaryota > Viridiplantae > Streptophyta > Magnoliopsida > Asterales > Asteraceae > Artemisia > Artemisia argyi. Next base: position 7,393,565 of record CM060707.1, on the reverse strand, counting down.
AGTCGTATTATAAATAATACGATTAGATATATATTAGGCTACGAAAGTGGCGTAATATTATTAAACGTATTATTATTATAAAAATTGTGTTATAAACGGGAAACTCCCGACAATTATGAAACGTTTAATAAAAAGTCATTTCGGATATATAACGAATAAACTTATTGAGTTAGGCGAAATTGTTGTCACTCGGGTCCAGGTAAGTTATTATTTGCGACATTCGTGTTGTCTCGGATATATGACGACTAATATAGACGTTTTCTATAAGTAAATAACCACTCAACCGTAAGGTCGAGCCGGGTTATTTGGTTATATGAAACGAACATATTAGTGGGCATCGTATCCTGCGACGCCCATAGGTTGTAGTATATGTAAAGGGTAATAGATTGCGAGTGTATATATCGGGAAATCTGGCCAATTTGGCGATATATACGAGGAATTTATTAAACTATGATATATACTATATAGTAATTATGTGCTATGTGCTTTATATGTGCTTTAGATTGGGTGTAATCTTGGAACGGTATATTACGTAAATAAATATGAGGATTATCAAATCGACGGATTTGGTAAACTTTGGCGATTTATTTAAATGATATATTGGGCTAATATTAGATCTATAGTTTATTATATGTTCTACGTGTGATCTTGTTGGTTTGTTTTGAGTCGACCCACCACCCGTATGGATACCAAACGCAAATTCACCAAACTGATACGAAATGGATTTTCGGAAATAAAACGGATTCTCGTCCGGGTTTGGGAATATTATATATTTGAGGTAAAGATTTCTGAAAGAGTGAATATTGTTAGGTCGTGCCAAGTCCGTAGTTGCTGTTTCGTGAGTTATCATACATCTTATTTCTACCTACCTCGTCTTGCTATTTTCTGGACTTGAGGTGAGTCATAGCCCCACTTTTTACTCTTGAACTATGTTTTCAACGATTGGGGTGAGAAACGTGCAAATCATTTTACGTGGACTGTTATCGCTTTTATATTATTTCTAAACTTGCTATGCATATGGACTAGGATGTATAGTCAGCTTTAGTCACTTCTTATGTGTACTATTCAAGGTTGGCTTATTTGTTATTGTCAGCTTTAGTCACGCGGTTCGTGTGTACTATTCAAGGTTGACTTATTTAGATACTGTAGCGTGCACCTATAGGTTATTAATACTTCGGAGGTTATCCGAGTATTTATTGGTATTGCGGGGGTTACCCGAATATCTATGTTGTTATGGAAGGGTATCCGTGTGTTTTGGTTATTGCGGAAGGGTATCCGTGTGTTATGTTGAGAGCGGAGGGTATCCGCAGGCTTTTAGCGAATCCTTAGTCTAGCTAGCAAGCGTTTTGCGTATATGTCCACTATATTATTAGTTGAACTTAAACCTATGATCTCACCAGCGAAAGCTGACTTTTAGCACGTTTTCTCAGGTAATTAAGTGTTGAGGTGCATGCTTGGATTGGAAGGCTCGGCTGAGGCACATGGTTATGGATCTATATTTTCTAAACTCTGATAATTAAATTTGGACCTATTGTTATTTATTTTGGGCCTGACTCTGAATGATGTTGGGATAAATGTAAACCTTAAAACCCCGTTATGGTTGTGTTTTTATTATGTTTACTTTATCTCGTTCTATATTGTCTTGTGTTGGATACCAATCCCCGTAGCACCCCGAAAGCTTGTTGAGTCTTCCGCTGTATCAAATTTTGGGGGTGTTACATCGACCGACTCACTCGACCTCCCATTATGCATAGCCTTAGGTTGCTATTTTCGTCCCCATCCAAAATAAAGTGACTAAAATGTCCTTGTCAAACACTGCAACCCAAGGATCCCCACCAGGATAATGTCTCCACTTTCGAAAGGTTAGAGATGAAACTTGCTATTTGGCCAAATCACAAGGACGATATTTGCATTTTAATCAAGAAACTATTTATATCTTACTTTTCTCATATATTGACTAATAAGGTTACTTATTTTTGTTGTATATATGCCACCGAAGGATTGACTTTTTTTTTTTTTTTTTTTTTTTTTTTTTTTTTTTTTTTTTTTAATTATGAAAAAACAATGAAAAAAAATATATTATGTAAGATAGACTAATTACACAAAAGATGATGTGATCAAAATGATTTTTTTTTTAATTGCGTGTTGTTGTTGGATCTAGAATCGTTTTAATAAACAGAGTCTGAATCGGGACAACTCGATCATTAATCGAAGAAGAGTAACCATGCTTTAATGGTGCAACTCGGCTTTTCTATTTTGCGGTCTACCCCCCCCCCCCCCTCCCCCCCCCCCCCCCCCCCGGCTCCTTTTTTTTTTTTTTTTTTTTTTTTTTTTCCGCTTTTGGCACTCTATCTTGGAGGCCGCCGGGTGTGTATCTATTTCTTCACCTGGTTTTTTTTTATATATATCTTGTCGTTCCAAAAAAATATAGTCAAACGGGTCTTTTGCGTAATTTGCCTAAATGGGTAGATCTATATCCATGAGAATCTGTGGAAGATACATGTGACTAGACACCCAGTCTTTGGATATTTGAGTATAGTCTTCAAGATGGCCTCTCATATAGGTCCGAAGAGTTGTAGTCGGCCTACGTAAGTGCAAGGAAATTGATATCATGAACGATAAAGTCAAGATACGTGAAGCACAGATTTTAGTCGACGTTGTACCAGTTTTACGAGAGGGACAAGCAGTAGTATTTTCACGTGTTGATCGAGTTATATGTTGGCAACTTTGGGACCATTTGAAATGTTAGTTTGATGCATTTAATAAAGTCAGAATTCGGATCTTCCACAATGATGTTGTCACTCTTTAAAACAATTTCAACTCTCAAATCCAAGACATGATTTGTGGGCCAAATGATGTACCAAATATATATCCTATTCAAATCATGTAGACATGTTACAGTTTCATCTTTTTCTTCATACTTGTTCCTTCAACATGGGCAAGTTTTGATTGCGTCGATGACTATCATAACACGCAATTTGTACACCATTGCGACGTATGCGTCTAGAAATCACTAAGTAAAGGTTGGCCACGATACATTGAATCTTAAAGAAAATTCGACCATGAACAAGTAACCGGGACGCATAATAACCCCATAAAATGGAAATGGTTAAAATGTACAAAACAGATGAAACCTTAGATTTGTAGAGCTGCAGAATATCGTACATTTCATAGTATCATTTATCCAATGATGGTTTTCAAGAAAAAGGAAAAGCAATTGCTCAGCAGTAACACAGTTCTTTCGTATGATAATGCAGTTGAAGCGGATTTTGAAATTATGGAAGTCAAACAGCAGGAACCTTTTTCCCATCTTCAATGAAATAAATAGCCGTTTCTGGAACCTGCAATATGTTCCACTTCAGCAAAAATTTTGAGTATGAAACGCAAATACTGAAATTTATGAATCCGTATAACCTATGTTACAACTTAAACGGTATACAAACCTAAATATTACCAAGTTTTAATCTTTAAAATACTCCGTGGTAAACAAAACTGATCTGATAACTAAGAACGTTTAAAAGATATTATCATTCAGTGAGATATTTTTTGACATGTTTACCCTAAAAGGCTAAAAAAACGAGATGATTTTGCTTTTATCGAAAGTTTAGTTGAAACGACGTGTCGAAATGACCCAACTGTACTCGATGCTTACAAAGTTGCAACATCCCAATTCCTGTTATTGGCCAAAATCTACTCTTTGTAATCATGTTTAATACATAAATAAATTATGATAACTACTTTGTACGAGTAAGACCAATAACTTCCTTCAAATTTGAGTCCAAAAAATAACAGTAAAAACAGTAAAAAAACAGTAAAAACACAAATTTTACAACAAATACCAAACCAAAATCCAAAAAGCAAAGAGATTTAAGCATAAAAATGAAAAGGATAAAATCTTGTTACCATTAACAAGCTAAGGGTAAAGATTGGGAGCGTTTTGGATCAACCATGGTTTGCATTTCTCAAAATCAGGTCCGAATTCACAATACTCAGCTGGTAACCCACATACTCCACAGTACAACACTTTCACTGCTTCTGGTTTTTCAGCCATTATTTGGTTTTGGGTTTGTAAGAAAGAAGATGATGAACACTAGTTGCAGAAGCAAACGACGTCGTATGGTTGGGGAAGGATAATGGGCTTCTGATTGAATGTGTTATAAATTTGGGCTTTTAAAGTTGGACTTGCTTGTGTCATGTACTAGTAATAAAAAAAGACAATTTTTTTTTTATTTTTTTTATTATTATTATTATTTATTTTTTTTGCGTTAAATGTGTTTGTTTAAGCTTATACGTGGTTTTTGGACTGATATTTTATAAGCTTTGAATTTTCGGATTATTTTGATACGTGTGTACTTATATAAGTTTATAATGATATGATAAACTTAATTTTTCGGATTATTTCAATTTTGGTTGAATGTGTTATAAAATTGGGCTTTTAAAGTTGGACTTGCTTGTGTCATGTAAGTAATCGAAAACCAAACCGGAAAAAATGAAACCGAATTCGTAAGCAAACTAAATTGGTCATAACCGAACCGAACTGAACTAAATATTCGCTTATTGGTTTGGATATGGTTTTGACAATAAAAACCGAAAACCCAATTCTTATAAATATATATTTTTTCTATGTATTTATATGATAAAAAAAATTACTAAAACACTTTTTTAGTATAAATATAACATTTTTCATTGTATTTATATGAAAAAAATTTACTAAAACTCTTTTTTAGTACAAATATATCACTATTTAAGCTTGAAAAAAAGTTTTGTGATAAAAAATATATATATAATTAAATGAAAAATAATTAAAATTATGTAACTCAGGTTATTCGGTTTGGTTTACGGTTATAGGGGTTTGTTTAAATCAAATATGAATTCGGTCCGGTTCGGTTTTCGGTTTGAACCAGAAAAAATTTAACCGAATTAACCGAACCGAATAACCGATAACTGAACCGATGAACACCCATAGACACGAACCTGATAAGGTTTGGGTTAAGGATAAACAAGTTTGAGTCAAAAAAAGGAAAACCCGTCTAACCAGTTTTATAAACCGATTATGTTTGAGTTGAGCATTTATTAAACGGGTCAACCCGTGAACATGTTTATATATGTAAGCCTTTAAAAAATAAAATGTATAACTTGGTTTTTATATGGGTTTGAATTTAAATGTATTTTGTTATGTACTTAATATGACATTGTATACGATTATTAAAACCATTGTTTAGTTAATATGTTATTTTATCACTTTTTAAATCATTGTTATTATTAGATTAAAACAACAACCTACTTAATATAAAACCTTAAATGATTTGACATTAGCCTCCAAGAACCAAAGTAGAAGCATCTCGTTAGAGCTGAAGTACTATTGTTAATAAGGGGGTCGCAACTTTGCCTAAGGTTGCCTCAAGTTTTTATACCAACAACCAATCACATTGTTCCAACACATTTTTTACCTCAGCATGTCTCAACATGGATTTTAAGTGGCAATCTTGGTCCCCAAAATACTAATTATTATTTTTTATTTTTTTTATTTATAATTATATTAAACAATTTAATAAAAACAATACATTTTATTAATAATTCAAAGCAAAAGCTCGTCCAATTAAACGAACAAAAGAATTACACGCTCCTCCTTTTCATACTCACACATTTTTAGTCAAACTACATGAACTGTTTCTGCCTTATCTATCCAAGAAAAGTAGATCTGCACCAATGAATCTAACACACAACTATAATATGCATCACCTCCTCATCATGTCCTTTAACAAAGGAAACTTAATAACAACCAACGTTCACAAATCAACATCATCCTAATCCAACACACGAACACAATAGACGCATCCATCCTTATCACTCCAAACAACTGACAATCGCATCCATTCAAAATACATGCAACAACATTATTTTGTATAATCTACTCAGCTCATATCTTCAATGTCTCTTAAAAGAGGTCTCGCGTAAGGTTGTCTGTTTGTTTTTTGTGTCCAATTAAACGAACGAAAGAAAGTTTGCAACAAATATTTTTTTTGTTTTGAATCAATGCAAACAACGGTCATCAACATTAACTCCCAACGTTCCTTTTTCCCTTGATTTACTCCAAACCGATTCGGTGTGATCTCCCGTTTGAAGCACCGAAGTGGTCTTGCCGAAGGACTGGCATTGGTGGTTGTTGATCGGCAAGCCTTGCCGATTGCTTTTTACCGCAAGATAGCCACCCCCCTAAATAGCTCATGTATCTTTCAAATGCGGTTAAGTTGATAACACATGTCACACATTTCCAATAATATAAATCTTTGATTTTCGCACACAACCTTCAACTTTGTTACCCAACTACAAGTATCACTTTTTGAGCAATAAGAAGATCTATACATTTAATGAAGATCTACATTTAAGTTGTGTAGTTGGAAGTTGAGGGTAAAAGACACACATGAAATTCTAACTACCCAAAATGAATGAAGATATACACCATTTTAAGCTCACTTGCACTAAATAAAAACACACACTAAATAGTTTACAAAAGATTAATTTAAAAAATACTCCATTAAAATGTATCTTATTCTATCTTTAAACACTATGTATGTTTGGCGATGGCGAAACTAACTGTAGCAATTAGCAATAGCGACAAACAGTGGTGGTAAGCTGTAACAAGAAGCAATAGCTATTTGTTCTGATAAAGCGTTTGGAAACATAGATGTATGTTTATAATTATTAAGTGTAAACGCTAGTTTCTAGTAAATGTTATTTCAAATAGCATTTTGATTTTGAGCATTTAGAAAATTTAAGAATGCTAGTTGCTAGTTACCAATCAAACATTGTGTAAAAAATGCTAAACGTTAGTTGCATGCTAGTTGTTTCAAAACGCTCATTGAGGATCGCTACCAAACATCTAATAAATATGATCACTTATGGTTCTCCATTTTGATATACTAAAACCACCAACACTTTTAGTCAATAATGTACAAGTATCAGTGCATAAATCTTTTTACATTGTGTGATGCATGCAAAAATAGACAAGCCTTTTGTAAACAGAAGTAAACTATGCAAATAAGCTTTGCCAAACATTCCTATCATTATGATAGACTTAAATGAAGGGGGATAGACTAAAAATAAATATGTTTCATTTTCATATGAAATGTTTTTAATACATTAAACCTAACAAAGTATCAATAATTAAACCATAATCGACCAAACTTAAATGACACATCCCTAAAAATTTGTCTCAAGATATTCATTTTTAATATATTTTTATCAAAGTTTGAGGTTGCTTATACAATATTGTCTTGGAGTTGCAAAAAAGACAACTTTCAAGTTGAAAACAATATGCAACACTTCACACACTTGTTTCTTAAGATTGGTTGTTGTCTTTGATCCGGCTTCTTTCAGTGTTTGTTTTTATAGATCTTTTAATGTTTCAAAAGGTTAGGCTATGTCTATACATATGCATACATACTATCCTACGAACCAATAAGTAAAACAAGACAATAGTGGAAATGATGGAAGTGGTCTCATTACAAATACTATCCTACCAACCAAGCGCAACCCGCAAATGCAATAATAATACTGAACAATTAACTGTTCTTGCAAACTGAGTTAGTTTTGTTAACACTAATCAATCTTGTTAGAAACCTGTAAACTTACCACAACAAATCAGTCCAGTATTTTTTTCTTGCATGACTCATATTTATACTTTATTTGCCTTACAGACTACAGCCGTGGTTTTTCTTCTTGAAATTAAGTCCAACAAATGACATACAAATAGTATTTAACAGTCATAACTTTTGTCTCTTAAAACACTATTAGCTTCTGAATCACCAAACATACTATTGTTCACTTTACAGAAAGGGTGTCTACTTCTGTCTACTTCAATATACTATTAGTTCAAAAAAGCTACATGGTGCTTGTGTTAAAAAAATTGAATAAATGAGTAACACGATGTTAATAACATTGCGTGTTAGGTACAAAATTTAAAGCTGAAAAGGGCAACATCAGATGTAGTCAAGGCTATCAATGCTCAGCAGAAGGGTATGTTTCAATTTATTACTGTAGAATTCTCAAAACGACAAGAACCCACCCAGTAGAAAGTAAAAAGTACTACATGCTTCATAAAGATGAAGTAATTCTTCAAAAGTATGGTCATATCTTGTGTGGCTTGGAATCCCATTGGTTCATCCCACATCACATGGATCAAACCAAAGCAAATCAACACCCTCAGATTACTTTAAATCCAACCCTCCACATCAATCCCTTCAAACCCATCTCATTATATATATCTCCACACACCATATAAACAAGCATCAACTCATTTCACTTCAAAAACCAAACACACACACACAAAATGAACAAGTCCACTCACCTAACACATTTACTCTTTTTTTGAACACTACCTAAACATTTATCCACTTAGCACACATTCATACACTTTCTATCTCCAAAGTCACTCATTATTCTCACATTTCTCTTTTCAAAATTGCACTCATCTCTTTGTAAAAATAACCACCAGTCGGAAACCTCCACTTACCATCGGAAAATCACCACTAAACTAAGGGTGCTCATCGGTCCAAAACTGGACCGGACTGAGACCGAACCGAATGTGGTCGGCCCAGTCTCGGTCCGGCCCGGTCTCAGTTTAAATAGGCTAAATGTCCGGTTTTTAAGCCGGATCGGACCGGACCGAGACTGAAATTATGAAAAACCCTAGACCAAGACCGGACCGAATGTGGTCGGTTCGGTCTGGTCCGGTTGGTTTTGTCGGTCGGTCCGGTCTATCCGGTCCGTTTGCTCACCCTTACACTAAACTACCGAAAGTCACAACCAAGAACCGAGAAAAAATCTTATTTTTAAACTTGTGCAATAGAAACTAGTTTGCTATACTATAGTTGTAGATACCATATTTTCAAACTTGTGTAGTTGATATAGGCTCAAAAGGTTTTAGTGTTAGTAAACCAAATTTAACAAATGTCTAAAAACAACGTACTAAATGGGCTTTGGTTAGCCGAGTTTTAGATTGAAACTAGGGTTTTCACTTTACACAAACAATATTTAATTTTTCACATCTCAATTATTTCAGATAGGCAGTTACCCACTCAACTTTAAAAAAACAAGAAAAAAATCATCCACATTTATGGTATAATCTGAACGCAATTAATTTTGCTACTTTTATTTTTGTTCTTGTTATTATTATTATTATTATTATTATTATTATTATTATTATTATTATTATTATTATTCATCAATTTCTGATCAATATTTTTTATAATTCAAATATTCGGCGCCAAATAAGGATGCGGCAAATCCGTCAGAATCATCATTATCCAAGTCTAGTGGTGGAGTCCATAAACAGCAAGTCAAATTTTCATATTTCTAATTGCTTATAAGTAAATTTTGGGGTGTAATGTGGTTTATTTTGACTAATAATTTGGTTTGGTTTAGTTTTGAAAAACTATTCTTACTCATACCATTTATATTATTTAGGTCATGATGTCAGTTTTATTTCATCACTTAAGGGGTGTTTGTTTCGGCTTATATAGCAGACTTAAGGCTTATTTGGTTCTGAGCTTCTCAAAACTAAACCAAATCAAATTATTAGTCAAAATAAACCACATCACACCCAAAAATATACTTATAAGCAATTAGAAATACCAAAATTTGACCTGCTTTTTCTAGACTCCACCACTAGACTTGGATAATGATGATTCTGACGGATTTTCCACATCCTTCTTTGGCGCCTAATATTTTAATTATAAACATTAATCAGAAACTGATAAAAAATTATAATAATAACAACAACAAAAATAAAAGTAGCAAAATTAATTGCGTTCAGATTATACCATAAGTACGGATGATGTTTTTGTTGTTTTTTTTTTAAGTTGAACGGGTAGCCGCCTATCTGAGATAATTGGGAAGTGAAAAAATAAATATTGTTTGTGTAAAGTGAAAACCCTAGTTTCAATCTAAAACTGGGCTAACTGATATGTGTCTAATTACACATATCTTTTACCTTATTTAACCCACAAAAAGATCAAAAACACCTGAAAAGACCATATAATGTTACAAATATCATTGGAAAGTGTTTTTGTGTATTCAGGTACAAAATGGTTGAAAACAAGGCAAAAGAGAGCAAAACGGAGCATGGATGGGAAAGCGGAGCTAAATGGAGCTTACCGGATCAATTCGACACGTTGTTGAAGAAAATTGAAGAAAAAGACAAAAAGTCAACGTCGAAGTCAATCCCCAGAATGTGACATGAGGGAGCTTGGAAAACCACAACAAACCCATAATTACCCATTTACCCATAACCTAAACCCAAATGACCATTTTACCCTTCAAACCCAACACCAAAATTACCAAAATTCTCAAATTACCCTTTTACCTGAAGCTTAATGTCAAAATCAATTTTCCAACCTTTTTCATTTCAAAACATTTCCAAATAAAATCACTAAAAACATTTTTTGTCAAAACCTAATTAGTATTCTGTTAAAGTTACCTTTATTATTATTATTATTATTATTACTATTACTATTACTATGATTATTATTATTATTATTATTATTATTATTATTATTATTATTATTATTATTATTATTATTATTATTATTATTATTATTATTATTATTATTATTATTATTACTATCAAAATTATTATTATTATTAATATTAAAAAAAACTATAAAAACATTTTTATAATTCTAGTTTTACTAAAACAAAACTATTTTACTAATCTTAATAAAACTTAATAACTAATTTTACTAAACCAAAAAAAAAAAAAAAAAAAAAAAAAAAAAAAAACGAATTCACTTCTTAAAAATCTGCTAACTTAAACCTACTTATCCACCAACCCAATCCATTAACACATCTTACACAACCCGGCCCACACTCATTCTCAACCCAACCCACACCCGTAATAATAAAAAACAATCCACCCCGTTTAACTCCTTTGACTTTCTCAGTCAAACAACCAACTTCAATCCTTTACCCGCCAAAACCTTTGTCTGTCCCTTTCCACCATGGTAATCAGTTCCCAAGTCATGCCAAACCTCCTCACATGCTACTGTTTCCCTCCCCTAGTCCAAGTCACCAATCCACAACCCATTTTTGATCCAATGGCTAAAATGTGAGAGTGGTACCCAAGTTTTTCTTATCAATGATGGCTAAGGTGAATCAAGAGGAAGCACAATGTGGTCTAGATGCTCTTCTCATTCACACAGAAAACACAAGAGAACAAGAGAAAAATGAAGTGAAACTTTATTTCTCAGTAGTATAAATAGAAGTTGTAGGCCACAATTATAAGGAAATTAGGATTTAGTTTCAAAGTAGGATTAGGAATAGGATTAGATTAACTTAGCTTAGTTATAGTCTCAGCTTTTACTTTTCAAAACATTGTAATTTAACTTTTATTAAGAAAATCCCAGTTTTATTGCTTAGTCATACTGCTTATTGCTTATTTAAACGGCTTATTAGCTTGCTTAGTGGTTTTAAATTTTTTTTGATGATTATTATTGCTTATTATTTGCTTCTGTAACTTAGTTAACTCCTTTATCTCGGTTTTCATAAAACTTTTAAAAAATACAACAAAAAAAAAAAGAAAAAAAATTACTTTATAGCTTATTACTAGTGCTTAATTTCTGTTGAACAATGCTTTTTAGGTCTTTATATACTTGGTTGATTATCAGTCTATCCAAATTTCACCCCAAATTGGTTTTTTTCTAGTTTAAAAATCCAAACAGCCCTCTTAAAGGGGTGTTTGGAACAGCAAGATTTTAGGAGCTTTTACCACTTTTGGTCATTTAGTTTGATTGATTCAGCTTTAGTTCTATCATTTTAGTAGTTTGTTAGTTAATTCTACTGTTTTTATCTAATTTCTTAGCTTTTAATTGTATTTCCAAAATTTCATTTGCTATGTCTCATTTACATAGCTTAAATTTTGAACAATAGGATTTAGGTGATTTTGCTTAGTTTTGTTTGATCAAAATAGTTTTTCATACTAGTAGTAAGTTTCTGTTTCAAAACATTTAGGTACCAAGCACCAATTGACCCTTTTCCACTTAGTGCATCAGTTGCCTTAAACAGTTCCATACCCCTTTTTGTTTATAAATTTAGGTGAGATAGGATTAGATTGTAGGGTAATTTTTTGTTTTACAAGTAGTTGATAGTGTAGTTTTAATTAGCCTAAGCTTGATTTAGCCTTTTGTGATCATTATGGTAATCATTCTAGGCCTGCAAGTCTGCTCTCCCAATAGTAGGCCTACACAATCAGTTACCAAAATGCCTCAAACACCCTATAGTTTTTATTTTTAAGTTATTCAGTTCTTCTCCCCAAGATCTAAAAATTGGTGCATAGATTATTTTGTTGCTTATCTAGTTAAGGATAATTTTTATTTATTTTTCAAAAAAATTCGTCAAAGCTTTTTGCAGCCCAAAACTTGGTACTTTAGCCTCTTTTCCCCCTTTACAGCCCCCTGGTTTGAATAGCTTATTTAGTGCTTTTTGCTTTAAAACTGCTTATGTTGTTTCCCCTTAGCTTAATAGGTTTCCCCTAGTTCCCTTTAATCTTGTTTTCCCCTTAGTGAAGCTTATTTGAGCTTGTTGGTTAGAAGTCAGTTAAGCTATTTATTTGCTTGTTTTTGCTTAAACTGATAACCTCATGAGCTTGTCCACAACTTATTAGTAGTTTTCATAAAAAAGAGTATTTTACAAACAGTAGTTAGAATTAAGTTACTTGCATCTTTGCTTTTGAACTTTTCCATAAAAAAAATCAAAAAAAAAAATGTGTTGTAAAAAAGTGGGTCTATGGGATTCAAACCTGGGGTAATAGCAAAGCACAGACACACCACAACACAACATCACCAAATGCCCTAGGGTCTTTTTCAAGTTATTAGTTGCATTGTTTTTTATTTAACTACCCATTTTAGTAATTAGCTTAAAAATCAGTTGGATTATTACATAGCTTATTTATAAGCATTTTGGCATCCTCATATTTTTCTTAGGATTATCATCGGTTTATTTAGCTTACAAAAAAGTTTCGGAATTTTCCTTAACTATTTAGTATTTCTTAGGATTTAATTTAGTTTAAATTTTATTTAATTCATAATAAATACAAAATTAGTCAAAAAAGTAAAATTCTTTTTTTCAAAATTTTCTTTTGTCATTTAGTACGTAGGAAAATTGATTTGGTACCCGTAGCCCTTTCAGATTTCAAAATTCACTTTTAAAGCCGTTACCGAGCCCGATAACGGCACTTTTTTTTATTTTTGATACGTTTTAGGATATTTCAAGTTGCGTTTAGGGTTTTCTAAGTTTCAAAGTTGTTTTTCAATTCTAAAATCAAATTTTTAGTTTAAAATAGGTAATTTCCTTTTAGGTTACAATTTTAAGGTTTACGCGTTACGTTTTAGGTTTAAGTTATGTTTTTGTTTATTTTTGATTTACGTGTTTCCGTTATTTGCTTACTTGAGTTATTTTGAATATTTATTTGCTTAATTTAGTTTACAAATCCAAAATTCTCTTTAAATCTCATTCAATTCACCTGATCACAAAACGGTTCTCGACTTCACATTTCACACCTCACACGGATACAACCCGGGGATATCCAATACTCCTGGTTGACTTTGTTTGACTATTTCCATGTCAAAAAGTCCTTGTGCTATACATATACAATATACTTAGTATCACTAACCAAAGCCCATTCGGTACACTGTTTTTTGATATTTTTCAAATTTGGTTTACTAACACTAAAACCTTTCGAGCCTGTATAAACTGCACAAGTTTGAAAATATGGTATCTACAACTATAATATAGCAAAATAGTTTCTACTGCACAATTTTAAAAATAAGAAATTTTCTAAGTTGTTGGTGGTGATTCTTCGGTGGTAAGTGGTGGTTTCTGACTGGTGGTTATTTTTACAAAGAGAAGAGTGTGATTATAAAGAGAGAAATGGGAGTGACTTAGGAGATCAAAAGTGTATAAATGTGTACTGAGTGAGTAAATGTGTTAGGTAGTTAAAAAAAAAGAGTAAATGTATTAGGTGGGTGGGTGCATGCCTTATTAATTTAAGAGGACATATTTGGTTGAGAGAAACTAATTGAAATGAAATAAGTTAGAGAATTGAAATCTAGAGACATGAAATCCATAAAGAATTTTGATGAATTCTAGTGTTTGGCACCAAGAGAGACTTGACCCAAGAAATAAGCAAAAACATATGTTTTGTTTACTAACAAAAACAACGTGAAAAGAGACTAGTTGGTCACTTTATTGACTGACTTGTGGGCACACCTAAAAATGAAAAAAATAAAAAAAATAAAAAATAAAAAAATAAACTATTGGGCAATTTTAATAATAATAATTAAAAAAAATTGGGATCTAAAATCTGATAGATAAAGTTTTCTTGGGGATGAACCAAGAGGCGCAACAAAAAAAGATCGTGAGACAATAAAAACATTCGTAGAGATGAGATCAATACAGAACTTACATTTGTCATAGAAACAATGAACCAATCATAGTCACCCATTTTATATCTTAATTAATAAAAAACCATTTTTCACATTTTTTTAAAACAACATATCTTGTAAACGGTAAATCTTCAAGTTGCAAAAAATAATAAAAAAATAACATCGCGACGAGAATTAAATTATCTTTCTATATATATGCATTGTTATATACTTTCGACGAACTTTTTATTATTATTATTATTATTATTTTTAAATTTCCACCCAGAAAAATCATATATAATTCGTAAAAATCACATATGATTTGATTTTTACAAATCACATATGATTCTCACATATGATTCTTACGAATCATATGTGATTTGTAAAAATCATATATGATTCGTAAAAATCACATATGCTTTGATTTTAACAAATCACATATGATTTTTACAAATCACATCTCATTTTTCTGGGCGGAAATTTTGGAAGAAAAAAAAATTCGTCGAAAAAAGAAATTCGTCGAAAGTACATAACAATGCATGTCAATAGAAAGATAATTTAATTCTCGTCGTGATAGTAATTTTTTTCGCGTAACGATTTACGGTTTGCGAGATATTTAATTTTTTAAAAAATTGTGAAAGTTTATTTTTTTTTATTTTGATAAAAAAAATGAGTGGTTATGAATGGTTCATTGGTTTTATGTCAAATATGAGTTTTATATTGATCTTTTAGCAACTCTCGTATGCGTTTTAGAGTTTGCTTATTTTTAATGGGCCTTAATAGGTGGGTCAATGGTTCCTTAATAGGTGGGTCAATGGTTCCTATATATATAATCAGACGAAAGCAGCCCATGCAGTAGAAAGTAAATTACTAACTTTGATGAAATAAAAGTTTATAAAGATCTTGCTAGAACCGGGAATTAAAGTGGTTTCTTTATTTTGTTTTTATTATTTAATTTTTAACTTTATTGTTTAAAAAATTAAAAATGATATAAAAATAGAGATGAGGTTGTTTTATAACCATTGATTGAAAAAATTATTCAGATTATCCAAAATCTCCTTTGTGTGGCCACTAGCTCTTGAAAGACTTAAGCGATTGTTGACCCTAAAGTCTGCGGCAAAAGTCTTGTGAAGTTGGGTCTTAACCAAAATATACGTAATAATTTAGAAATTAATCGGATACTATATATCTGCCCCGTTCTTGTGACTTTGAACTCTATCTTACTCCAAAATGGAAACCAGCTTTCTTGTTATTTTTACATTCCTGCTCTTGCAAAGGTTTGGCGCAAGCAGGGAACGCATGATTACAAACTCTTCAAGTGTTACATGTATCGAAAGGGAGCGGAAATCTCTTCTTATATTCAAAGAGAGACTCACAGACAGGCATCGTCGTCTGTCAACATGGACCGGAGTAGAATGCTGTGAATGGGTGGGAGTTCATTGTGACAAGCGAAGTGGTCATGTTATCAGACTTGATCTTCGAACTCCAGTGTTTTTTAACATTGGATGGTACGATGGCAACAAACTTGGAGGTGAGGTAAGCCCTTCATTATTGAATTTGAAGCATTTACGTTACTTGGACTTGAGCATGAATGATTTCTCAGGAGATATTCCTAAGTTCTTAGGGTCATTTAAGCATTTGGAATACCTTAATCTTTCATGCTCAGGTTTTAGTGGTGTAGTTCCTCCTCATCTAGGAAATCTCTCAAGGTTACAATATCTTGATCTTAATAGTCAATATCACGTAGGGCCTGCTTTACAATATCTTGATCTTAATAACCAACATCGCGTAGGGCTTGCCAGCAGTGAAAATTTTATTACTAGGTGTTCCTCTATGAGCATAGATGATCTACAGTGGGTGCCTTCACTATCATCATTAAAGCTTTTGGGGTTATCAGGGTTATACATGGCTATGAACAATATTACTGGTGGACTTCATTGGTTCAGTAAAGTTAACATGCTCCCTTCTTTGCTTACACTGAACTTGGCCGGCTGTGATATCAATTTCCCTTCCGTTACATCTGTTAATTTCACGTCTCTTAATTCACTCGATATCTCTTACAATTTCATCAATTCTACCATTCCTGTCTGGTTATCCAACCTTACTGACCTTACGCATCTAGAGCTTTCTTTCAACGAGTTCCATGGTCAGATTCCTGATTTTCTTGGAACGTTGAGTGCTCTTGCTTCAGTTAACCTTGGGGACAATTCCTTTGATACTTTGGTGCCAGGTCTGTTTTGGAATTTGAGTAGCCTCACTCTTCTTGATCTTAGTTACAATGAGTTCCATGGTTTGATTCCTGTAGATGTAAAGAACCTATACCAACTGAGTGTCCTTGATTTATCTTGGAATAGAATTGTGGCAGATCTTCCAAGTTTAATAGGAAGTATGTCAGAATTCGTGGCAAAGAGTCTTGTGTATCTCAGTCTTGCAGGAAACGAGTTCAGTGGATGTATTCCGAATACGATTGGAGACTTTAAGCAACTTGAAAATCTGCTCCTCAGCCGAAATACATTGTCTGGTCATGTACCTCCCTCACTCGGTGGCCTAACGTCTCTAAAAGAGCTGGATGTCTCCCATAATTTGTTGGAGGGAAATCTTTCAGAAGTTCACTTCATCAAACTGAAGAACTTAACCTTACTAGATTTGTCTTCAACTTCTTTAGCGTTCAATGTCAGCTCCCGATGGAATCCTCCGTTTCAACTGAGTGAATTTAATGCAAGCTCCTGCAACATTGGTCCCCAATTCCCAAGTTGGCTTCAAACACAAACAAATCTTGAGAACCTATATCTTTCAAACTCTAGTATTAGAGATACATTACCAGATTGGTTTGAGAACATCGCAACTCATATTGCTGACTTGGATTTGTCTTACAATCAGATCGGTGGCGAACTGCCAGCATTCCTCTCTAACAGCCAAACAGAGTACTTGTACAGACTGAAAATGAACTCGAACAAATTTGAGGGACCACTCATCTCATTACCATCGAATGTTATGTTGTTGGACCTGTCAGATAATTTACTGTCAGGAAATATTCCTAAGACCATTGGAACAGTGAACCAAAACCTGGAATATATTGATCTCTCAAAAAATCAGTTGACAGGAGCTGTTCCAAAACACCTGTGCAATATACTTGGTATCAGGGTATTGGATCTATCACAAAACAATTTTTCTGGAAGGCTTCCTCGGTGCTTATGGAACTTGGATTTGAATGTGATAGATCTAACAAACAACACAATAACCGGTTTTCTTCCAAGCTCTTTGGGCTTTCTAGGCCATCTCAGGTCATTGCACTTGCGCAACAACAGATTTATGGGGGATCTCCCCCCTTCTTTAAAGAATTTGACAAGCTTGATCACCATGGATTTGGGAAACAATTTCTTCACGGGTAGCATCCCTTTCTGGATCGGTAAAAGTCTACTGAATCTTAGATACTTAAATCTTCAATCCAATCAGTTTACAGGCAAGATTCCACGACAGCTTTGTCGCCTCAGCAGTCTTCAACTTTTAAACTTGGCACATAATAGCATAACTGGGACGATCCCTCCTTGCTTTGGGAATTTAAGTGGCATGATAGAAAATTATAGTAACAATGACAATGAGTACATGCTTGATGACCAATATTACGAAAATATATTGGTTAGCATGAAAGGAAATCAGTTGCTCTTCACAAAGACAATAGATTTTCTTATATCCTTAGACCTATCGAGCAACAATATTGTTGGAGAAATTCCAGATTCTTTGATGAATCTTGTGAGTTTGAAGAATTTGAATCTTTCAAGAAACCTGCTTAAAGGAAATATACCAATAAAGATTGGAAACCTACAGCAAGTGGAATCTTTGGATTTGTCAATGAACATGTTGTCTGGTCGAATTCCCCAAAGTTTGGCTACCTTGCACTTTATAAGCTACCTGAACCTGTCATTCAATAAATTATTTGGTCCTATTCCGGTCGGAAATCAGCTCCAGACTTTAGACGACCCGTCCATTTATGAAGGGAACAACGGATTGTGTGGGCCGCCGCTATTGAGATGCAAACCATCCAATTCCTCATACAGTAATGACGGTAAAGATGAAGGTCAAGAAGATAATGATGAAGGCTTGTTTTCTTTTGTTAGCATGGGGCCAGGCTTTGTTGTTGGATTCATGGGACTTCTTGCTAGTTTGCACTTCATCAGGAGTTGGAGGTTGGCTTACTTTGAGTTCTTTGAGAATGTTTATGGTTGGCTAACGTTATCAATATTGTTGAACCTTGCTCGGCTAAGGAGGAAGTTTTTCTAGAGAGGTATGTACATTCATGAATATAAAAATACCAGATTTCAATTCCCTTAATTTCAGAATGAGAACATGCATTTAAAGTCTTGCATATATAATAGCTGTGTTTGTAAATCCATATTGTTCAATTCTTACAAGTCATAGTTTTTGATTTTTCTTGTAAATTATCATCGATGTTCTTTAAATGGCCATAGGTAGATCTTCAGGAGATTATGCAGAAATCAATATGATGTTAACATTAACTAATATTTGTAGGTATCCTTTTTTAATGGAGGTGTTCAGGTTAGACAAAGACGATGAAGTACAGTATACCAATACTATGCTTCGAAGATAAAAGAATCATGCATGTGTATGTTTCACACCATAAAGTCGCTTGTTTGTTTTTTGTTTTTTTCTTTTTGTGCGTGTTTATTGTTGTTTACTGTGAAGATTAAAACTTCGTTTTACCAATACTATGCTTCGATGAAGTACGTTATACAAATACTCTGCTTCAATTCGAAGATAAAAGAATCACGCATGTGTACGTTTCACGCCATAACCTTAGTTTCCATTATATAACCAAAACCTCAAATTAATATTGTATGGCCGTATGACACTGTTAGACTTGTACTATGTGTAGATATACTAGTTACGGGTTTAGGCCGTGCTAAGCACGGCCCACATTAGGTGACGTTTATCTTTTTAAGGTTGCTATATATGGTGTTTGAAAGAGGAGGAAAAATAGATACAACCTATTAGAATATATATTCATTGAATTTCTCATTTGTTCGTGGACACACTTTTCATATCTATATGAAATTCTAGCTAGTTTATATCTTGTATGTCTTTGGCGTGTTGATTTGGATGATCTTGGGATGCATTGTCGTGTCTAAATGCAAAAAGGTAAAAGTTAACTCTCATCCCTTGGTCCCTATGATCTTGCGGTGTTTTGCTATAGTTGTGCTCCATACCTGCCACTTTTATCCCAAGATATATTGAAAACCACAAATAGGACTAATGTATTACCTTGACTTTGTAGGTAATATATGTTGTTTATAACTTTCATTTTAGTAGTAAATAAAATACTTTAACATGTTTTATTAACTACATGCATAAGCATTATATTTATCACAAACACACAACGAAAATTGTTGCTTACATCTTCAATTATAATCATGATTGAAAGCATTTTCAATCATAGTCATTAGTAAAAATTCAAATCTTTAGATAGGGGATCATAAACAACAGTATCATCCATCAACCATACATGGTTCACTCCTCAGTTACCTTACCTTACCTAATACCTATTACCGACCCACCTTCCCTCCCATCATGTTTTCTCCAAATAGTAAAACTTGTACAACCTTCCTTCTATTTTTTCTGCAAATAAGTCATCAACATTTATCCCAGAAAACTACTGTAAAAAATTCTAAAAGGACAATATAAAACTGCATTTTACTCTATGAACACACAAAAGGAAGTGGAAGGCAAATAATGCAAAAAATAAAAAATAAAAATGATGATAAAATATCCATGTTCTATTATCAACTTCATGATCTCCTTAAAGTCTATTTCAAGAAGTTCATGTTGTTCTTCATTTTATATATTTTGAATTAAGTGGTCAATTATTTCATCCTAATGCTCCAACTACAAACCTCTTGTATATACCAAATCATAAAAAGACGTGTGAGCAAATCATTCAAATGAACAAAAAGTGAATATAACCTTGCGTAACCTCATTTAGCCACCATTTTCCTCTGTGAATACGCTCTACGACCTTGGTTTAACATTAACCGCCGATCTCCTCCACAACTTTATCCACTAAGCTATCCCTACCACTTGAAAGCCAGACTCAGTAACATACATATGCAATTCATATTTTGATTGGTCAAACACATGGCAGATTTTGGGTTACAACTACTTTGGACTAAGAGGCACGTGTATTTTTTTGGGAGCTCCTAAGAACTTACGTGGGTTTTTTTGGATGGCCTACGTGGCTTTTTCTAGGATGGCTACAATAACAAAGGCCTTTACTTATAATATAGGCAGATAGATATATGTGCATAAATTTGGTTGTAGGAATTAGAGACTTGAAGCAAAGGCAAATATGAGTTTGTAAATTTGATTTAGACTTAATTAAGTAATAAATGGTCTTTGTGGTTTGTCGATATAACGAAAAATGAGATCATCAAGGAAATCGTTAGACAAAAAAAAACAATGAGTTAATATGGCCCTTCTTATTGCATATTCCATCACCATCAGGAACCAGGAAGACGTTAACTTATTCTCTTTCAGAAAAATTGCGACGAAAGTTAGTGTATCCCAGATTGTTGAATTGTGCAGCTACACTGTAATGTATGAATCAAGATACAGGCTGCGTTCTGGTCCATGCCTGATTCTCGTCATCAAAATCATCTGTCCTACAGACTACGGTAACGACCCTCTTGAGAATATGATATTCCAGTCCATACCCCGTGAACAAGCAAGATGCTCACAAAGACTACACTTCCAAGTGTACAAACAACCTGCAATAAAATGGGACAAATTGATAATAGTGAGCATGAATAATGGGTTCCTTTTAAGTGTCCTTTTAAATTACATATTTATAAGATAACCGCTCAAAATTTTCACATCAATTTTTTCGACAGGCATAGTGATAACAGAATTACGACCCAATAATTTTGGTTCTGGCTAGTTAAGAAAAGGGTCAAAAGAGCTTCGGATCAAAACATGTAACTTTTGATATATGTCAATGAGGTCTGGGAAAATGTATAAATTTCAATAATCATCGAATTTTTGAACAAAATAATTTATGAAGTATTGGAATATACTTTGAACAAATCCCAATCCATTTGACAAGTGTGACCCGCAGAAGCTGTTTCCTTTTTAACAGTCCCGACCCGTTAGAGATGACACATAGCCTGCAACAACCCATTCATAACTCATAATGGTTGTTTCAACACCTGGTCATTTCCTTGCTTATAAGATTATAAAAAGGCTAGCTTGAAAGCAGTTGTGACAGTGGATAAGCCATAGGCTAATAAGTTCATCTATGTGACACAGATTACATGTTAAGTTGTGCATGGTGCTGGACTTATAAAAGCTCAAAAGAAATCATGACCGGCTTCAGTCAGAAAATAGAGTACGATTTAACTGCGGGTTATAGTTTGTTTGTTCTTAAACTAGGTTCTGTCATATGCTGTACTGTAACCAACACAAAATGGGCTGCTTTAACTTCTTATTATTGCTGTAACATAGCCACGGATTAGTTATGGAGCTAGGCATATACCATTTTCCACCAGAAATCATTCACAAACAATGTAGGTACCATTGCAACTGATAAGAATCTAAGACCTGAGAGACAGGTTGCATCATTTCTTAGCTAAACTGTGATTACAAATACATTTTGAAAAGAAACATTTATTGTAAAAGAACGCCTTTAGAATCCAAAAACATGTGACTTATAACTCCCTTACCCACCTATAAAACACAATAAATTAACATCCAACAAGTCACTATATGCTCTAGCCGGATCTATCCGGGTCTTGGCCGGCCGGATATAGCCGAATCTTGGCCGGAAGAGCCAGGTCTGACCAGGTCTTGGCCGGTTATAGTCGGGATTTGTGCGGATAGTGGTGGTTATAACCATTTTCGCCGCATTGAGTCGGTGAAATAAAATGCATATGTACTAATTATCAGTTTGTAAAAAATGAGTTTAAAAAAATGTCTGAAACAAGCATTTCAAAACCAACTTGCAGGATTATGAAGATCGATAACATCCATAAACAAAGTTCTCAAGCGACCACACAAACCAACTGAAATAGAGACAGAAGTCTAGTACTCATTTTCATCGCCTTCATCCTCGTCACCTCAGCACCAACCTCCTCGATCATTATCCTTCTCAAGAGCTGTAAGATCCTCACGAGCCTCGAAGAACTCTCCTTCTTCCATTCCCTCACCAACGTACCAGTGAACAAACGCACGCTTAGCATACATGAGGTCAAACTTGCTGTCAATGCGAGAGAACACCTCTGCAACACTGGTTGAGTTAGAAATTATGCAAACCGCTCTTTGCAACTTAGCTAGACCACCTCCAGGCACAACACTTGGTGGTTGGTAGTTGATACCGCACTTGAACCCAGTTGGGCACCAATTCAATGGATGGGTTCTGGTCCATGCTTGATTCTCGTCATCAAAATCATCTGTCCTATGGTAACGACCCTCTTGAAAATATGATACTCCAGTCCATACCCCGCGAACAAGCAAGATGCTCACAAAGACTATGCTTCCAAGTGTACAAACAACCTGCAATAAAATGAGACAAATTGATAATAGTGAGCATGAATAATAGGTCCCTTTTAAGTGTTGTTCATGGATACACAGATTGAGATTCGCTAAATTACGTATTTATAAGATAACCGCTCAAAATGTTCACATCAAATTTTTCGACAGGCATAGTGATAAAAGAATTTTTGCACAGGTTTGAATCCAAGCCAATTGTGTTGCATTATGTGTTTGTAATGAACCATTTTCTGAGTTTGAATATGAGACAATGTATGCAAATGAATGAAACAGTAAACGGGTCAATATAGTAAACAATAGTTTTATTGATACTTGATTGATTGATCATTTGTTTACACACACATGGACACCTATTTATACAATACTAAACGACATGACAGTTACATTTAACCATTGTGTCGTCTGACACATAACTGACATTACTAATAACGGGTGTTTGGGTTAACTGTTTTGTCCCAAACTCAACCCATTGCAGCCTTACTTTGACCCATAACTATATACTAAAATACATATTTGACTTTTGGCATGTAATGAAATTAAATGGACAAGAAGAATTACGGCCCAATAATTTTGGTTCTGGCTAGTTAAGAAAAGGGTCAAAAGAGCTTCGGATCAAAACATGTAACTTTTGATATATGTCAACGAGGCCGGGCAAAATTTCATCGAATTTTTGAACAAATAAATTATGAAGTGTTCTGCATTGGAATATACTTTGAACAAATCCCAATCCATTTGACAAGTGTGACCCGCAAAAAGCCGTTTCCTTT
Source organism: Artemisia argyi (assembly GCA_030686995.1). NCBI lineage: Eukaryota > Viridiplantae > Streptophyta > Magnoliopsida > Asterales > Asteraceae > Artemisia > Artemisia argyi. Next base: position 7,369,822 of record CM060707.1, on the reverse strand, counting down.
ATGATATATTTTTTTATTTTAATGGTCCCGACCCGTTAGAGATAACACATAGCCTGAAACAACCCGTTCATAACTCATAAGCAAATGGACTGAAAATTGCTACCTCTAGTAACATCTCATTCCATGTTTTCTTGCAGCAGTGACGATGAAAAAGATGTGTAAAAAGGATAATCAAAAGGCTAACTTGAAAGCAGTTGTGACAGTAGATAAGCCATAGGCTAATAAGTTCATCTATGTGATACTGATTATATCTTAAGTTGTGCATGGTGCTGGACTTATAAAAGCTCAAAAGAAATCATGATATACCCGGCCGGCTTTAGTCAAAAAATAGTGTACGATTTAGCTGCGGGTTATAGTTTGTTTGTTCTTAAACTATGTTCTGTCATATGCTTACTGTAACAAACACCAAATGGGCTGCTTTAACTTCTTATTATTGCTGTAACATAGCCACGGATTGGTTATCGAGCTAGGCATATACCATTTTCCACCAGAAATGATTCACAAACAATGCAGGCACCATTGCAACTGATAAGAATCTAAGACCTGAGAGACAGGTTGCATCATTTCTTAGCTAAACTGTGATTACAAATCCATTTTGAAAAGAACATTTATTGTAAAAGAACGCCTTTAGAATCCAAAAATATGTGAGACTTATAACTCCCTTAACAGAGAATCCCACCTATAAAACACAATAAATTAACATCCAACAAGTCACTATATGCTCTAGCCGGATCTATCCGGGTCTTGGCCGGCCGGATATAGCCGAATCTTGGCCGGAAGAGCCAGGTCTGACCGGGTCTTGGCCGGATATAGCTGGGTCTTGGCCGGTTATAGCCGGGTCTTGGCCGGTTATAGCCAGGTTGTGCGGATAGTGGTGGTTATAACCATTTTCGCCGCAATGAGTCGGTGAAATAAAATGCATATGCATTAATAACATCCACAAACAAAGTCGTCAAACGACCACACAAACCAACTGAAATAGAAACAGAAGTCTAGTACTCATTTTCATCGCCTTCATCCTCGTCACCTCAGCACCAACCTCCTCGTTATCCTTCTCAAGAGCTGCAAGATCCTCACGAGCCTCGGAAAAATCTATTTCCATTCCCTCACCAACGTACCAGTGAACAAACACACGCTTAACATACATGAGGTCAACTTGTGGTCAATGCGAGAGAACACCTCTGCAACATTGGTTGAGTTAGAAATCATGCAGACCGCTCTTTGCACCTTAGCTAGTACCTCCAGGCACAACGGTTGGTGGCCGGTACTTGATACCGCACTTGAACACAGTTGGGCACCAATTCACAAACTGGATGGTTCTCTTGGTCTTGATTGTTGCAACTGCAGTGTCGACATCCTTGGGGACAACATCACCACATTTGGCCATCATGGAAGATGGCTCAAAAGCACTGTTGGTGATCTCGGCAACCGAGAGCTGCTCATGATAAGCCTTATCGGCTGAGATGACATGCAGGAGCGTATGACGAAAGCATGAAATGGATCCTGGGGTATGGACCCAAGTTGCTCTGGAATTCAGTCACATCAACGTTCAAAGCTCCATCAAACCTCAAAGACGCGATCAATGATGAAATCGATGACCTGAGAAACAAGGCTATTAAGGTTGGTATAGGTGGGACGCTCGATGTCATAGCTAGATAGCTTCATTGTCCGGTAGGGAGTGAGTGGCTCGATAGGACACTGTTGTAGGGCTCAATGACAGATGTTGATCAGACCAGTGCGGTTGTCAGCAAGCATTCTGATACGGTCCAAGCAAAGGTCAACAATCCCTTTCCCGACTGTAACACAAGTATAAAAATTACAATATCAGTAGTCATTCTAAAATGAGAATATCTTTGGGGGATCAATCGTACTTGTGTAGTGACCACGGCCAAAGTTGTTGGCAGCATCTTCTTTGCCACTGATCAGTTGTTCAGGGTGAAAAAGACTTCATCAATGACAGTAGGCTCAAGATCAACAAAGACAGCGCGAGGGACGTGCTTTCCTGCACCAGTTTCACTGAAGAATGTGTTAAATAATGCTTTTTTGCGATACTAAGTAAGAAAAACACATCTCCCACATATCATTTTAAGTTCACTTGCACCAAATGATAACACATATTCGTTTTGTTTTCATTTTTACTCGATTATTTGGCATCATGAATTATCAAGTACCATTTAATGTAAACTGTTTAAGGAAGATATAAAGCGTATCAAGTACCAAAGTAGAAGCATCTCTTTAGAGCTGAAGTGCTATTGTTACAAAATAGCTCATGTATCGTTCAAATGCGGTTAAGTTGATAACACATGTAACACATTTCCAATAATATAAATGTTTGCTTCTCGCACACAACCTTCAACTTTGTTACCCAAATACAAGTACCACTTCTTGAGCAATAAGAAGATCTATACATTTAATGAAGATCTACATTTAAGTTGTGTAGTTGGAAGTTAAGGTTAAAAGAACACACATGAAATTCTAACTACCCAAAATGAATGAAGATTTACACCATTTTGAAGCTCACTTGCACTAAATAAAAACACACACTAAATGGTTTACAAAAGATTAATTTCAAAAATACTCCATTAAACTGTATCTTATTCTATCTTTAAACACTATGTATGTTTGGCGGAACTAACAATAGCAGTTAGCAATAGTGACAAACAGTGGTGGTAAGCTGTAACAAGAAGCAATAGCTGTTTGTTCTGATAAAGCGTTTGGTAACATAGATGTATGTTTGTAATTATTAAGTGTAAACGCTAGTTTCTAGTAAATGTTATTTCAAGTAGCATTTTGATATGGAGCGTTTAGAAAACTTAAGAATGCTAGTTGCTGGTTGTCAATCAAACATTGTGTAAAAAATATGAACACTTATGGTTCTCCATTTTGATATACTAAAACCAACAACACTTTTACTCAATAATGTACAAGTATCAATGCATAAATCATTTTACATTGTGTGATGATACGGATGGCAATGGGTGAGAAAAAACCCATAACCTCACGGGTACCCGCACATAAATGGGTGGGTAACACCATCAGATTTCACCCACCAAGTGAGTACAACAACAACAACAACAACAACAAACCCAATACCGCCAAGGCAGGGTATGGGGGAGGTAGAATGTAGACAAATCCTACCCCTACCCAGGATAAACCCGGGAGTAGGGAGACTGCTTCCAACGAGACCTCCGGCAAGTGCAGGTGTGCGAGTGAGAGAAAAAAGGGCAAAAATCAAAAAAACAAGCAACAAGAAGGCAAAAGCAGAACAAGCAAACAGAGCAAAGCAAACAAACAAAGAAAGCACACAAAGCAGAGCAAAGCAGCGCGAGGGACCTAAAGCTAAGGCAAAGTAAAAGGGGGCACCAAAAAGCAATAGAAACCGAAAACGCAGGGAGCAAGCAAACCAGGCAACCCTAGGGGAGACACACAAAACAAGGCAAGAAACGCAAGGGGCCTACAACTAAGGCAAAGCACCTAGCCCACCAAGCACCCAAAACAACCTAAACCCACTAAACATCTAGCCGAAAACTACCCGCCTATCCTAATTCTATCTCTCCACGCCTTCCTATCTGAGATCATATCCTCGGACAAGAGAAGCTCCTTCATGTCGAGCTTAAGTCTATCCTCCCATTTGAGTTTCGGTCTACCCCTTCTTCTCTCGCCATCAACTACTAGGGCTTCAACTCTTCTTACCGGCGCGATGGATGAAAATTTCTACCCATTGTTGGGTGGTTGGCGGGTGACGGGTAATGTATACCCGTCACGGGTAAACCCATGACACTCTTTTAAAATACCCACGGGTGTACCCATCAAAATACCCGTGGGTGTACCCGTAAACACATTTGTGTTAAAACAAAAATTTACTATACTGCTTAAAGATTTGTGAGGTTCTTGATATATATTTAATAACAACGACTCTTTAGAAGACACGGTAAGCTAACAATTTATTTGAGTCACAAGATCAAAAGGTATAAAATATCAAATCATCAAAGATATATACATGATACATCTCATTTCTGATTGTCAACACTCAAATACTCCTTCCCAGCTTCTCGCTTGAAGTTCTGCACACTAACCCATGGGCAACAAATACCTCACGGGCATGGGCATGGGTAGAAAATTGTGCCCACTGGTGGGTGATGGGCGGGTGGAGGGTGAGAAAAAAAATTATGTGGGTGGGTGATGGGTTTGAGGTACCATGCCCATTACCCACGGGTGCCATTGATGACATGGAAATGTAGACAAGCCATTTTGTAAAGAGAATTAAACTATGTAACTAATTAATGCCAAACATTCCTATAATAATGATAGACTTAAATGAAGGAGGATAGACTAAAAATACATAGCTTTTATTTTTTCATATGAAATGTTTTTAATACCTCAAACAGTCAAACCTAACAAAGTACCAATAGTTAAACCATAATACCAATAGTTAAACCATAATCGACCAAACTTAAATGACACAGCCCTAAAAATTTGTCTCAAGGTGTTCATTTTTAATATATTTTAGAGCATTGCTAAAGCCTCCTACAATATTCTCCTACTAATCCTCCTACACACACAACAATATTATATATTTTTTCTCCACTCATTCTCTCTATGCATCCAAACCGTCAATCATGACACTTGTCAGGATCCTGTGAGTAGGAGGATTTATAGGTACATCAAGTAGGAGGATTTATCATTTTCCTATATTTTATCATGAGGTTGCTTATACAATATTGTCTTGGACTTGGAAAAAAGACAACATTCAAGTTGAAAACCATATGCACCACTTCAAAGACACTTGTTTCTTAAGATTGGTTGGTGTCTTTGATATGGATTCTTTAATGTTTGTTTTTATAGATCTTTTTAATGTTTCAAAAGATTATGATATATCTGTACATATGCATACATACTATCCTGCGAACCAATAAGAAAAACAAATAGTGGAAATGATGGAAGTGGTCTCATTACAACAACTATCCTACCAACCAATTAGCTGTTCTTGCAAACTATTTAGTTTTGTTAACTCTAATCAATCTTGTTAGAAACCTATAAACTTATCAAAACAAATCAGTCCAATATTTTTTTCTTGCATGACTCATATTTATACTTTATTTGCCCTACAATCTACAGCTGTGGTTTTTCTTCTAGAAATTGAGTCCAACAAATGACATACTAGTAGTATTTAAGAGTCATAACTTTTGTCTCTCTTTTTTTAAAACACTATTAGCTTTTGAATCTCAAAACATATTATTGTCACTTTACAAAAAAAGGGTGTCTACTTCAATATCATCGGTCCAAAAAAGCTACATGGTGGATGTGTTAGAAAAAATTGAATAAATGACTAACACGATGTTAACAACATTGCGTGTTAGGTACAAAACTTAAAGCTAAAAAGGGCAACATCAGATGCTGAGATGCATCAATGCTCAGCAGAAGGGTAGGTTTCAATTTATTACTGTAGAATTCTCAAAACCACAAGAACCCGCCCAGTAGAAAGTAAAAAGTACTACATGCTTCGTAAAGATGAAGTAATTCTTCAAAAGTATGATCATATCTTGTGTGGATTAGAAAGAGGGACACATTTATATACGTAACTCTCACAAATTGAACTACAGATGAAACTAAGTATAACACATTTATATATCTAAAGTCCTATTGTTGTGGTAGAAGAAAGCATGAGGCGGAACAATAAGTGCTTTTTTTCTTCAAAGCATCAACTAATGGTGATAAAATCATGCTTAATTTAACCGGTCGGTTGAGGTTGACTTATCATACTAACACTTATTTGATCCTCCTATAAAAACTTTTATTACTAACCAATGTATTAAAAATGCATAATTACATAGATCACATATAACCATATTGCTCTTGGAGCATGCTATTGCACTCGAGATAGATGAAGATTTACACTCGTGATTGAGAACTAAAAAATCTCTGGATAAATGGAGAACACACAAATGCATCATTAAATGAAGTACCAAACACTCTAACAAGTGAAATGCCTACACAAAGTTAGCGGATCCTCAAGACCTCAAGGGGGTATTTGCAGGTAACAAGTAACTCAGTGTTTCTTTTCATTTTTAGGCCTGGCATTTGAAAAGACCACAAAAAAGGGACTAAACTTAAGATTTTAGAAGACTTTTTGCAAGTTTAATGGTCGTTGTAAAGATTTCCAAAAGTTAAAAACAGTTAGAAGGAGCTCTGTGTAAAATAAAAAGGGGGTGCTTGGGATTGCATTTACTAAAATAAGCATATAAGCAGGTTTACCCAAACTATCAAAACTGCTTGAAACATAAGCAGATAAACACTCATAAGCATCCTCAAACACCCTCTAATACACGACCCTTATCAAACAGCATTTCCCCCTAAACATAAACCACAACCAACTCGTCAATCTCGCAAACCCCTAATTCCATTCCCTACCAAAACATGCCACCACACAGGCGCAAATACATATCAAAACAGCAACAATTCACAAAACCAATAACCCAAAACTTACCAGAAGGTCCAGTAGCATCCGATAACCCCGACGAACGCAACTGCTCCGAAACTCCGTCAACTTCCTTCAAATCTGCCTCTAAACCACCACACAGAAAAATAAGCTTAAACAAACACCCCCTTATGAGCTTATGTGATTTTGGCTTTATGTGTCATAAGCCCATTTTTTCCCGCTTATTTTGAAATTCATTGAATTACATAAGTTTATTATCACATAATAAACTTACAAGTCTCAAAATAAGCCGGAAGAAATGGTCTTACGAAACATAATCGTAAACCACATAAGCTCATAAGCACAAAATAAGCTTAAACAAACACCCCCCTTATAACAAATAATAAACCAAAACACAAAAAGCAAAGATATCTAAGCATAAAAACGAAAAGGGTAAATTCTTAAACCATTAACTTCCTTCAACCCATTGCAGCCTTACTAATTCGACCCATAACTATATACTAAAATCCATATTTGACTTTTGGCATATAATGAAATTAAATGGACAAGAAGAATTACGGCCCAATAATTTTGGTTCTGGCTAGTTAAGAAAAGGGTCAAAAGAGCTTCGGATCAAAACATGTAACTTTTGATATATGTCAACGAGGCCGGGCAAAATTTCAACGAATTTTCGAACAAATAAATTATGAAGTGTTCTGCATTTGACAAGTGTGATCCGCAAAAAGCCGTTTCCTTTTTGATATATTTTTTTATTTTAACAGTCCCGACCCGTTAGAGATAACACATAGCCTGAAACAACCCATTCATAACTCATAAGCAAATGGGCTGAAAATTGCTACCTCTAGTAACCAGTGTTTTGAAACCCGGGTCGACCCGGCCGGGTTAACCGGTTCGACCGGTTCCGGCCATAAAATGGGTCAAGAAAACCTGGGTTTCTAAAACCGGGTTAACCGGTTAGACCCGCTGGGTTTTGAGTGACCCAGGTCAACCCGGTTCTCGAAACCCGGCCGGGTTTCGTTTTTTCAGAATTTTTTATTAAAAACCCGGGTTGACCAGGTGGTCGAACCGGTTGACCCGGCTGTCGAACCTGTTGATCCGGTGCCCGGTGACTCAACCGGGTCAATTTCGAACCCGGTTTTCAAAACATTGCTAGTAACATCTCATTCCATGTTTTCTTGCAGCAGTGACAGTAGGCTAATGAGTTCATCTATGTGAAACAGATTACATTTTAAGTTGTGCATGGTGCTGCACTTATAAAAGCTCAAAAGAAATCATGATATACCCAGCCGGCCAGCCGGCTTCAGTCAAAAAATAGAGTACGAGTTAACTGCGGATTATAGTTTGTTTGTTCTTAAACAATGTAGTTACTTCAAGTACACAAACAGCACCATTGCAACTGATTAGAATCTAAGACCTGAGAGACAGGTTGCACCATTTCTTAGCTAAACTGTGATTAAAAATCCATTTTGAAAAGAAACGTGTATTGTAAAAGAACGCCTTTAGAATCCAAAAATATGTGACTTATAACTCCCTTAATAGAGAATCCCACCAAATTAAACACAATAAATTAACATCCAACAAGTCACTATATGCTCTAGCCGGATCTATTCGAATCTTGGCCGGAAGAGCCAGGTCTGACCGGGTCTTGGCCGGATATAGCCGGGTCTTGGCCGGTTATAGCCGGGATTTGTGCGGATAGTGGTGGTTATAATCATTTTTGCCGCAATGAGTCGGTGAAATAAAATGCATATGCACTAATTATCAATTTGTAAAAAATGAGTTTAAAAAAATGTCAAACAAGCATTTCGAAACCAACTTGCAGGATTATGAAGATAGTAACTTGTCACACGGCCACAATTATATGAGATCGAAACAAAACAAACATCGATAACATCCACAAACAAAGTCGTAAAGCGACCACACAAACCAACTGAAATAGAAACAGAAGTCTAGTACTCATTTTCATCGCCTTCATCCTCGTCACCTCAGCACCAACCTCCTCATTATCCTTCTCAAGAGCTGTAAGATCCTCAAGAGCCTCGGCAAAATCTCCTTCTTCCATTCCCTCACCAACGTACCAGTGAACAAACGCACGCTTAGCATACATGAGGTCAAACTTGTGGTCAATGCGAGAGAACACCTCTGCAACATTGGTTGATTTAGAAATCATGCAGACCGCACTTGAACCCAGTTGGGCACCAGTCCACAAACTGGATGGTTCTCTTGGCCTTTATTGTTGCAACTGCAGCATTCACATCCTTGGGGACAACATCACCACGGAACATGAGACATCAAGCCATGTACTTTCCATGATGAGGATCACTTTCCATGTTGGTGATCTCGGAAACCGAGAGCTCCTCATGATAAGCCTTATCGGCTGAGATGACATGCAGGAGCGTATGACGAAAGCATGAAATGGATCAATGATGAAATCGATGACCTGAGAAACAAGGCTATTAAGGTTGGTATAGGTGGGACGCTCAATGTCAAGAGAATGTCTGCAGATGTCATAGCTAGATAGGACACTGTTGTAGGGCTCAACGACAGATGTTGATCAGACCAGTGCGGTTGTCAGCAAGCTTTCTGGTACGGTCCAAGCAAAGGTCAACAATCCCTTTCCCGACTGTAACACAAGTATAAAAATTACAATATCAGTAGTCATTCTAAAATGAGAATATCTTTGGGCGATCATTCGTACTTGTGTAGTGACCACGGCCAAATTAAAGTTGTTGGCAGCATCTTCTTTGCCACTCATCAGTTGTTCAGGGTGAAAAAGACTTCATCGATGACAGTAGGCTCAAGATCAACAAAGACAGCGCGAGGGACGTGCTTTCCTGCACCAGTTTCACTGAAGAATGTGTTAAATAATGCTTTTTTGCATCTTCTTTGACTTACCCTACTAACACTTATTTGATACTCCTATAAAATCTATTATTACTAACCAATGTATTAAAAATGCATAATTACATAGATCACCTATGACCATATTGCTCTTAGAATAACTCATTGCACTTGAGATAAATAAAGATTCACACTCGTGATTGAGAATCAAAAATATCTGGGTACATGGAGAACACACAAAAGCATGCTCTTACCAATTTATGTATTGATAATTTCTGTTTAGGCACAATCAATATTAAATGAAGTACCAAGTCCTCTTAAAAAGTGAAATGCCTACACAAAGTTAGTGAATCCTCTAGGGGTTATTTGCAGGTAACACGTAACTCACCGTTTCTTTCATTTTTAGGCCTGTCATTTCAAAAGACCACAAAAAAGGGACTAACTTATTTCCATTTCCATGTCGATATCTTTTAAAACTTTTGGGCACAAAAAAGTCCCTAAATATGTATTTTAATTTCTATTATAGGTCAAACTGAAACGAATAGCAAGTTACCTTCACTTCATTTCTAATTTAGTCACTGAACCATAAAGATCTTTACTAGAACCGTTATAATATTAATGTTGATCATGTCGAGTAACTTTGACATAATAACTGTTAAGTGATGGCATGGGTGAAAGATTTTAGAAGACTTTTTGCAAGTTTAATGGTCGTTGTAATGATTTCCAAAAGTTAGAAGGAGCTCCGTGTAAAATGAAAGGGGGTGCTTGAGATTGCTTATCATCACTCATCTGATCATTGCATTTTGATACAAACATACTATCTAGATACTGTATATCTAACTATTTGAGGGTGATTACTTCACCTATTTGAGTCCTTAAATAATCAGACTTGCCAGACACTCGTACAACTAATTATCTGATTATTGAGTTCTGTTACAGCATAAAGAGAAAAAAAATACAAACACTGCCTCCTAGAGATGTTTGGATTGCTTATAGCTGTATCAAACACGCTGCAGAATACAATGTGTGGATTTTCTTATGCTCTGCCAAATCACAAATAAGCTTTGGAACATTCTGATTATAGAGGTAATAAGTGCACAAGTGAAACAACTTATTAAAACATAAAACTTTAGTCAGCTGATAGGAACAAGCTGTTTGTAAACATCCTATCCCTCAAAGTACTTATAAGCAGGTTTACCCAAACTATCAAAACTGCTTGAAAAATAAGCAGATAAACACTTATAAGCATCCTCAAACACCCTCTAATACACGACCCTTATCAAACAACGTTTCCCCCAAAACATAAACCACAACCAACTCGTCAATCTCGCAAACCCCTAATCCCATTTCCTACCAAAACATACCACCACATAGGCGCAAATACATATCAAAACAGCAACAATTCACAAAACCAATAACCCAAAACTTACCGGAAGGTCCAGTAGCATCCGATATCCCAGACGAACGCAACTGCTCCGAAACTCCGTCAACTTCCTTCAAATCTGCCTCTAAACCACCACACAGAAAAAGAAGTCAAAACTTTATCACAAAAACTTCCTTAAAATTTGACTCTAACCCAGCACACAAAAAGACACTAGTACAACACTTTCACTGCTTCAGGTTTTTCAGCCATTTGGTTTTGGGTTTTAAGGGTTTGTATGAAAGAAGATGAACAACACTAGTTGCAGAAGCAAACGACGTCGTATGGTTGGGGTAGAAGAATGGGCTTTTGATTGATGTGTTATTAATTTGGGCTTTTAAACTTGGACTTACTTGTGTTATGTACTAGTAATAAAAAAGACAAGTTTTTTTTTTTTTTTTTTTTTTTTTTTTTTTTTTTTTTTTTTTTCCGTTAAAGGTGTTTTTTAAGCTTATACGTGACAAGTAAGGCTGCTCATCGGGTGAAAACCGGACCGCACTGAGAAAAATCGGACCGGACTTGGACCGAATCCGGCAAAAACCTAGACTGAGACCGGATCGAATGTGGTCGGTCCGGTCTCGGTCCAAATAGGCTAAATGTCCGGTTTTTAAGCCGGACCGAGACCAAAATTATGAAAACCCCTAGACCGAGACCGGACCGAATATGGTCGGTCCGGTCCGATCCAGTCCGATCGGTTTTGTCGGTCGGTCCGGTCCATCCGGTCTGTTTGCTCACCCCTATTGGCAAGTGAGCTTATTTGTTTTTTGACTTAGATTTTATAAGCTTTTAATTTTCGGATAATTTTGAGACGTGTGTACTTATATAAGTTTATTATGATATGATAAACTTTATTTTTCGGATTACTTTGAATTTCTTTACTCGCGCGTTCCGTAACATACCTTGATTTGCTACATAATTAATGTTACATATAAAGTAAAAATGTTTTTGCTTAAACTTGAGTAATGTTCAGTTTTCAAAATAACTTTTTAAAAATTAAATTTTAATCGTTTGTTTAATTTCCCATTTAAAATTCACACAATGTTGAAGTAGTCATGTCAACCTTCTGTAAAAGGAAGGCTTTACTCAATCAATAATATTGAGGTAATAATAGGACTAAGGGGGTTGGCAACGTATGGATGAAGGCACGGGACGTGAAGCATCATGCACGGTAACATCGCCGCCGTTGCCCTGGTGATGCCACACGGGATGAGATTTGAGTGAAAGATTCATGCACGGGAAGAAGGAAAGTATTCGAAAGTTAGCATTTAATTTTTGACCGTTTAAGAGGGGATTGGTTTTGAGTGATTGGATCATGCACGGGAAGAGGTGATGCCAACAAAATTGAAGTGAGTGATGGAAAAAGTAAGTAAATGATGTGACATAAGGGGATTAGTTGGGAGTGGGTGATGTGATTTTGGGTAAGAGATGGGTTGCCAACTTCCTAAGTCAATAGAAGTACCACATGAGCAAAGACTTGATCACCAAAAAATCTAATTACTTTCGGCCTTAAAACCTCCAACCAAATACCCTCTTAAATTAATAGGGCATGAACCCACCCACCTAACACATTTACTCTCTTTTTAACACTACCTAACACATTTATTCACTCACCACACATTTATACAATTTCTATCTCCAAAGTCACTCATCACTCTCACATTTCTCTTTTTAAAATTACACTCATCTCTTTGTAAAAATAACCACCAGTCAAAAACCACCATTTACCATCGGAAAATCACCACCAAACTACCAAAAATCACAACCAAGAACCGAGAAAAAAAATCTTATTTTTAAACTTGTGCAATAGAAACTAGTTTGCTATACTATAGTTGTAGATATCATATTTTCAAACTTGTGTAGTTAATAAAGGCTCTAATGGTTTTAGTGTTAGTAAACCAAATTTGATAAATGTCTAAAAACAATGTACCGAATGGGCTTTGGTTAGCCCAGTTTTAGATTGAAACTAGGGTTTTCACTTTACACAAACAATATTTAATTTTTCACTTCCCAATTATCTCAAATAGGCAGTGGTATGTGTTAATTCACATACCCTTTCATAGCCAAAAACTGACCCAAATAGACTAATTATGCTAACAAATGCCAAAGAATATGTGTTTTTATGTTTGTGAACGTGCAGGTACGGATATATCATAAAGAGACGAAAAACAAACAACAAACCGGCAAAAAACGAGCACGATAGTAGAAAGAGTCAGAAAGTCAAGCTGGAAATCAATTTGAGCTTATTAAGTCCTCAGAGTTTGATAAATGAGAAAAAGTGATCCTTGTGTGAAGTTTGAAGAAATGACAATAATGGTCCCTGCACTTTGAAAGTTGACATATTCAGTCCCTCATGGAAATTTATGAAGAAAAGGTCAAAGTCAACCCTTGGAGAATCAAAGTTGTCATAAATTATCCTTGAAAGATATTTTTGAACAAAGGCAGAAAAGGTCTTCAAGTTTCAATAATCACACAATTGGTCCTTGATTTTATTTGATACAAAATACTGAAATCCAGACTATCAAAACCTTGGTCCAATTCCAATTAAATCCCAAAAGCCCAATAATAATCAAAAGCCCAAATGCCATTTCCTTTACCCGAGCCCAGCCATCCACGAGTCAAAGAGGTCAAAGTAAGGTCAAATAAAAATAAAATAATTACCCCGCCCCTATTTCATCCCTAGTTCATTCATTTACCCATGTATGAACCCTAACCCCCAAACGCTCAAAATTACCGTCATTAAGGGTAGAATGGTACAATCAAGTACGCTTCTAGAAGATGTCAGAGGTGTCAGTATACATCAGATGCAAAGAAGCACACGAGGGGGCTACGTGGCAGAAGATTATTGGTGAAGACGCGTCATAAATCATGATCTGAGGGCTAATATTTGATAGGCAATGATTGAAGCTGATCAGAGGGCTCTAAATGGATGTAAACAAACACAACTCACACGGATTGCCAGCTTGGCAACCCGTGAGCTCACTCCTCATCTTTTCCTATAAATAGAGCTAGTTATAGCCTTAGTTGGTGTGTAGGAAATTGTAGCGAAGCTCTGGAATTTTTTAGTCTCAAATGTACTTAGCTTAGATATTGTAATTCATTTCATCTTAGTTTAATAAAATTCTCAGTTTTCATTTCATTCTTTTCAGCTTATTGAATTGTCTTGTTACTTAGCTTATTAAAATCATTTATCAGCATTATTTCTAGTCTACTTTTAGATTTATTAAATTTAGTTTAATCAATAAATCTTACAATTTAGTTTTATATTCTATTTCAAAATCTATTAAAAACAGAAAATATAAAAAGATAAAAAAATATGTTTCAATTTAGTTTTTATAGCTTTTGAATAAGCTGATATAGCTTATACACAGCCTATACAAGCTCTGTAGCTTGATATAGATCTGTTTTCATTTTATTCTTTCAAATAGTGGATTGGTCAACTAAAGTCAAAGAGATCAGATCTATTGGTTGCTGTGGCGATTTTGTGATAAGCTGAGACAATAAGGGAAGGTCTCTGCCTATCTTAAAGATAGGCAAGCTAAGTGAACCTCCTCAATTTGTGCTGAGGAGGAAGAGAATTGTAAGTATTATTTTATGATTTGAAGTGATTGTACTGTTCCATTGATCATTGTTGCTGATATAGTTGTTATAGCTTAGATTGTGACTGATTGAGTCTGAGTTTAATTGTAATTGTAGATCTGAATTGGTAGTTATTATAGTCTATTGGCTATAGTTGTTGAATTTGTGTGAGTATAGCTTATTTGAGTATCTGATTGCTGTGGATCTGTGTTATTTCATTGTTGATTGGATTCTGTTGCTAGTTGTTGTTATACTGTTGTAATTGAGTGACTTGGTAGTGATATTGACTGAATAGAGGATCTGTGTGCTCTTAATGTAAGAATTGTAGCATTTATTTCACAATAAGGGACTGTTTGGTTGTGATTGTTGCTATAAGGAATTGTACTTGGGATGCTTAATAACTGTTTCACAAAGGTTTAACTAGAATTAAAATTGAGTTTAGAATCATTAAAATAGTAGTTAAGCTCATATATAGTCATAGTTAGAATAATTGCATAGACAGTTAGATTTAAGTGTTAACTGTTAGTGAAATTTAGCTCACATTTGCATAATACTTAGATATAGCATAATCTAGATTAATCATAGCTTATTACATCAATTTAGTTGTAGAATTTAGTTGCTTAAATTCATTTTGGTCAAAGTTTAGTAGATATTAAAAAGTCAACTTAAATCAGAGCTTGTAGTTCATTGGCTGCTGATCTTGAAACATTTTAGGCCTGAATTTAATTCATTGAGATAGAGCTTTTGCTTGATTGTGTAACATAGCTGTACTATAGAGCTTTTGCCCCTAGAGCTTGAACTTTGAAGCTTATTTGAAGTGCTTAAAGCTTCTGTCTATTAGTGCTATTGAGACAGAGTAGCTGTTTGGTCTTAGAGGCCTGCAGTTGTGTTTTTGTGCTAATACCTAAGAACCTTTGATTGATTCTTAGTAATTTGTTATTGTGTAAGCTTTGTGCATGATTACACTTCTTCTGGAACAGTTTGCTTAAATTCTGCTATTGATAATGGCTTATTGAGATTGCTTATTACTTATTTCTTGTTGTTTTCTGTGATTGTATTTGATCATTCTTTGCATATATGAGCATTTTATATCATCATAAGTCTGTGTTATGAGATTCATTCAGTTTGGATCACAAGTGCTTAATAATAAGCACTTGTGAATAAGCAGTTTGTTCTAAAAAGCATTTAATCAGCTTATTTTCACTTCAAAATTTTTCTCCAAGTTAATTTTATTATTTTTCATTTTCTGGAATTTTTTCAGATTTTTCCAAGTAGATTTGGTATTTTTCTTAATTTTCTTTTGATTTTAATCATTTTTAAATAGTTTTTAATAGACAAATATTCATAAAAATTCAGAAAAAGCTGTTAAAAATACAAAAATATTTTAGGAAATTCTTTTATAATATTTTAGATTTTTCAGAATTTAATTTTCATTTTTCCCTTTTATTTTTCTAATTTCCTTTATTTTTAATTCATTTAAAATTACAAAAATCAAAATAAATTCATAGAAAATAAAAGAAAAGTAAAAAAAAAAATAATTTTCTTTTTCTGGAAATTCATTTTATTAGTTTAAGATTTTTAGAAAATAATTTCACGTTTGTAGGACCATTTTTCAAATAAAGTTACGTTTTAATAAACGCGTTTGCATTTCCGTTTATACGTATTCAACTTTAGTGCATACCTAGCTTGTACTCTTTGCATAATTCATCATTGTTTGTTAATACTTGAATTACTTGAACACTATTTTCACTTTCACCACTTCTCAATCCACGATTTACACGAATCAATATTCTTGATTCCCTTCACATTCACTCGGAAACGACTCGGGTGATCCGTATTTTGTGCGGATCATTTCGATACTATACTATTATATTATAATAAGTTGATTTTGACACAATCAGGCAGTTACCCACTCAACTTTAAAAAAACAACAAAAAAAATCATCCACATTTATGGTATAATCTGAACGCAATTAATTTTGCTACTTTTATTTTTGTTATTATTATTATTATTATCATCATTATTATTATTATTATTATTATTATTTATTTATTTATTTATTTATTTTTTATTATCAACATCACTTTATTAAACTCAAAAGATTTACAAGAAGTTAGTGGGAAGCCGAGATACCAACTGGGCTCCCACTCCTCTAGCTATAGAAAATCCAATCCTACTAAATATATGCGCAGCAGCACGTGTTCCAATGTCTTGGGTTATCGAGAACTTTCGGATTCGCTTCAGTAAGGTCACTGCATCCTTCTCAAGTTCCCCAAAAGAAGAGAAAGAGAAGGGGAGGAACCCATATCCAATACTCGCGCACTTAGCCTCATACTTGACGCATTTACGTTGCGCAGCCTCAATTACCGCACGACCCAGCACAAAATCAATCATACCATTTTGCGTCAAGGGCGATGACCCAGTCAAATCAACACATACATCAAGCCCTCCGTCCCATGAGTAGAGCAACATATCAGCAGGACGTAAGGATTTGTCCCTCTCTCCACAAAGCCAACGTCAACCTCTTTACGAGCCTAAATCCCCAACCGAGAACATATGTTAACAAGAACATCACGTACTACATTATGCCGATGTTTAATACCAATAATACCCGCGCACGATACAACATGATCTCCATAAACATCCCCAATAAAGACCCTGGAACAAGCTGAGCACGGCTTTTGAAAAGAGAATTGGGGAACACCTAGCCGATAACATAACACGCATCTGTAGGTCCTAGCATTATTATTATTATTATTATTATTATTATTATTGTTATTATTATTATTATTATTATAATGATTTTTCATTGAAACCACGAAAATTACATGAAATTGGAGGGGAGTCTAGACACAATCTGTGCTCCCACTCCTTTTTGAATACACAAACTAACTTGATGAAAAATAAAAGCACCGCTCTTAACGTTGTTAGAGTGGCTGCTGGCAATAGTCCCGACACGCGAAAGTGTATTCAAAGCTTCCACATCGAGTTCCCCAAACGTAGAAAAAGTGAAAGGGACGAACTTGTATCCATTGTCTTCACACTTGGACGCATACTTCTTCCTTTTCTTCTCCACAACATTACTCAAAGCAGCCCCAGGAGCCCATGACATCACCCAAGTCCCAGCAAACGGAGAGACCCCAGTCACATCCAGACATGCGTCCTTACCTTGGAACCAGTTAAACAATAGCACATCTGCAGGACGTAATTCTCTCCCTTCCTCTAAAAGAAATCCCAGTGGAGCGTCTTTACGCACCATAATCCCGGCTTTGGAACATATATCAACTAGGATATCGCGCACCAAATTATGCTTGAACTTAACACCCCAACTTCGCTAGCGCAGTGGACCGCGTGATCCCCCCACTGGTCCATACGGTGTACATTGCAACTCGGGCATAAGTTGCCTTCAGAGAACATAGGAACCGCAAGCCTGTAGCATAACACCGATCGAAATTGGCGAGGATTCATCCTTTGTCCTAGACCGTCGATAGGGATGGCGAAGAGGAAGTCCTGCGCATGTGAGGCCCGGATACTACTAAGTATAGCCACCTGCCTTGTACTTAGTGAGTAGTTGGAAACAAGGTCTTTCTCAATGACACCGAAATAACACTTTGCCAAGGCTTTCATCATTTGGGGGGCAGAAGCGCCCCCGGTGACAGTGAGGAAGTCGGTGTTACAAGTAGTGTTGAATATGTCCAAAGCATGCTGGAATGAAGGGCTATGTGTAACAATACCCGTTTTGGTGAGTATCTTATCCTGCAAGTCGTTCGTTTACATTCGAGAAGCGAGGAAAGCATATTGGATGATATCCCCCGCTGAAAGGATGCCGAGACCACCGAGCTTTATTGGAAGAGTGGCAAGCCTCCACTGCCAATCACCAAACCCTGGCCCTGAAGCAGTAACAATCTTCTCCAAAGAGGCACGTAACGTCTGATCAAACTGAGCTTGGGCCTCTGATAAGTGCAAGGGGGAGCATGTTCTCAAAGTATAAGATAATTTCGAAACTCCTGCACAATTACGCAAAAGGAGAAGCTCACATTGTGGATCATTGAGTTTGTTAATTGCCTCAATTAAATGTATGGTTTTCGAGACCCTTTTGGAAGCCAAAACCCAACAAAAACCTTCGTCTAAACTAACCGAACCACCAAGAAGTTTGACACCATTGAGCGGGCGAGCGATATTTATAGGAAACACGCCATCCACTCTGCTTCTAGGGTCTTCGGCAGGCCATAAGAGTTCAGTCTTGTCAACATTTAAAAACAAACCACGAGCGGGCCCCTCTGTCCTAATGATGTCAAGTGCCTTGGCGACCATGAGCGTATCTCCAACAATAGTACCATCATCGAGGTACCATGCCTAAAGGGTAAGCTCACATGACTAATTGATAGCATGAATCAAAAGGTGCAAAGCTAGGGCAAACAAAAAAGGGCCCAATGGATCACCTTGTTAGACACCCTGACATGACCAAAGGATAGAGTCCTCATAATAGAGTCTGGCAGGGTGGGCATAACAGAACTCAACCCAAGGGGCAATAGAAGGGCATCGCCCCTAGCTTCCTGAAGCAAGACACTCCTATCAACAAGATTGAAAGCATTCTTAAAGTCTACTAAAAGCATGGAAAGTCCAACTTCACGCCCCTTAGACTCAATGAGCCTATTTACAGAGGCCTCGCATCCCCCAAGGACTCCAACCCCGATTTGAAAATCCTGCAAGTAAGAGTTCATGGAATCACCGACCGAAGAGGAGGCAACCTTTTATACAAGCCTACGCCAAACATTACCAACAACAATAGGGCGTATACCGCCACCAGGCTTGACTTAGGGAGTCAATGGGGCACTAGCGATATATTCCCCCAGTTGACTAGGGCACTTTACACTAAGGAACAGATTAACAACTCCAGTAATGGACCCAAGCAAGTCATCAGCAATAGCAGACGCCGCTCCTCCCAAAATATCCATCAAATGTTGTGCCCGTAGCCCATCACGACCACATGACGTCCCTTTGGGGAAGCTGTGAATCCTGTTGAGTACCAAGTCCTTGTCGACAGAAAGGGCGTCCTCGTCAAGTGAAAAAGAGGACGGGGTCGGCTGGGGGGCATAAGGGTGTTTGGCCTCGAGCTCCAATAGAGTGTCAGGTGTGGATGGGGCGATGCCAGAAGATGTGAGCACCTTAATAGCATCAGTAAAATGCCCGTCCCCAAGTTTACGCTTGCACTGATGTGACAACCGGCAGTTTAGGGAGTTATTTTAAAAACCCGCATTACGATTAAAGTTCGTTATAATTTTTATTTGAAATTTTATTTCGCAACGAACTTGTAAGACCTATTTTATGGATATTTCTAATTAATGACGTTATGGAATTCGTGAATTATGTTCAAAATTCATTTTTGATTTAATGCTTGGTGATGTATACTTGAATTCTCACTTGGCACTACGTTGACTCTGGCACTAGGATTACCTAACGAAAGTTTTATGATTCGTCTTACGAGTCCGACTATATTTTAATTATTTACGAGATGTTTTTCGAGAGATATTGAAGTTTTGAAATGAGTTCGGGTTCGGGCCACATGTTTTTACATTTACCCACGTTACCCGCTCCACACCGTAATATTATTATTATTATTATTATTATTATTATTATTATTATTATTATTATTATTATTATTATTATTATTAACAAAAAAAAAATAGAAATAAAAGAGTAAACTACAAAATCCGGTCCTTGTGGTTTTTTTTTCGGTACACAACACAAACCAACATCGCACCATTTTTCATCTCTCTCTCATCACCTCCCTCCCCCACTTCTCAAACCCTAGCCGCCCTTTAAAATCCGGCCACCACCACAACCGCCGCCGGTCACCACTCTACACCGCCACCACAAATCGAATCTCCATCATCTCTACTCTTAGATCTACTACCACACGCGCCATTTCCCACCCTTTTTCATCTCGTTAAACATCAAAAGTCACCACCATTTTATTGTTTTCGAAGTGTGATACGAGTTGGAGCTTTTTAGATCGAAGGTGAGGCGAGTCTCACTCGTATTTGTGGCGAAAACGTGGCTTAGGGTCACGAATCCAAATCTTTCTTGTGGGTTTTGGTTATATACATGTAATACAAGTGGATTTTTAAAAGAAATGTAAAGATTGATCGTTTGGTATCCGGGTTTGGCTTATTCTTGTTGGGTCGAGGCGTACCCGAGGGTGATACCCTCGGTTTGTGCTTTTTCCGATTATTTGATCCTTGTTGATTCTTGGTGTTCGATTGAGGATGTTTGGATTCTCATTTTTGTTGTTTGACCGATTCTTGTCGGTCATGGTTGACCATTGTTGTCGCTTGGATTCTTGGCCGACGACCCAAGTGGGTCGTGTGGTTAGTTTGGCTCGTTTAGAGCTAGCCGAGACCATAGAGGTCTCGGGTGGGACCCACACGAGTTGTGGTGAAGTTTTCACTCGGGTTGACTTGGTAACTTGACCCGGATACGGTTATTTTTGAGAACCGTTTGTGGTGTCGAAATATATATATTTCGGCTAATTTTTATTTGTGATGATTATTTTTGGTATATATTGATTGGTTAACTTGGTTTTGATTTTGGTTTGGTTGATATTTCGGCCGAATACATGTGGGTCGAGACGACATTGGATATTGATTTTGGTATTGTGAAGTTGTTGACGAAAAGAGATATTGGGGACCGATTGTGAGACGGTCACTTAGATTGACGGAGATAGGTTACTCGGGTGCCGTAGTCGGACCCTATTGTTGTAGCACGTGGATTGAGATTGTGTTGGACGGAGATACTTTTGGTTATTATGACTTTTGTTATTTACTTTGGACTTGGACAATGAGCCGAGAGTCATGACTCGGACATGTGACCATTTCGTATGACTCGATAACTATTACAATTAAAACGAAAATAATAAAACTCGTAATAATAGTTATTGATAATATAAACATTTATGTGAATATATAGACGTGAATAACGTATATATAATTATATAGGCGCGTATATTAATAATAATAATAATAATCACGAGTCGTATTATAAATAATACAATTAGATATATATATTAGGCTACGAAAGTGGCGTAATATTATTGAACGTATTATTATTATAAAATTTTGTTATAAAACGGGAAAACTCCCGACAATTATTAAACGGTTAATAAAACGTCATTTTGTATATATAACGGGTAAACTTATCGAGTTATGCGGAGTCGATGTCACTCGAGTCCAGGTAAGTTATTATTTGTGACGTTCGTGTTGTCACGGATATATGACGATTAATATAAACGTTTTATATAACTAAATAACCACTTAACCGTAGGGTTGAACCGGGTTATTTGGTTATATGAAATGAATATATTAATGGGCATCGTATCCTACGACGCCCATAGGTTGTAGTATATGTAAAGCGTAATAAATTGCGAGTGTATATATCGGGAAATCTGGCCAATTTGACGATATATATGAGGAATTTATTAAACTATGATATATACTATATAGTAATTATGTGCTATGTGCTTTAGGTTGGGTGTAATCTTGGAACGGTATGTTACGTAAATAAATATGAGGATTATCAAATCGACGGACTTGATAAACTTCGGCGATTTATTTAAATGATATATTGGGCTAATATTAGATCCATAGTTTATTTTATTATTATTCTTTATGTGATCTTTTTGGTTTGTTTGAGTCGACCCACCACCCGTATGGATACCAAACGCAAACATGCACCAAACTAATACGAAATGGATTTTCGGAAATAAAACGGATTCTCGTCCGGGTTTGGGAATATTATAAATTCGCGGAAATGATTTCTGAACGAGTTAATATTGTTAGGTCGTGCCAAGTCCGTAGTTGCTGTTTTGTGAGTTATCATACATCTTATTTCTACCGACTTCTTCTTGCTATTTTCTGGACTTGAGGTGAGTCATAGCCCCACTTTTTACTCTTGAACTATGTTTTCAATACTTGGGGTGAGAAACGTGCAAATTATTTATGTAGATTATTATCGCTTCTATATTCTTTCTAAAACTTGCTATGCGTATGGACTAGGATCTATTGTCAGCTTTAGTCACATACGTCGTGTGTACTATTCAAGGTTGGCTTATTTGGTTATTGGTGGATTGTCAGCTTTAGTCACATATAGGTTGTGTGTACTATTCAAGGTTGGCTTATTTGGTTATTTGGAATTGTCAGCTTTAGTCACATATATGTTGTGTGTACTATTCAAGGTTGACTTATTTAGATACTATAGTGTGCACCTATAGGTTATTAATGCTTCGGAGGTTATCCGAGTATTTTTGGTATTGCGGGGGTTACCCGAATATCTATGTTAGTACGGAGGGTATCCGTGTGTTATGTTGGAGCGGAGGGTATCCGCAGGCTTTTAGCGAATCCTTAGTCTAGCTAGCAAGCGTTTTGCGTATATGTCCACTATATTGTTAGTTGAATTTAAACCTATGATCTCACCAGCGAAAGCTGACTTTTAGCACGTTTTCTCAGGTAATTAAGTGACGAGATGCATGCTTGGAATGGAAGGCTCGGCCAAGGCTCATGGTTTATGGATCTATTTTTCTAAACTCTGATAACTAAATTTGGACCTACTGTTATTTTATTTTTGGGCCTGACTCTGAATGATGTTGGGATAAATGTAAACCTTAAAACCCCGTTTTGGTTGTGTTTTTATTATGTTTACTTTATCTCGTTCTATATTGTCTTGTGTTGGATACCAATCCCCGTAGCACCCCGAAAGCTTGTTGAGTTTTCCGCTGTATCAAATTTTGGGGGTGTTACAGATTGGTATCAGAGCCAAGGTTATAGAGAACTAGGTAAATAAACGCCTAAACTATAACCGTATTTTTATAGAAAATGATCCTTGACCACCGCCCGCCAGCCCGCCAAGCCGAAGCATCTTCTATTATTTGAGGTATTATGAGATTATTGAGATGATTGTTAGATTTGGGATTTATTGTGATGATTTGAGGTTTATGGATTTTAGTAATAAGATGGCGTTCTCGAGGATTTATATGGTCTATATGTTTTATAAACATTTTAGTAATGCGGTGTGTGAAATTCTTTTATTGAGATTATATGATTGAACTATTTGATGAGTATATTTGGTATGGTATTATGAGTTGTGATTTAGTTGTTTCGAAACACTTACACCTACCCTACGCCGTTGTCACAAACCATGGCCTCCCATATGCCCGATGTCGTCGAGGATATTCTTACTGCACCGGTTTTACCTGCATAGTTCACTATGGCATCTGATGACCCTTACCAGATGGCCATGTCTTCAGCTACTGTATCACAGGCAGCTTCTACTTCAGCACTACCTGCTGCATCTACGCAGGGACCCCCATCTTCTCTAGGGCTCCCTGGTACATCGAGGTAGCTTACTTTTCATCAGGCTTTGGCTCGTGTGGCACCACGCTTTGCCCACCGAGCTACGGCGCGCATGTCGGTACGCCCTACTCCATCACCTTTACAGATTGATGCTCATTCTCTTCTGTCTGAGGCGCCACCCACATCATTGCGTCGTCGTCCTAGATCACCTACTACATCTCCACATGGTTCACCTAGTAGGAGACGACGATTGATGAGGTACTCTTCCGATGAGGAGGAGGAGTACGAGGGTGAGGATGAGGCTGATGACCCTGAGCAGGAGGATGACCCTCAGGAGGCTGAGCAGGGTGATGATGATGACCCTGAGGAGGAGGATGACCCTCAGGAGGATGAGATGCCTGATGATGATGATGATGAGTTAATACCACCAGCTCAGGCTGAGGAGCCTGATTCACCTGTACACCCGATTGAGCCTGATTCACCTGATCATCCGTTCTTGTTTGAGTTACCACCTGGTAGTCCCGTTGAGTCGGATGCATCTTCTGAGATTTCTGCTGAGCATGCAGAGTTGGGTGAGATTGGCAGGTTGTGGGCTCGGATTACTGAGCTTAGTGAGAGGGTTGCACGTGTATCTGATCGACTTGAGAGAGTTATTGGAGAGTTTTTAGTGGATTTGAGAGTTGACTTGACTGTCGCTGTGGGCAGGGCTACTGAATTGAGGAGAGTTTTGATGGATGTCCACGAGCATATCGATAGTTTGCAGCGAGGATTTGTTACTGCTCGTGAGGCCGACTGCAAGCTTTGGCAAAGGAATGCCGAGCTAGAGAAGGAGGTGGCTGACCTCAAGAGAGACCGAGACACCCATAGCGTGGAGCTAGGATCGTTATGGAGGGATCTTGATGGCTTGAGGCAGGAGTTGAGGAGCCTCCACCAGCCGCGTGGCTAGTTGCTTGGGTTATGTTGTCTTGTTGCTTTCTTAACCGAGGAGTGTTCGGTTAGAAAGGCTATTTATCATATTTTGATGTATTTTGCTCAGTATTCGTCTCTTTTGGAACAATTAGTATGTTCTGTGTTATCCGTTAGTTGGAACGATGTTAGATCGCTATTGTATGGTTGATGGTTATTAGTATATGGTATTATGTGATTTTGGGTGTTATGGAAATCGAGTCCTTATTCGCCTTATTGATGTTACGTGGTGTATTGTTGCTATTCTTTCCATGACTTGATTTCGTTGAAATGTTTTGTTGAGCATATCAATAAGTTCTATTGGAGACTCATGAACTTGTATGATGTTACAGATCAATGGCACCACGACGAAACCCTGTTAGGTCTACCAGAACTGGTCCTGCTGTGACTACTCCTGTTCGCCGAGGTCGTCGACCTACTCGAAATGTTGAAACCCCTACTCCTGACAACCTGGACACTACTAACCGCAACAACAGGAATCAAAATGTTGATGTTCAGGGAGACAATGATCATGTTCCACTTAATGCACCTACTGTGGATCAAGCATTGATCAATCAACTTGTGGAGCAAAGAGTTGCTGAACTACTAGCTGAGTCAAATCATTCCAACAATTCTGCCGGAACTTTCCCACCTGTTCGTGCTAATGGATGTCAATACAAGGAGTTTAAGATTTGTGGACCTATTGAGTTTGGTGGAACTGAAGGAGTGGTTTACTTGGTTAGGTGGATTGAGAAGACTGAGTCAGTGTTTAATGTCTGTGGTTGTGCGGAGAATGCGAAGGTAAAGTTTGCTTCTTTTACTTTCAAGGATGAAGCTTTGACTTGGTGGAACAACTACCGAAATGCAGTTGGGAGTGATGTAGCTTATGCCATGACTTGGGAGCAATTTAAGGCTTTGCTGATTCAGACTTATTGCCCAAGGAATGAGGTCAAGAAGCTAGAGATTGAGTTTTGGAACCACAAGGTGAAAGGTACTGATATGGCGACTTACAATCGTCGTTACCAGGAATTAGCCTTGTTGTGCCCAGATATGGTGAAAACTGAGACTCAAAAGATCGAGAGGTATACTGATGGGTTGCCTGTAGCTACGAGGAATGATGTGATTTCTGCTAGGCCTGCAAACATCCATGAGGCAATCACAATTGCTCAACAACTTATGGATTCGTTGGAATTAGAAGAAGCTGATAAGGAGAAGAATGGAAAGAGTAAAAGAGACCGTCACTCTAAGAGTAATGATCACCGAAGCAAAAGACAAGCTAAGGCTTATGCTATTGGGAATGGAGACAAGAAGAATCAGAACGGTGATGCACCCAAGTATGATCGTTGCCATCAGCATCATACTGGATGGTGTAGTGTGAAATGCCAGAATTGCTCAAAGAAAGGACACACAGCTAGGGACTGTAGAGCTCGACCTCTTGCTATGGTTCAAGCTGCTCCTGAGATGAGAAATAAGGCAGATGTTACTTGTTATGGGTGTGGAAAGAAGGGACACTATAGGAATGAGTGTAGAGAATCGCGGAACCGTGGAAATCAAGGCTCGGGTGGTAATGGGTACAATTATGGAAACCGTGGAACTGGAGGAAACCGTGGACGACAAGATAATGGGGACCAACGTGTGGAAGCTGGAGCTGCCCAGGGAAGAGTGTATGCACTCGGGAACGAGAGAGGAGAAGATCCGAACGTCGTTACTGGTACGTTCCTCCTCAATAATCGTTATGCTTCCATACTATTTGATACTGGTGCCGATAGGAGTTTTGTGTCCACTACGTTTGCACCCTTACTAGAGAAACCCCCGATGGCCTTAGGAATTGGATATGATATTGAGTTAGCAAATGGAAACATAGAAAGGATTAATACCATCATTCGCGGTTGTACGTTAAATTTCTTGAACCACCCTTTCAACATAGATCTTCTACCCGTCACGTTAGGAAGTTTTGATGTCATCATTGGTATGGATTGGTTGTCGAAGTATCGTGCTCACATACTTTGCGACGAGAAGATCGTGCGTATACCATACGGAAAGGAAGTCCTA
The DNA here is from genome assembly GCA_030686995.1 of Artemisia argyi. Classification (NCBI taxonomy): domain Eukaryota; kingdom Viridiplantae; phylum Streptophyta; class Magnoliopsida; order Asterales; family Asteraceae; genus Artemisia; species Artemisia argyi. The sequence goes on along the minus strand of CM060707.1, from coordinate 7,343,202 downwards.
AACATATTAGGAGACCGAAAGGATTCTAGGAGCCCATCCCGATTAGCAGTTATATCTTGCACAAAGTTACCGAAGCTAATGGAGAAGGGATGTTATCTTTTCTTAGCCCAAATTTCAGAGAAGGGAGAGACGAAGAAAAAGGAAAGGTGCATTGGAGATGTGCCTATAGTTCGTGATTTTCCTGATGTGTTTCCCGATGATTTGCCGGGGATCCCGCCGACTAGACAAGTGGAGTTTCAAATTGAGTTGATACCTGGTGCTGCACCTGTAGCACGAGCGCCTTATCGTCTTGCACCTACCGAACTAGAAGAGTTGTCGAAACAATTGGCGGAGTTAGCCGAAAAAGGGTTCATAAGACCAAGTTCTTCACCTTGGGGAGCCCCAGTCTTATTTGTGAAGAAGAAGGATGGATCGTTTCGTATGTGTATTGATTATAGGGAGTTGAATAAGTTAACGGTGAAGAATCGATACCCGTTACCTAGGATCGACGGCTTGTTCGATCAACTTCAAGGATCGAGTGTGTATTCGAAGATCGATTTGAGATCGGGATATCATCAACTTCGAGTTCGCGAGGAAGATATTCCGAAAACGGCTTTCAGAACCCGTTACGGGCATTACGAGTTTCAGGTGATGCCGTTTGGGTTGACTAACGCACCAGCAATATTCATGGATCTTATGAATCGTGTGTGTAAGCCTTACTTAGACAAGTTTGTGATTGTATTCATCGATGACATTTTGATTTATTCAAAGAGTGAGAAAGAGCATGAGGAGCATTTAAGACTCATTTTGGAATTGCTCAGGAAGGAGAAACTTTATGCCAAGTTTTCGAAATGCGAATTTTGGATTCCGACGGTACAATTTTTGGGTCATGTTATCGATAGACAAGGAGTCCATGTGGATCCTGCTAAGATTGAGGCGATAAAAGATTGGGCTGCACCTACAACCCCAACCGAAGTTCGTCAATTTTTGGGTTTAGCTGGTTATTACCGAAGATTCATTGAGGGATTTTCGAAGATAGCTAAACCATTGACCAAATTAACTCAAAAGAGTGTTACGTATGAATGGGGAGATAAAGAAGAGGAAGCGTTTCAATTGCTTAAGAAAATGTTGTGTAGTGCTCCTATCTTAGCGTTACCGGAAGGTAACGAGGATTTCGTCGTCTATTGTGACGCCTCACATAAAGGATTGGGAGCCGTGTTAATGCAACGAGAGAAGGTGATAGCTTATGCTTCACGACAGCTCAAAAAGCATGAGAAAAACTACACTACCCATGATTTGGAGCTAGGTGCTGTGGTTTTTGCTTTAAGAATATGGAGACATTACTTGTACGGAACAAAGTGTGTTGTATTTACTGACCATAAAAGTCTACAACACATCTTGAATCAAAAAGAGCTCAATATGAGACAGCGACGTTGGATTGAGTTGCTAAGTGATTATGATTGTGAAATTCGCTACCACCCTGGTAAAGCAAACGTTGTCGCTGATGCTCTTAGTCGAAAGGAAAGAGTACCACCGTTACGAGTTAGGTCATTGGGAATGACTATCGTATCGCCATTACCGTCTCAAATACTTGAAGCTCAAACGGAAGCGTTGAAAGCAGAAAATAGATCTGCCGAGAATATATTTGGGATGGCTGATAATGAGAAAGGATTTGTTAAGCGTTCTGATGGATTATTATGTTTTGGAGATCGGATTTGGGTACCTTTATAGGGAGAAATTCGGGAATTGATTATGCGTGAGTCGCATAAGTCAAGGTACTCTATTCATCCTGGGTCCGATAAAATGTACCAGGATCTTAAGAAGTTCTATTGGTGGCCAAATATGAAGGCAAATATAGCATTGTACGTTAGTAAATGCTTGACATGTGCTAAGGTTAAAGCTGAACACCAAAGACCGTCAGGATTACTAACGCAACCAGAACTTCCAGTCTGGAAATGGGAGCGGATTACTATGGACTTCATTACCAAATTACCGAGGACAGCTAGCGGTTGTGACGCTATCTGGGTAATTGTGGATCGTCTGACAAAGTCTGCTCATTTCTTAGCTATTAGTGAGGATGATAGTGTGGATAAGCTTGCGAGGTTATATGTGAAGGAAATTATTTCGCGTCATGGAGTCCCGATATCTATTATCTCGGATCGTGATAGTCGTTTTACGTCAGCTTTGTGGCGATCACTTCAAACGGCTTTGGGGACGAGGCTTGATATGAGTATTGCATATCATCCCCAAACCGATGGTCAAAGTGAGAGGACCATTCAGACGTTAGAGGATATGCTTCGTGCATGCATCATAGACTTTGGTAAAGGCTGGGAGAAGTATTTACCCCTTGCGGAATTCTCCTATAATAATAGCTGCCACACAAGTCTTAAGGCTGCACCATTCGAAGCTTTGTATGGCAGAAAGTGTCGTTCGCCTATTGGTTGGGCAGAAGTTGGAGATAGCCAACTCACAGGCCCTGAGCTTATTTTAGAAACTACAGAGAAAGTGGCTCAGATTCGTGATCGGTTGCAAGCAGCCAGAGATAGGCAGAAGAGCTACGCCGATCAGAGACGTAAACCCTTAGAGTTCCAGGTTGGAGACAAAGTAATGCTGAAAGTCTCGCCTTGGAAAGGTGTGATACGTTTCGGGAAACGTGGTAAACTCAACCCACGCTACATTGGACCATTCTTGATCTTAGAAAGAATTGGGCCCGTGGCTTATAGGTTGGAATTACCGCATGAACTGAGTAAAGTTCACGACGTGTTCCATGTTAGTAATTTGAAGAAATGTCTTTCCGATGAAATGCCCGTCATTCCAATGAGGGATATTCGTGTCGATGAGAAACTGAATTTCGTGGAAGAACCAATTGAGATTGTAGATCGTGAAGTTAAACGACTCAAGAGAAGTCGCATTCCGCTCGTCAAGGTTCGTTGGAATTCCCGACATGGACCAGAATTTACGTGGGAACGTGAGGACGAGTTCCGGAAGAGATATCCGAAGCTTTTCACTTTGTAGATGAGTTTTTCCGAGTGAAACCCGGGACGGGTTTCCTTCTGAGACTGGGAGGATGTGACAACCGGCAGTTTAGGGAGTTATTTTAAAAACCCGCATTACGATTAAAGTTCGTTATAATTTTTATTTGAAATTTTATTTCGCAACGAACTTGTAAGACCTATTTTATGGATATTTCTAATTAATGACGTTATGGAATTCGTGAATTATGTTCATAATTAATTTTTGATTTAATGCTTGGTGATGTATACTTGAATTCTCACTTGGCACTACGTTGACTCTGGCACTAGGATTACCTAACGAAAGTTTTATGATTCGTCTTACGAGTCCGACTATATTTTAATTATTTACGAGATGTTTTTCGAGAGATATTGAAGTTTTGAAATGAGTTCGGGTTCGGGCCACATGTTTTTACATTTACCCACGTTACCCGCTCCACACCGTAATAATATTATTATTACTATTATTATTATTATTAACAAAAAAAAAATAGAAATAAAAGAGTAAACTACGAAATCCGGTCCTTGTGGTTTTTTTTTCGGTACACAACACAAACCAACATCTCACCATTTTTCATCTCTCTCTCATCACCTCCCTCCCCCACTTCTCAAACCCTAGCCGCCCTTTAAAATCCGGCCACCACCACAACCACCGCCGGTCACCACTCTACACCGCCACCACAAATCGAATCTCCATCATCTCTACTCTTAGATCTACTACCACACGCGCCATTTCCCACCCTTTTTCATCTCGTTAAACATCAAAAGTCACCACCATTTTATTGTTTTCGAAGTGTGATACGAGTTGGAGCTTTTTAGATCGAAGGTGAGGCGAGTCTTACTCGTATTTGTGGCGAAAACGTGGCTTAGGGTCACGAATCCAAATCTTTCTTGTGGGTTTTGGTTATATACATGTAATACAAGTGGATTTTTAAAAGAAATGTAAAGATTGATCGTTTGGTATCCGGGTTTGGCTTATTCTTGTTGGGTCGAGGCGTACCCGAGGGTGATACCCTCGGTTTGTGCTTTTTCCGATTATTTGATCCTTGTTGATTCTTGGTGTTCGATTGAGGATGTTTGGATTCTCATTTTTGTTGTTTGACCGATTCTTGTTGGTCATGGTTGACCATTGTTGTCGCTTGGATTCTTGGCCGACGACCCAAGTGGGTCATGTGGTTAGTTTGGCTCGTTTAGAGCTAGCCGAGACCATAGAGGTCTCGGGTGGGACCCACACGAGTTGTGGTGAAGTTTTCACTCGGGTTGACTTGGTAACTTGACCCGGATACGGTTATTTTTGAGAACCGTTTGTGGTGTTGAAATATATATATTTCGGCTAATTTTTATTTGTGATGATTATTTTTGGTATATATTGATTGGTTAACTTGGTTTTGATTTTGGTTTGGTTAATATTTCGGCCGAATACATGTGGGTCGAGACCGTGTTTGGTCTCGACATTGGATATTGATTTTGGTATTGTGAAGTTGTTGACGAAAAGAGATATTGGGGACCGATTGTGAGACGGTCACTTAGATTGACGGAGATAGGTTACTCGGGTGCCGTAGTCGGACCCTATTGTTGTAGCACGTGGATTGAGATTGTGTTGGACGGAGATACTTTTGGTTATTATGACTTTTGTTATTTACTTTGGACTTGGACAATGAGCCGAGAGTCATGACTCGGACATGTGACCATTTCGTATGACTCGATAACTATTACAATTAAAACGAAAATAATAAAACTCGTAATAATAGTTATTGATAATATAAACGTTTATGTGAATATATAGACGTGAATAACGTATATATAATTATATAGGCGCGTATATTAATAATAATAATAATAATCACGAGTCGTATTATAAATAATACAATTAGATATATATATTAGGCTACGAAAGTGGCGTAATATTATTGAACGTATTATTATTATAAAATTTTGTTATAAAACGGGAAAACTCCCGACAATTATTAAACGGTTAATAAAACGTCATTTTGTATATATAACGGGTAAACTTATCGAGTTATGCGGAGTCGACGTCACTCGAGTCCAGGTAAGTTATTATTTGTGACGCTCGTGTTGTCACGGATATATGACGATTAATATAAACGTTTTATATAACTAAATAACCACTTAACCGTAGGGTTGAACCGGGTTATTTGGTTATATGAAATGAATATATTAATGGGCATCGTATCCTACGACGCCCATAGGTTGTAGTATATGTAAAGCGTAATAAATTGCGAGTGTATATATCGGGAAATCTGGCCAATTTGACGATATATATGAGGAATTTATTAAACTATGATATATACTATATAGTAATTATGTGCTATGTGCTTTAGGTTGGGTGTAATCTTGGAACGGTATGTTACGTAAATAAATATGAGGATTATCAAATCGACGGACTTGATAAACTTCGGCGATTTATTTAAATGATATATTGGGCTAATATTAGATCCATAGTTTATTTTATTATTATTCTTTATGTGATCTTTTTGGTTTGTTTGAGTCGACCCACCACCCGTATGGATACCAAACGCAAACATGCACCAAACTAATACGAAATGGATTTTCGGAAATAAAACGGATTCTCGTCCGGGTTTGGGAATATTATAAATTCGCGGAAATGATTTCTGAACGAGTTAATATTGTTAGGTCGTGCCAAGTCCGTAGTTGCTGTTTTGTGAGTTATCATACATCTTATTTCTATCGACTTCTTCTTGCTATTTTCTAGACTTGAGGTGAGTCATAGCCCCACTTTTTACTCTTGAACTATGTTTTCAATACTTGGGGTGAGAAACGTGCAAATTATTTATGTGGACTATTATCGCTTCTATATTCTTTCTAAAACTTGCTATGCGTATGGACTAGGATCTATTGTCAGCTTTAGTCACACACGTCGTGTGTACTATTCAAGGTTGGCTTATTTGGTTATTGGTGGATTGTCAGCTTTAGTCACATATAGGTTGTGTGTACTATTCAAGGTTGGCTTATTTGGTTATTTGGAATTGTCAGCTTTAGTCACATATATGTTGTGTGTACTATTCAAGGTTGACTTATTTAGATACTATAGTGTGCACCTATAGGTTATTAATGCTTCGGAGGTTATCCGAGTATTTTTGGTATTGCGGGGGTTACCCGAATATCTATGTTAGTACGGAGGGTATCCGTGTGTTATGTTGGAGCGGAGGGTATCCGCAGGCTTTTAGCGAATCCTTAGTCTAGCTAGCAAGCGTTTTGCGTATATGTCCACTATATTGTTAGTTGAATTTAAACCTATGATCTCACCAGCGAAAGCTGACTTTTAGCACGTTTTCTCAGGTAATTAAGTGACGAGATGCATGCTTGGAATGGAAGGCTCGGCCAAGGCTCATGGTTTATGGATCTATTTTTCTAAACTCTGATAACTAAATTTGGACCTACTGTTATTTTATTTTTGGGCCTGACTCTGAATGATGTTGGGATAAATGTAAACCTTAAAACCCCGTTTTGGTTGTGTTTTTATTAAGTTTACTTTATCTCGTTCTATATTGTCTTGTATTGGATACCAATCCCCGTAGCACCCCGAAAGCTTGTTGAGTCTTCCGCTGTATCAAATTTTGGGGGTGTTACAACTGACCCAAGTTGACCCCATTTTGATCCTTAAGTTTCGTCACCCCTTTGAAAGATGGAGGCACTTCGGCTAACCGATCCATCGCCAGACCAAGCCTGTCTACGGGATCCCTCCATCTGAGAATGGCGCGGGAAATACAGTCGAGCTGGCAGCGTTCTCTCTCACCAGAAAGTCGTTGAGTTCTGTTTGTTGGCACAAAGGCGAAGAGCACGCAGGATGGCAAAATAAGGAGTTGCACCCATGCAGATAAGTCCCCCGGGCTCAATAGTACCTTATCCAACGCTCCACGAAAAAGCTTAGCAAATCCAAGTCGCGCCCTGGGGGGAATACATTTAACCGTACGTAGTTTCTTTGAGAAAACCCGATCAAGGAGGTTGATGTCGTAAGTGGACTCTCCAACGAGAGGAGGCATCCCAGAAGCAGCTCCCTCAAAACCCTTTTCAACAGTGAGAGTACCATCTGACTCACCAGCGATACTCTCCTCGACTATATTCAGGGCCACCCTCATGGGTATAGGAATACCGTAGATCGCTACTTCGTCAAAATGAGGTGTCGGAACCATATCACCAACGGCATGTTTGCAATTCTTACTAAAGGTGTGAGTGCAAAAACACTCCGCACAGAGCCAAATGCCCGCTTGATGAAGTGCCTGGTCAAGAGTAGAGAATAAAGAGAAGTCACTCGCAATATGTATTTTGTGAGAAGCCTTCAAAACATCAGTCTTAAAATGGCGGGTGCCCAGGTGATCAATAAAATATTTCCTAGTGAACCCCTTCTCATTTCCGCCACTGCACCCCTCATGTCCTTGTAACGGGCATGATATCCGAAATGCGCCAAGGTTAGCCATGATAAGGAATATACCGCTATGTCAAAACAATGTCAAACCCAAGGACCTTTCCCCTAGGCCGAACCACAGTACCCCTTCGATGCCAAATAAGAAGCCCACAAAGGTAATGAAAGGCCCAAGAGTTCTCGTTAAATAACCAAGTGAGCAGCCCACTAGGAAAAACAGCAAAAAGGAGCGGGCCCACCTGGAATATTTGTATACCACCCACCAAGGCAGCTCGCTACTGATTAAAACCAAACCGCCACAAACGCAACTCGCCAACCTTAATCACCGCTATTATTATTATTATTATTATTATTATTATTATTATTATTATTATTATTATTATTCATCAATTTCTGATTAATTTTTATAATTCACATATTAGGCGCTAAATAAGGATCCGGCAAATCCGTCATAATCATCATTATCCAAGTCTAGTGGTGGAGTGCATAACAACAGGTCAAATTTTCGTATTTCTACTTACTTATAAGTAAATTTTGGGGTGTGATGTGATTTATTTTGACTAATAATTTGGCTTGGTTTAGTTTTGAAAAACTATTCTTACTCATACCAATTATATTATCTAGGTCATGATGTCTGTTTTATTTCATCACTTAAAGGGTGTTTGTTTCGGCTTATATAGCTGACTTAAGGCTTACTTGGTTTTGAGCTTCTCAAAACTAAGCCAAACCAAATTATTAGTCAAAATAAACCACATCATACCCAAAAATTTACTTATAAGCAATTAGAAATACCAAAATTTGACCTGCTTTTTTTGGACTCCACCACTAGACTTCGATAATGATGATTATGACGGATTTGCCGCATCCTTCTTTGGCGCCTAATATTTGAATTATAAAAATTAATCAGAAGCTAATGAAAAATAATAATAGTAACAACAACAAAAATAAAAGTAGCAAAATTAATTGCGTTCAGATTATACCATAAGTGCGGATGATGTTTTTGTTGTTTTTTTAATGTTGAACGGGTAGCCGCCTATTTGAGATAATTGGGAAGTGAAAATTTAATTATTGTTGGTGTAAAGTGAAAACCCTAGTTTCAATCTAAAACTGGGCTAACCAAAGCCCATTCGATACACTGTTTTTAGATATTTGTCAAAGTTGGTTTACTAACACTAAAACCTTCCGAGCCTGTGTCAACTGCACAAGGTTGAAAATGTGGTATCTACAACTATAATATAGCAAAATAGTTTCTACTGCACAAGTTTAAAAATAAGAATTTTCCTCGGTTCTTGGTGGTGATTTACCGGCGGTAAGTGGTGGTTTCCGACCGGTGGTTATTTTTACGAAGAGAAGAGTGTGATTTTAAAGAGAGAAATGGGAGTGACTTAGGAGATCGTCAGTGTATAAATGTGTGTTGAGTGAGTAAATGTGCTGGGTAGTGTTAAAAAAGAGTAAATGTGTTAGATGCGTGGTGCAGGCCTTACTAATTTAAGAGGACATATTTGGTTGAGAGAAATTAATTGAAATGAAATAAGGTAGAGAATTAAAATTTAGAGAAATGAAATCCATAAAGAATTTTGATGAATTCTCAGCACCAAGAGATACTTGACCCAAGAAATAAGCAAAAACATATGTTTTGTTTACTAACAAAAACAAAAACGAAAACAACGTGAAATAAATTTTATAGAAAATTTGAAACTGTAAAAAAAATAGACCCGCAAATTAAAGAACATGTGCAAAGTATTTTCTTCTTTTTGTATAACACAAAACAGCTGCAAATTAGAAACCAAACAATGGAATTGAGATGATTTAATTTCTTTTTTATCTAGCAGACCAAGTTATTAAATATTTTGATGATCAAGCCTAGTCCTATCATTACCTCAATATTTAATGACTTGGACGGCTAGATAAAAAAGAGATTAGTTGGTCACTTTGCTGACCGACTTGTGTGCACACCTATTAAAATATATATATATATATATATATATATATATATATATATATATATATATATATATATATATATATATATATATATATATATATATTTTGAGCCATTTTAATAATAATTAAAAATAATAATAATAATAAATAAATGGGATCTAAAATTTGACAGATAAAGTTTTCTTGGGGATGAACCAAGAGGCGCAACAAAAAAAATAAAAAAATAAAATAAAATTGTGAGACAATAAAATTCCTCATCATATGCGTTTTAGTGTTTGCTTATTTTTAATGGGCCTTAATAGGTGGGTTAATGGTTCCTATATATAGAACCAAACGAAAGCAGCCCATGCAGTAGAAAGTAAATTACTAACTTTGATGAAATAAAAGTTTATAAGGATGTTGCTAGAATCGGGAATTAAAGTGGTTGCTTTATTATTATTATTATTATTTTGTTATTATTTAATTTTTAATTTTATTGTTTAAAAAATTGAAAATGAAATAAAAATAGAGATGAGGTTGTTTTATTACACCAAGTAGGTCGTTGAAGCAATCCAAGAGAGAGAAAGCTATAGTGGCAAAGGAGATGAAGGTCGCCTGGGTGGCTGGGTCTTTATTACATCGATGCTTGGTTTCATATAAGACACTTTAGTAGGGAAAATGATTGTAAGAACAGTTTGTATAACTTTAGTTTCAACAACTTCTGACTTATCAAACCGGTTTAGAAGAAAAAAACCCGGCCAAATAACATAAAGAATCATCACTTCCAAACAACTAAGAGGAGCTATATGTTAATCTTCATTTGAAAGTTCCAATACTTTACTTTTAAAAAAATAATAAAAAAAAATTAAAATAATAATAATAATAACAATAATAATAATAATAATAATAATAATAATAATACGAAGTTATTAGTGAATATGTCCATCCAAAATATTAGGGGACGTTTAGTTGAAATGAGGTAATGAGAAAGACAATGATAATGATAATGCAAATTAAGGAAAGCAAAAACTCTATGGAGTAATGGGTAATTGTATTCCTTTCTAACCAACCATCATTGACCGAGAAAATACAGCAGATTTCTTGAAAGTGTTCTAACCACTATGGGGTATGTGTGGTGGATTACCCACTATCGGGTAAAGTGCTCTAACCAACCATCATTAACGCGCACGGAAAATTCAGCAGTCATTAAGCGATTGTTGACCCTAAAGTCTGCGTCAAAAGTCTTGTGAAGTTGGGTCTTAACCAAAGTATACGTAATAATTTAGAAATTAATCGGATACTATATATCTGCCCCGTGCTTGTGACTTTGAACTCTATCTTACTCCAAAATGGAAACCAACTTTCTTGTTATTTTTACATTCCTGCTCTTGCAAAGATTTGGCGCAAGCAGCGAAAGCATGATGACAAACTCTTCAAGTGTTACATGTATCGAAAGGGAGCGGAAATCTCTTCTTATATTCAAAGAGAGACTCACAGACAGGTATCGTCGTCTGTCAACATGGACCGGAGCAGAATGCTGTGAATGGGTAGGAGTTCATTGTGACAAGCGAAGTGGTCATGTTATCAGACTTGATCTTCGAAATCCAGTAGCGTTTTTTAACAGAGACAGGTACTATGACAACCAACTTGGAGGTGAGGTAAGCCATTCATTATTGAATTTGAAGCATTTACGTTACTTGGACTTGAGCATGAATGGTTTCTCAGGACATATTCCTAAGTTCTTAGGGTCATTTAAGCGTTTGGAATACCTTAATCTTTCATGCTCAGGTTTTAGTGGTGTAGTTCCTCATCATCTAGGAAATCTCTCAAGGTTACAATATCTTGATCTTAATGGACAATATCACATACGTGACGGTCTTACTTGGTGTTCCTCTATGATGAGCATAGATGATCTACAGTGGGTGCCTTCACTATCATCATTAAAGCTTTTGGGGTTATCAGGGTTACACATGACTACTGATGAACTTGATTGGTTCAGTGAAGTTAACATGCTCCCTTCTTTGCTTACACTGAACTTGGCCAGCTGTGATATCAATTTCCCTTCCATTACATCTGTTAATTTCACGTCTCTTAATTCACTCGATCTCTCTGACAATTCCATCAATTCTACCATTCCAGTCTGGTTATCCAACCTTACCGACCTTACTCATCTAGAGCTTTCTTTCAACGAGTTCCATGGTCAGATTCCTGATTTTCTTGGAACGTTGAGTGCTCTTGCTTCAGTTGACCTTGCGGTCAATTCCTTTGATACTTTGGTGCCAGGTCTGTTTTGGAATTTGAGTAGCCTCACTCTTCTTGATCTTAGTTACAATGAGTTCCATGGACATGTACCTCCCTCACTCGGTGGCCTAACATCTCTAAAAGAGCTGGATGTCTCCAGTAATTTGTTGGAGGGAAATCTTTCGGAAGTTCACTTCATCAAACTGAAGAACTTAACCTTACTAGATTTGTCTTCAACTTCTTTAGGGTTGAATGTCAGCTCCCGATGGAATCCTCCATTTCAACTGCGTGAATTTAGTGCAAGCTCCTGCAACATTGGTCCCCAATTCCCGAGTTGGCTTCAAACACAAACAAATCTTGCAACATTGTATCTTTCAAACTCTAGTATTAGAGATACATTACCAGATTGGTTTGAGAACTTTGCAACTCATATTGCTGTCTTGGATTTGTCTTACAATCAGATCGGTGGCGAACTGCCAGCATTCCCCTCTAACAGCCAAACAGCGAACCTGAAATTGAACTCGAACAAATTTGAGGGACCACTCATCTCATTACCGTCGGATGTTCTGATGTTGGACCTGTCAGATAATTTACTGTCAGGAAATGTTCCAAAACACCTGTGCAATATACTTGGTATCAAGGTATTGGATCTGTCACAAAACAATTTTTCTGGAAGGCTTCCTCGGTGCTTATGGAACTTGGATTTGTATGTGATAGATCTTACAAATAACAAAATAACCGGTTTTCTTCCAAGCTCTTTGGGCTTTCTAAGAAATCTCATGTCGTTGCACTTGAGCAACAACAGATTTATGGGGGATCTCCCCCCTTCTTTACAGAATTTGACAAGCTTGATCACCATGGATTTGGGAAACAATTTCTTCACGGGTACTATCCCTTTCTGGATTGGTAAAAGTCTACCGAATCTTAGAATCTTAAATCTTCAATCCAATCAGTTTACAGGCAAGATTCCACGACAGCTTTGTCGCCTCCGCAGTCTTCAACTTTTAAACTTGGCACATAATAGCATAACTGGGACGATCCCTCCTTGCTTTGGGAATTTAAGTGGCATGATAGAAGATAATAGTAACAATGAGTACAGCCTTGTTTCATACTATAACGAAAATATCTTGGTTAACATGAAAGGAAATCAGTTGCTCTTCACAAAGACAATAAAGTTTCTTATATCCTTAGACCTATCGAGCAACAATATTGTTGGAGAAATTCCAGATTCTTTGATGAATCTTGTGGGTTTGAAGAATTTGAATCTTTCAAGAAACCTGCTTAAAGGAAATATACCAATAAAGATTGGAAACCTACAGCAAGTGGAATCTTTGGATTTGTCAAGGAACATGTTGTCTGGTCGAATTCCCCAAAGTTTGGCTACCTTGCACTTTATAAGCAACCTGAACCTGTCATTCAATAAATTATTTGGTCCTATTCCGGTTGGAAATCAGCTCCAGACTTTAGACGACCCGTCCATTTATGAAGGGAACAACGGATTGTGTGGGCCGCCACTATCGAGATGCAAACCATCCAATTCTTCATACAGTAATGACAGTAAAAATGAAGGTCAAGAAGATAATGATGAAGGCTTGTTATCTTATGTTAGCATGGGGCCAGGCTTTGTTGTTGGATTCATGGGATTTCTTGCGAGTTTGCACTTCATCAGGAGTTGGAGGTTGGCTTACTTTGGGTTCTTTGAGAATGTTTATGGTTGGCTAACGTTATCAATATTGTTGAACCTTGCTCGCCTAAGGAGGAAGTATTTCTAGCGAGGTACGTACCTTCATGAATACGAGTATAAAAATACCAGATTTCAATTCCCTTAATTTCAGAAAGAGAACATGCATTTAAAGTCTTGCATATATAATAGCTGTGTTTGTAAATCCATATTAAAGCATGAGTTACAGTAAGTGAAAACCTATTGTTCAATTTTTACAAGTCATAGTTTTTGATTTTCTTGTAAATTATCATAGATGTTCTTTAAGTGGCCGTAGGTAGATCTTCAGGAGATTATGCAGAAATCAATATGTTGTTAACATTAACTAACATTTGTAGGTATCCTTTTTTAATGGAGGTGTTCAGGTCAGGCGAAGTCGATGAAGTACGTTATACCAATACTAATTCGAAGATAAAAGAATCGCATGTGTACGTTTCACGCCATAAAGTCGCTTGTTTGTTTTTTGTTTTTTCTTTTTGTGTGTGTTTATTGTTGTTTACTATGAAGATTAAAACTTCGCTGTACCAATACTATGCTTCGATGAAGTACGTTATACCAATACTATGCTTCGAAGATAAAAGAATCATGCATGTGTATGTTTCACGCCATAACCTTAGTTTCCATTATATAACCAAAACCTTAAATTAATATTGTATGGCAGTATGACACTGTTAGACTTGTACTATGTGTAGATATATATATATATATATATATATATATATGTGCATAAGTTTGGTTGTAGGAATTAGAGACTTGAAGCAAAGGCAAACATGAGTTTGTAAATTTGATTTAGAGTTAATTAAGTAAATGATCTTTGGGGTTTGTCGATATAACGAAAAGTGAGATCATCAAGGAAATCGTTAGACAAAGAAGAAACAATGAGCTAATATGGTCTTTCAAATTTCTTCACGGATTGTGTGGCCCTTCTTATTGCATATTCCATCACCATCAGGACCAGGAAGACGTTAACTCAGGGACGGAGCCAGGCGGGGTGCCGTGGGTACCCGGGACACCTATGGATTTTTTCGATGTAGTGTTAATTTTAAGTAAAAATATCGATTTTTCTCAAATTTATCTTAAATGACCCCGGTTCATCGAAATATTTTTTAAGCCTTATTTACTTAGCATCTTAAACTCTATTATATCACAGTTAAAAATATTTTGTGCACCCAGTCATATTTGTTCCTGACTTCGTCCCTGCGTTAACTTATTCTCTTTCAGAAAAATTGTGACGAAAGTTAGCGTATCCCAGATTGTTGAATTGCAGATACACTGTGATGTATGAATCAAGATACAGGCTGGGTTCTGGTCCATGCCTGACTCTCGTCATCAAAATCATCTGTCCAATACCCTGCAAAAAAGCAAGATGCTCACAAAGACTACACTTCCAAGTGTACAAACAACCTGCAATAAAATGAGACAAATTGATAATAGTGAGCATGAATAATAGGTCCCTTTTAAGTGTTGTTCATGGATACACAGATTGAGATTAACTAAATTACATATTTATAAGATAACCGCTCAAAATGTTCACATCAAATTTTTCGACAGGCATAGTGATAAGAGAATTTTTGCACAGGTTTGAACCCAAGCCAATTGTGTTGCATTATGTTTTTGTAATGAACCATTTTCTTGAGTTTGAATATGAGACAATGTATGCAAATGAATGAAACAGTAAACGGGACAATATTGTAAACAATGGTTTTATTGATACTTGATTGATCATTTGTTTACAGACACATGGACACCTATTATACAATACTAAACGACATGACAGTTACATTTAACCATTGTGTCGTTTGACACATAACTACATTAACTAATAACTACTTTAACTACCAAAATCCTAACTGCTATAATAACTACTTTAACTACCAAATCCTAACTGCTATAATAACGGGTGTTTGGGTTAACTGTTTTGTCCCAAACTCAACCCATTGCAGCCTTACTAATTCGACCCATAACTATATACTAGAATACATATTTGACTTTTGGCATATAATGAAATTAAATGGACAAGAAGAATTACGGCCCAATAATTTTGGTTCTGGCTAGTTAAGAAAAGGGTCAAAAGAGCTTCGGATCAAAACATGTAACTTTTGATATATGTCAATGAGGCCGGGCAAAATTTCATCGAATTTTCGAACAAATAAATTATGAAGTGTTCTGCAATGGAATATACTTTGAACAAATCCCAATCCATTTGACAAGTGTGACCAGCAAAAAGCTGTTTCCTTTATGATATTTTTTTTAACAGTCCCGACCCGTTAGATATAACAAATAGCCTGAAACAACCCATTCATAACTCATAAGCAAATGGGCTGAAAATTGCTACCTCTAGTAACATCTCATTCCATGTTTTCTTGCAGCATTGACAATGAAAAAGATGTGTAAAAGGATAATAAAAAGGCTAGCTTGAAAGCAGTTGTGACAGTAGATAAGCCATACGCACCATTGCAACTGATAAGAATCTAAGACCTGAGAGACAGGTTGCACCATTTCTTAGCTAAACGTGTATTGTAAAAGAACGCCTTTAGAATCCAAAAATATGTGAGAATTATAACTCCCTTAACAGAGAATCCCACCTATAAAACACAATAAATTAACATCCAACAAGTCACTATATGCTCTAGCCGGATCTATCCGGGTCTTGGCCAGCCGGATATAGCCGAATCTTGGCCGGAAGAGCCAGGTCTGACCGGGTCTTGGCCGGATATAGCTGGGTCTTGGCCGGTTATAGCCAGAATTTGTGCGGATAGTGGTTGTTATAACCATGTTCGCCGCAATGAGTCGGTGAAATAAAATGCATATGCACTAATTATCAATTTGTAAAAAATGAGTTTAAAAAACTGTCTGAAACCAACTTGCACGATTATGAAGATAGTAACTTGTCACAATTACATGAGATCGAAACAAAACAAACATCGATAACATCCACAAACAAAGTCGTCAAGTGACCACACAAACCAACTGAAATAGAAACAGAAGTCTAGTACTCATCTTCATCGCCTTCATCCTAGGCACCCTCAGCACGAACCTCCTCATTATCCTTCTCAAGGCAGCAAGATCCTCACAAGCCTCGGAAAAATCTCCTTCTTCCATTCCCTCACCAACGTACCAGTGAACAAACGCACGCTTAGCATACATGAGGTCAAACTTGCTGTCAATGCGAGAGAACACCTCTGCAACATTGGTTGAGTTAGAAATCATGCAGACCGCTCTTTGCAACTTAGCTAGTACCTCCAGGCACAACGGTCGGTGGCCGGTAGTTGATACCGCACTTGAACCCAGTTGGGCACCAGTCCACAAACTGGATGGTTCTCTTGGTCTTTATTGTTGCAACTGCAGCATTCACATCCTTGGGGACAACATCACCATGGTACATGAGACAGCAAGCCATGTACTTTCCATGATGAGGATCACTTTCCATGTTGAGATCGATGACCTGAGAAACAAGGCTATTAAGGTTATAGGTGGGACACTCGATGTCAAGAGAATGTCTGCAGATTTCATAGCTAGATAGCTTCATTGTCGAGAAGATTGGCAACATCGGTGTGTTCCAGTAGGGAGTGAGTGGCTGGATAGGACACTGTTGTAGGGCTCAACGACAGATGTTGATCAGACCAGTGCGGTTGTCAGCAAGCTTTCTGATCATACGGTCCAAGCAAAGGTCAACAATCTCTTTCCTGACTGTAACACAAGTATAAAAATTACAATATCAGTAGTCATTCTAAAATGAGAATATCTTTGGGCGATCATTCGTACTTGTGTAGTGACCACGGCCAAAGTTGTTGGCAGCATCTTCTTTGCCACTGATCAGTTGTTCAGGGTGAAAAAGACTTCATCGATGACAGTAGGCTCAAGATCAACAAAGACTTCGCGAGGGACGTGCTTCCCTGCACCAGTTTCACTGAAGAATGTGTTAAATAATGCTTTTTTGCGATACTAAGTAAGAAAAACACATCTCCCACATATCATTTTAAGTTCACTTGCACCAAATGATAACACATACAAGTACCATTTAATGTAAACTGTTTAAGGAAGATATAAAGCGTATCAAGTACCAAAGTAGAAGCATCTCGTTAGAGCCAGTGGCGAAGCTTGGATTTTGTAAGTGGGGGGTCGGGATCTAAATTTTTTTTTTCCTAAGGCTATATTTCTGGTATACCGAAATTTTTGGGGGGTCGAAACCGAATATACCGAAATTTTTCTACACGAAAACTATATACCCCTACATCGCAAAAAAAATTTCGGGGGGTCGGGTGCCCCCCCGGCCCCTATGAAGCTTCGCCCCTGGTTAGAGCTGAAGTGCTATTGTTACAAAATAGCTCATGTATCGTTCAAATGCGGTTAAGTTGATAACACATGTAACACATTAAATTCTAACTACCCAAAATGAATGAAGATTTACACCATTTTAAGCTCACTTGCACTAAATAAAAACACACACTAATGGTTTACAAAAGATTAATTTAAAAAAATACTCCATTAAACTATATCTTATTCTATCTTTAAACACTAGGTATATTTGGCGAAACTAACAGTAGCAGTTAGCAATAGCGACAAACAGTGGTGATAAGCAGTAACAAGAAGCAATAGCCGTTTGTTATGATAAAGCGTTTGATAACATAGATGTATGTTTGTAATTATATATTAAGTGTAAATGCTAGTTTCTAGTAAATGTTATTTCAAGTAGCATTTTGATATGGAGCGTTTAGAAAACTTAAGAATGCTAGTTGTTAGTTACCAGTCAACCATTGTGTAAAAAATGCTAAACGTTAGTTGCATGCTAGTTGTTTCAAAACGCTCCTTGGCGCTCGCCGCCAAACATCTAATAAATATGAACACTTATGGTTCTCCATTTTGATGTACTAAAACCACCAACACTTTAGTCAATAATGTACAAGTATCAATGCATAAATCTTTTTACATTGTGTGATGACATGCAAAAGTAGACAAGCCATTTTGTAAAAAGAAGTAAACTATGCAAATCAGCTTTGTCAAACATTCCTATAATAATGATACTTTGGAATTGGAGTTTTAATACTGATCGGAACATTGATACAATCAATCTATACATCATTTGTTTTGGCTATTTTAAGGTAAAACTTCTACTTGTGTACTTTTAATTTTTAACTGAGATTTCAATTTGTTAGGATTTATCTTTATTCTTTAATGTTATAAGGGGGCCTTTTTTTTTTTTTAGTTACGGCCCAGGGTACCCAAAATCCCCGGGACGGCCCTGTTCATAAGGCATACATACGACTAAAATCTGAGTGTATCATAGTTAAACATAAACATTACGTAAAAATATTCCACTTTGTACCTTCTTTTTTGTCTTTCCACCTGGAAGCCGTTTTGCTGGCTCTTGTTTTGGTGCCGAAGAACCTGGCGCATAAAGAACATAACCAAATGTTAACCAAACAAAAACATAAAGGTAGGAAAAGAACGTTATCGGGAAACTGGATAAAACCATACAAAACCTAAAGAATTTCTCAGGTTTAATAAGAACAAGAGTAAATTAATCTTATGCAAACGCAGTGTTAATATGTTAACAACAGATCTAAAGAACTATAGGTATCTCGTACATCACTTTTCTCTATAGAATGTGAATATGGCCTCTTGAGAGGGTGCGTTGTCTCTAGCTATTCTATGTATTTATATGTGCAGAATTGGCCGGGTTGGGAAACTGGTTAAAGGGGATTAAGTCAAATAGTCAACAAATTTAGTGCATGTCGAAAAGGGTTGGGCTGGGTCATGCCTCACATACACCTTACTTTTTGAAATTCACGAATATTGTTATACTGTAGTGGGTATGAGTACAAAAGCTTATTTAAGATGTTTCCATATCATCTAAATTTTGTAACTTTACTCATTGGAAATAATCCTCGCTAATAAACATTAAATAGGGGTCAGTTTTTATCAGGGTAAAATACGATATGGATAATACCTAGACATGGTACTAAAATGCGGGCTAACCTAACCTGGACCAACCCATTTTTACCCAAACTTGTCTTGACCCGTTTTTTCATCTCTAATTAACCAATCTTTTGTGTATTTCAGGTGACTGTTACTTAAGACCATGGATCATCCCGGTACCTGAAATAACTTTCACAACAAGAACCGACGAGGACGAGTGCTTAATGTTAGCAAGTGATGGACTTTGGGATGTCATGACAAACAATGAGGTCGGTGAGGTTGCTCGCCGGATTTTACGCAGGAAACGCCGGTCTGCAGCCACTAACGATGAACCATCAGCTGCACAAACCCTTGCCGATAGCCTGACTGAAATAGCCATGGGAAGACAAAGTTCAGACAACATATCTGTGGTCGTTGTCGATCTAAAGTCGAATTTTGATTAGAAAGAGGGACACATTTATATATGTAACTAGCGCAAACAGAACTACAGATGAAACTAAGTATAACACATTTATATATCTAAAGTCCTATTGTTGTGTTAGAAGAAAACACGTGGCGGAACAATAAGTGCTTTTTTTCTTCAAAGCATCGACTAGAGGTGATAAAATCATGCTTAATTTAACCGGGCGGTTGAGGTTGACTTATCCTACCAATACTTATTTGATCCTCGTATAAAAACTTTTATTACTAACCAATGTATTAAAAAATGCATAATTACATAGATCACATATGACCATATTGCTCTTAGGTAGCTAGTATACGAGCTACTATTGCACTTGAGATAAATAAAGATTCACACTCGTGACTGAGAAACAAAAATATGTGGATCCTCTAAGGGTTAGTTGCAGGTAACGCATAACTCGTATTTTTCTCTATTTCATTTTTAGGACTGGCATTTTAGAAGACCACAAAACAAAGCTAAATTTATTCCAATTTCAAGTTGATGATCATCATTTTTTTTTAACTTTCTAGGCACAAATAAGGTCCTAGACATTATTTTAATCTCTACTGTAGGTGCTAAACTTTTATTGGTCAAGTTATAAAAAACGGTAAATTGAAACAAATAGCTAGGTACTTTCACTTCATTTCTAATAAAGTCATTGAACTAAAAAGATAGTTACCAGAAGCGTTATACTTTTAAACTTGATCATTTCGAGTAACTGTGAACTGCTGGCATAGGTGAAAGATTTTAGAAGACTTTTTGCAAGTTTAATGGTCGTTATAATGATTTGCAAAATTTTAGAAAAATTAGAAGACTATACGAGGTCCATGTTAAATGTAACTGGGGTCTGGGGGTGCTTGGGATTGTTTATTACTCATTTGATTGTTGCATTTTGATACAGACATACTACCTACCTACAGTATATTTGATTATTTGAGGGTGAACTAAACAGTTTCAAAGTTGCTTATTCAAGCAGATAAAATATTTTGATTATGTCACCTCTTTAAGTCCTTCAATAATAAGATCTACCGAACACTCGTACAACTATTTATATGATTATTAAGTTCTGTTACAACATATAAAATGTCCAAACATCCCCTGCTGCATTGCCGTTTTGTCAGACAATAGGGGGTGTTAGGAGTGCTCATAGCTATATCAAATACACTGCAGGATACAATGTCTGCATTTTCTTAGGTTATTTCAAATAGCAAAGAAGCAGATAAGCAGTTTTTCCTGGGGTTTGGAGAATTTTGATTATAGAGGTAATAAGTGCGTGAGTGAAACAGCTTAATTAAGCATTTAAGCCGATAAGCATGACATGCTTGTTAATATCCTAGCCCTTAAAAGTACTTATCATTTATAATACGGAGGTGTTTGGGATTGCTTATTTTAAACTGTTTATCTGCTCAAAAACTACAGTAAAGTATTACCAAACTGCTTATTTCGTAAGGCTTATTTTAACTAAAATAGGCAGCTATACCCAAACACTCAAAACAGCTTAATACATAAGCAGATAAGCACTGATAACCAATCTCAGACACCCTCTAAACATACAATCCTAAACTAAATGACATTTCCCCCGTAATACAAACCGCACCCAATTCGCCAATCTCGCAAACCCCTATCACAATTCCTACCAAAACACACTTCCACAAATACATATCAAAACAACACCAGTTAACAAAACCAATGACCCAAAACTTACCAGAAGATCCGGTAGCATCTGTTATCCCATAAGCGCGCAACTGATCCGAAACTTCATCAACTTCCTTCAAATCTGCTCCCAGAAAATCACACAAAAACAATATAAACACAAATACTAAACCAAAACACAAATATCAAACAGATATACACAAAATAACCAAAAGGGGCGTAGAATCTTAAACATTAACTTCCTTCAAATTTGGTTTATAAGCTTATCTGTTTTCGGTTTATATTTCATAAGCTCAATTTTTTGGCTTACTTTGAAATTTGTGGGCTTATATAAGTTTGTTATGACATAATAAACTTATATAAGCACATAAGTCCCAAAATAAACAAAAAAAAATAGAGCTTATGAAACATAAGCCGAAAACAGATAAGCTCGTAAGCCCATAAATAAGAATCAAACTTTATAACAAATACTAAACCAAAACACAAATAGCAAACAGATTTATACATAACAACGTAAAGGGTAAAATTTTAAACCATTAACTTCCTTCAAATTTGACTCTAACTTTAGGGGGTGCTTGTTTAAGCTTATCTTATGCGGCTAAGTCCAAAAATAGCCGGAAAAAATGGGCTTACGAAACATAAGCTGAAATCACATAAGCTCATAAGCCCAAAAACAATAAGCTTATAAACAAACAACCCCTAGGAATCAAAACATTAGGGCGTGTTTGTTTAAGCTTATATGTGGCTTATGAGCTTATTTGTGTTTCGGCTCATATTTCATAAGCCCCAATTTTCTAGCTTATTTTGAGACTTGTGGGCTTATATTAGTTTATTATGATATTATAAACTTATATAAGCCATAAATCTCAAAATAAGCCGGAAAATTGGGGTTTATGAAAATATAAGTCGAAATCAAATAAGCTTATAAGCCCACATATAAGCTTAACAAGAAGCAAAGATATTTAAGCATAAAAATGAAAAGGGTAAATTCTTAAACCAATAACTTTCTTCAAATCTGAGCCCAAAATAAAACCAGTAAAAGCAGTAAAAACAGTAAAAACACAAATTCTATAACAAATACTAAACCAAAATTCAAAAAGCAAAGATATTTAAGCATAAAATCGAAAAGGGCAAATTCTTAAACCATTAACAGAAAAAACAGTAAAAAACTGTAAAAACACAAACTATGGGGGTGTTTGTTTCGGCTTATATAGCGGGCTTATGGCTTATTTGGTTTTGGGCTGATGTTTCATAAGCTTACTTTTTGTGGCTTATTTTGAAATATTAATGTTTGTTTAAGCTTGTGATGACATAATAAGCTTATATAAGCCGAAAAGTTTCAAAATAAGCCACAAAAAGTGAGCTTATGAAACATAAGCCCAAAACCAAATAAGCCATAAGCCGGCTATATAAGCTGTAACAAACACCCCTATATAACAGATACTAAACCAAAATCCAAAAAGCAAAGAGATTTAAGCATAAAACTGAAAAGGGTAAAATCTTGAAGTACCATTAAGAAGGTGTGGGTAAAGATTGGGAGCGTTTAGGATCAACCATGGTTTGCATTTCTCAAAATCAGGTCCAAATTCACAATACTCAGCTGGTAACCCACATACACCACAGTACAACACCTTCACTGCTTCAGGTTTTTCAGCAATTATTTGGTTTTGGGTTTTAAGGGTTTGTAAGAAAGATGATGATGAACACTAGTTGCAGAAGCAAACGACGTCGTATGGTTGGGGAAGAATAATGGGCTTTTATTGAATGTGTTATAAATTTGGGCTTTTAAAGATGGACTTTCTTGTGTTATGTACTAATATTGGTGTTCACGGATCGGGTAATATCCACTAGGGCCTAGGGGTGTTCATGGATCGGGTAATATCCACTAGGGGTGTTCATGGATCGGGTAATATCCACGATAACCGAAAACCGAAACCGAACCGAATTTGTAAACGAACCGAACTAAATATTTGGTTATCGGTTTGGATATGGGTTTGACAATGAAAACCGAAAACCGAAAATATATAAATATATATATTTTTTTATGTATTTATATATAAAAATAATGTATTTTTTAATATAAATATAATATTATTTAAGCTTGAAAAAAAATTTGTTCTAAAAATATATATAATTAAATGAAAAAATAATTAAAATTATGTAATTCGGGTTATTCGGTTCGGTTTTCGGTTAAAGGGGTTCGGTTTTCGGTTATTCGGTTCGGTTGAATCAAATTTAAATTCGGTTCGGTTCGGTATTCGGTTTGACCCAGAAAAAAAGTGAGCTTATGAAACTTAAGCCTAAAATCAAATAAGCCATAAGCCCGTTATATAAGTTGAAACAAACACCCCCTAAAACTAATTTAATCAACAAACCAACAGAATCTCAGGTCAATGTTAAAAAGACCATAAAACAAAAGACCCTCCCATTTGTCAAATCAAAAGATCCCTCGGAAATATCTGTTTGTGTTTATGTTAATTGAAGATAAAAGAAGGAGATTATCCGGTTTGGCTAAAACAAGTTTAAGGGGCAAAAGAGCTTGGGATCAAAACATGTAACGTTTGATATATGTCAAGGAGGTTAGTAAAAATGTATAAATTTCAATGATCATCGAATTTTTGAACAAAATAATTATGAAATGTTCTGCATTGGAATATACTTTGAAGTTTGAACAAATCCCAATCCATTTGACAAGTGCGACATGCAAAAGTCGTTTCCTTTATGATATTTTTAATTTTACCAGTCTCGACCCGTTAGAGATGACAAAAAAACATCAATTCACATTTTGTTAAGAGGTCATATCTAGATGTAGCTTAGGCCTTATATAAATTGGCATGCTGAAGAATGCATATAGCGCATTTCTAGCATTGGAGATGTACATTAACAAAAAGTTGCACGCGTTTTTTTTACCGTGAAAACAAGGTAATATGGTCTTTCAAACTTCACGGGAGAAGGCGGCCTTCTTATTGCATATTCCATCACCATCAGAACCATAAAGACGTTAACTTATTCTCTTTCAGAAAAATATGATAAGGGTAAATTCTTAAACCATTCACTTCCTTCAAATTTGAGCCCAAGAAATCACAGAAAAAAACATAAAAAACTGTTAAAACACAAATTCTATAATAACAAATACTAAACCAAAATCCAAAAAGCAAAGAGATTTAAGCATAAAACTGAAAAGGGTAAAATGTAAAACCCTAAAATTCGAATTCCAAATTTATGTCTAATTTCGAATTTTATCCTAAACTTTGTATGAATTACTTAAAACTTTAAACTATAACTTATGTGTTATAATTCAATAAAAACTAATTAACCTAAGTCTACATCTAATTAAATATTTGTGAATACAAATAACCTCCTTTAAATAACAAACTTATCACACGTTTATAACCATATGTAACATCCGAAATTTCATGTTTATTGACCCACTAGCTTAAAGACCCGTGGATTCACATGGTTTTTAAAGAAATATGAAATAAGATAATAAGAAAACAAATAACGTAAACATGTTCCATTAATATATAAAAGAAACAATGAGATAATACGTGAATTATTCGATAATCAATTGAGTTTGTAACAATTAAAATAATAAACGTCCATGCATTGTCGTCTTTAAATTTGGCGGTCTTGAATAGCAAATGATGTATGTGAGCTTTAATCAATCTAAAAGCAAATGTCCATTCCGTGCATAGAAAATGTAAGTAAAAGCAGTTTGTGATTGATAATCTATTATAATTTAAAATATGGTAAAAAAACTTGTGATATGTATATTGTACATACCTCTTCAACCTTGTTCATAAACCTTGAAGTACTTCTTTGTACATGATATTTGTAGTAGTTTTAGACATATTTCCATCATGATCACAAACGACAACCTTCACCACTTTTGATTTCAACTCTTGAGATGACAACGTATAGTTGTCCATGTATGAAAATAGGACGGGGGAGGTACAAACCAACTTTTGATAGCGGTTGACCCTAGCTTTTATTAATTATCATTGCAAATGAAACTGGATTAGGAAATTATTTTCTGACAATCTTAAGCGGTAAACGCTTATCGGACAGAGTAATTCTCAACCTTGTTAATTTAAGAACTTGGAGTCTTGTCCCATTACATAATCTATTTGCTTTATCAATATTTCTCAACAGCATAATCAAGACTCCCACTTATAAAGCAAGTATGTGGTTTGTAACACCTAAGAAATTCAATCCATTGATAAATTCTTTTTGAGAAAATGGATTGATCAATTGGTGATTTTAGCCACTCGGATTAGGGTCTTGTTTTTGCCACTCTGATGCGTGGTTTTTGCAACCTTGCAAAAGGTTTTACCTCTCAAGGGATCTTGAGAAGCTTACAACCCCCACCAAGCAGTGTACCTGATCGTTGTAGTATAGTATAGTGACAAGTACCGGGGGATTGATCGTTCAACTCAGGAATAGTGTCGCTAAGATTAGAAAGTCTCTTAAACTAAGTCTAGAGGTGAGGGATGATTCTTTTTGTATTTTTATATTTTTATAAATGCAAGTAAAATCTCGGGTTTTGGAAGAGTGGGCGGAATTAGTTGCTAGCCAACTAACCCAAATAACTACTAATGCAATTAAAATAAAATAACAGAAATGAAAATAAAACTAATTATACTAATTTGGTGTAAACAATGATAGGAAAAGTTGTGTTTACTTAGATTTCATTACTCCCTAGATATCTTTTACAGGTTAATCGCTTGTTACAATTGCGTGGATGACGGGTCATATTCCTTAATACTAGTCGTAGGGCCGTATACAATATTCCCTAACTCTATAGGATCCTACTTCACTTCTATGTCGAGCCGTTAGAAGCTCCTAACATGGGATCATTAGAATTCTCCTACGCATTAAATACAAGCAAATATCGTAGTACACCTCCGATCATGTTTCTTAAGACGTTCAAGCAAGTTACCAATGGAAGTCTGCCAGTTTTCTTAAGCCTAACATCGAATACAATCATCCGTAACAACTATAAACAAACAATCAACCCATAATTAACATCTAGGTTTCACTACATCTAAGCAAACACAAAAGAAATCTAGCCAAGCATGTTAAATTGAAGACAAGCGTAAGATATATTCAAACAACACATAGACATATTGAATGAATTGAAAGAGTACTTATCACAATTAGAACATGAAAGATTCAAATGGTTGAAACCATTGAAAAAGCTGTAAAAATCGGCCTAAGGTTTTTCCCTCAAAGTTTCACACTAATGAATAAAATTTAGAAAACTATATATAGATTTTACAGGGTGACGGCGTCAAGAAGGAATTCGTGACGCCGTCAACTCACCGCCATAATGAAATCGTATTGCCTAGATCTGCTTGTGATGCCGTCATGTGTAGATTTGTTCTGGGCCGTCACCAATTCTTGGACCATGACGGCCTTGGGTGACGCCGTCATGTCCTATGTACAAAACTCACTGGACCGTCACGAATATCTTCCACATCCACCCCTTTTGTGACACTTGACGCCATCATTAAGGAATTTGTGACGCCGTTAGGTACTGTTCCCAGCAAGGAAAATTGAGACTTTGCCGTTTTCTTCACTTTTATGCTCCAAAAACGTCCAAAATGCTTCCTTTTCCAGATTTCTCTCCAAAAGTACCTAAAATGACAAAAGGAACGATTTAGGGCAATATTTGATCAAATAAATTCGAATTCGGGCTTAAATGACCCCTTAAAAGTAGTTCACTTTTCGCCTCATCAAATACCCTTACACTTGAGATTTGCTTGTCCTCAAGCAAATGCGCTTTTATTCTAATCAAAATACAAGTTAGGGGTCATTTAACACTAATATAAAAGTAATTACAACAAATAATCATTCCACTAAAAACCAAAAACAAGCACGGAGGTCATACACTAGCACCTCACAAATAGTGTTTAGATACTCACATCTCTCGGGTGTAATAAAGTATACATCACAATATGGAAATGGAAAACATCTCTCACTACCTGTCATAGCAAATAGATTACCATAGGCTTAGGAAAGAATCAAACCTCCACCATTTGGCGTAAGCACCTAGGATAAACTATCAAAGAGGTCTTTTAAAGGGTTATAACGTTAGGTGTAGGGATATGGAAAACACGGTTTTGTTGGATAAAGGCAATATTTACTGGTGGCGAGTTGATCATCTTGATCAATTACATGTACAATAAGGCGTTGCTAAGCCAAGACTAAACTCGACTTAAGCTAAGAAATCAAAAATAACAAAGACATAAAACAAACATAGAATGAAACGGGATGGTAGTCTGTATGCTTTTTGTAACACCTCCAATTCATGGATGCAGCGGAATTCAAACTGGGTGTTACTCGACGGCACAATAGTCACAATGATAGAAAACGAACTCTAATTGAGTCGTTTTAAAAGATTTATCATTCAAATTGTATAAATATCAGAGATTACAAAATGAGGTCCCAGATGGTTCCATGTTTACAAATTACATTAAATGAGTTTTTGAATGATAATAAAATTTATAGCCCTCTTGAATATCCGTGCCCCTTCTATGCCATCCTTGTTCATTATGAACCTGAAAATACATGCTAAAGTGTCAACATGAGGTTGGTGAGTTCATAGAGTTTAGTCACAAAATGTAATGGAAAACATTTGAATGATGATTTCCCAGCAAAGGCATCGTAAATCCACTCAGTTCCAAGCCCCGCCCATACAAGACTTGTAACCTGTGTGTTTACAACCCACTGCCAAATATGATCTGGTTTATGTGAACAAAAGTAGTACTTGTATCTAGATTCAAAGATAAATGTAGCAATACCGTTATTGATGCGTGGGAATCGCACCAGGCTTTACCTCTCAAGGGATCTTGAGAAGCTTACAACCCCCACCAGGCAGTGTACCTGATCGTTGTAGTATAGTATAGTGACAAGTACCGGGGGATTGATCGTTCAGCTTAGGAATAGTGTCGCTAGGATTAGAAAGCCTAAATACTAGTTCTAAAGGTGAGGGATGATTATTTTTGTGTTTTTATATTTTATGGAAAGCAAATTAAAATCTCGGTTTTGAAGGATTTGGGCGGAATTAGTTGCTAATCAACTAACCCAATACTAAGATGCAATCAAAATAAAATACTAAAAATGAAAATAAACTAATTTATACTAAGGTTGTGAGCAATAATTGGAGAAAATGTGTTTACTTAGATTTCACTACTCCCTAGATATCTTTTACATGTTAATTACTTGTTATAATTGCATGGATGACGGATCGTATTCCTTAATACCATTCATGGGGTGGCACACATAACTCCCCAATTCTATGAGCTCTTATCTCCTCCTACACCATGCCCAACACAACTATAGGGATTGTAAACAGTGGCTCATGCATTAAATACAACCAATAAAGACCTAGTGCGCGTTGGTTCATGTTTCTTAAGACGTTCAAGCATGTTACCAATTGGAGATCTGCCAGTTTTCTTAAGCCTAACATATAAATCATTCATCCAAGACAAGAATAAACAAGTAATCAACACATAATCAATATCTAGGTTTCATTAGATCTAAGCAAACACAAGATAGATCTAGCCTAGCATGATAGAATTAAGACAAGAACATGATATAGACAACCAACACATAGACATATTGATTGAATTAGAAGAACACTTATCTTGATTAATCATGCAAGGTATCAAGGGGTTGGAACCCTTGAAAAACCTGTAAAGTTACACCAAAATCGTACTTAGGGTTTCTCCCAAAACTTCTCTCTAAATGTGAAAAATTAGAAAACTATATATAGAAAAAGGGGTCTGACGGCGTCAAGACCAATTAGGTGACGCCGTCACCTCGCCGCCAAAACAATCCTCGGACTGCCTAGATCTACATTTGACGCCGTCAAGAACAATTCATTTCCAGGCCGTCATGACTTTAACTCTTGACGCCCTACCTTCATGACGCCGTCAAAACTCTTCTGGGTCGTCATGGAATTTTACTCTTGACGCCGTCAGGGAACTACTCTTGACGCCGTCATGCACTGTTCCCAGCATGGAAAATTAAGACTTTGGCGTTTTCTTCACTTTTATGCTCCAAAAACGTCCGAATTGCTTCCTTTTCCAGATTTCACTCCCAAAGTACCTAAAATCACAAAGGAACGATTTAGGGCAATATTTGATCAAATAAATTCGAATTCGGGCTTAAATGACCCCCTAAAAACGGATCATTTTTCGCCTCATCATATACCCTTACACTTGAGATTTGCTTGTCCTCAAGCAAATGCGCTTTTATTCTACTCAAAAGACAAGTTAGGGGTCATTTAACACTAATATAAAAGTAATTACAACAAATAATCGTTCCACTAAAGACCAATAGACAAGCACGGAGGTCATACACAAGCACCTCACAAATAGTGTTTAGATACTCACATCTCTCGGGTGTAATAAAGTGTAAATTACAATATGGAAACGGAAGATATCTCTCACTACTTGTCATAGCAAAATATATTACCATAGGCTTGGGAAAGGATCAAACCTCCAAGCACCTAGGATAAACTATCAAAGAGGTCTTTTAAAGGGTTGTAATGTTAGGTGTAGGGATATGAAATACACGGTTTTGTTGGATAAAGGAAGTTTTACTGGTGGCGAGTTAACAATCTTGGTTAATTACATGTACAATGTGGCGTTGCTAAGCCAAGACTAGACTCGACTTAAGCTAATAAATCAAAAAGAACAAAAATATAAAATGAACATAGAATAAAAAGGGATGTTAGTCCGTATGTTTTTTTCTTTTTTTCTATTTTTTTCTTTTTCTAATTTTTTTTTTTTTTTTTTTTTTTTTTTTTTTTTTTTTTTTTTTTTTTTTGCATACACTCTTACCCTACCATCCAAAATAATATATCATAGGGGTTGAACATTCCCCTTACACTTGAATCTTTACATACTGTCACACCCCCAAAATACCTGAATGGCAGCGGAATGAAATACCTGAGGGTGTAACGGATCATAGCACACAAGCAAGGAAATATTGAACGACCTAAAGTGTCGTTTTAAAATACGTCGTTTGATACATTCAAAATATAATCAGAGTTATAAAGACATAGGTCCCAAAAGTTGGAAAAGTTTACTGAAACAAGTTTAATACAATCAAACGACATTTGAACAAAAGTGCAAGAAAGTCCGAATGAGCCGCGTCATCCATGTTACACAAAATGACTCCATGCATGCCATGCGAATATGCCTTAGTTACCTGAGAAATACATTGCGAAAACGGTCAACATAAAGTTGGTGAATAATCATAGGTTTATAAGAAATTCGTAAGTACGTAAACCACAAGTATATAGTAAAGTGACAAATTGTCAAAAAGTTACATTGTCTCTTAAGCTCATGACCCCGAAGCTAGACGAACTAAAATATGCCCCAAAGGAGTGTTTACCAGACACTCGTACTATATTAGACATGAAATGCATTCGTCCCGTTGGAGCAACCCAACGCGAATGGAGGCGTCACCCTCGATAGATCTATCCACTCACTCTCGCTTAGCAATATAATTAACGGTCCATGATAATAAAGGGGACTTGCAGTGGTAGTACTAGCAACTTAAGCAATGTACGGAATTTAATACTTGGGCATGTACAAAAATAATAGTGCAATGTATTCTCCCCCGTGGGATTTAAAATCAAATAAGTACTAAAAACGGGGCTATGAAGACTCACCTCGAAGTGATGGTACAAAGATGGTGCAATGAGGTAAAAGTAGTCGGGACAATGAGGCGCGAACACTAGCCGCAACCTAAATGAATAATCGCGATCTAATTAAGATCAAGCCGTAATGTAGTGAATGCACATGCACATGATACCTATACCACTCGTAATTTAGAGATACTAGTTATCGGCGTAGTAAAATAGTTTCCATACTTAGGAAAATAAGTCCTTATATAGGAGTATATAACTTGTCGTACTATCTCGTTATGAAAACGTTAGTGTTACATTCTTTGTATCGAAAACCTTGAAATAACGTCGTTAAGTCGTATAAGTATTCCCTTGGGTCATACGTATTTATTTGTTAAAAATATAGCCCTTAGTAACATCTCGAGAAAATATTCCATTTAGCGCGTACGTTATTATTTTTATTTGTGTCCATATATATATATATATATAGTTTTGACGACGTTAAAATGGGTATAACTTGGTCGTTTTAAGCTCGTTTTCCTTGTTCTTTATGTCCACGGATTCGTCTTTGTATATACTAGTATATTTTTGATAACTCGGCTCCTCTAGGTTACGTTTAATGCCTCTAATTGCACGGCGAAATCTGCCAAACAGCAAGCAGTTTTTACAAAAATAGTTTTCGTCGTTAAATTTGCAAAAATCATATCTCCTTCGTTATAAGCTCGTTTTAATCCGTTCTTTCGCCCAAAGTTTCGTTTTTGAATGTATTTTCTAAATCTTTGGTTAAAACTTAGTCACCATCTACTGATTTTCCCACGAAATTAAAATAGGGACAGTAGGTATATCAAAAGTTTCAAAAACCATTTTCAAGTCTCCAAACTAGTTCCATCCTCCATCAAACCACTTTCAAACACCACAAAGCTAATCTAATCCTACCATACACCTTCTTAGGGTGTCATGGGTCCTTAAACATCATCAATCCACTAGGTCTAACAAGGGTTTCTTATATGTCCATTTCTAGGGCTTGAAAGTTAAATATATACAAAAATGGAGTGGTATAAGTTAATGCATGTATGAGATCTTGTAAGAAAAGTATATAAACATAATAATAACTTGTAAAAATCATAAAAATGAGTTTGTTTACTTACTTGATGGTTTAGAGAGTTTAGATGATGAAAAACCTACTAATCCTTGAGTTTTTATTTCAAAACTCTAACAAGGATGATTATATAAACAAGTTTATGCTAAGATCTTGTAAAATTTGTTCTCCTTGCTCCTTGAACACCCTAGTTCGAATTACACCTCAAGAGAAATGAAGAGAAAAAGTTTACTTGTGCAAGAAAAGTGATTTTGTGATAAATGAGTGAAAAAAAGTTTAATATATACTAAGAGACAATAGTTTGGTGAGTAATTAAGAGGGTTGGTGTAGTTGCAATGTATTAGGACCAAGGGGCGGTCCTAAAGGAGGAAAAAGGGGGGGGGGGGGGGGGGGTTTGTCTTGGGTTTAATTAAAAGGTTAGTGTTAGTATTATGTAGTTAAGTTAGGTTTAGGTTTAATCGGGTACCGGGTTTGTTAGAAATAAATTTTATCGAAGTTATTCGGGACGTAATAGAGTCGTAAAAATTGTAAAAATATGTCGGGTACAAGTACAGAGAGTTTGGGTGATTATTGTTTAATTTTGGTGAAAACCGTCGTTATTAAGTTAAACGTACGATACGTAATAAATAAATTTCCAAAATACCGGGTAAATTAATATTACAATTTTTATATTATAAAAATGAGTATAAAAACGTATTGGGATCATAGTCGGGAGTGTCGGACATGTTTGACACATTTATAGTTCGCGTATTAGTGTTTATTTAAACTAAACGTACGTAAATCGTTAATTATACCAAAAGTATAAATTTAGTTATCCTACGAGTGGAATAGTATGCAAGTGCCCTAATGATGATGTGCAGACTATTTCTAGTCCGTATGAAATGTCCCTGATAAAAATGCATGAATTCGCTCCTGAACCAATAC
This sequence comes from Artemisia argyi, assembly GCA_030686995.1. NCBI lineage: Eukaryota > Viridiplantae > Streptophyta > Magnoliopsida > Asterales > Asteraceae > Artemisia > Artemisia argyi. The sequence goes on along the minus strand of CM060707.1, from coordinate 7,310,246 downwards.
GGTTACGCGAATTTGAACACTCGTAAACTAAATTTACGATGACATGAGTAATGCACGTGAATAGTGGTTTCCTCTCGGAAATGAATAGTGTCAAGTGAATAGTAAAATTCCTGAATGTGTCTCGGAATGTCAAATTGACCTAAAAAATGATGAATAGTAAAACGATGAATAGTGATCGATGAATAGTATTTTGTGAATAGTAGAATGTCGAAGTTTGGAAAAATGACCTGAAATTGTGGGTTGTGACAGTCGCCCATCCAAAAAGGAATTCAGTCCCTGAATTCAGTTAGTGTTGGTCTCGGTACTAGGCTCGGTGAAAAGTTGTGGATACTTGCGTCGCATTTGGTCTTCTCGTTCCTAAGTAAACTCGGGTCCTCTTCGAGAATTCCAACGAACCTTCACGATCGGAATTCGACTTTGTTTCAACTGTTTGATCTCGCGATCCATTATTTCAACTGGTTCTTCCACAAAGTTAAGCTTGTCATCGAGTTGTATTTCTTCTAATGGTATAATGGTAGACTCGTCTGAAAGACATTTCTTGAGGTTCGAAACATGAAACGTGTTGTGTACATTGCTAAGTTCTGACGGAAGTTCAAGTTTGTAAGCAACCGGACCAATCCTCTCCAGGATCTTGAATGGCCCAATGTATCTCGGGTTCAACTTCCCGCGTTTTCCAAATCGTATCACGCCCTTCCAAGGCGAGACTTTCAACATGACCTTGTCTCCGATCTGGAATTCCAATGGTTTGCGTCGAACATCTGCGTAGCTCTTCTGTCGACTTCTAGCAGTTTCGAGTCTCTCTCGAATCTGAATTATCTTTTCTGTTGTTTCTTGTACCATCTCCGGGCCAGTACATTGTACTTCACCGACTTCGGCCCAACAAACTGGAGATCGACACTTACAACCATAAAGTGCCTCAAATGGTGCAGCCTTAATGCTCGAATGGTAACTATTGTTGTAGGAAAACTCGATCAACGGCAAATGGTTAGCCCAACCATTTCCAAAGTCAATCACACATGCTCTAAGCATGTCCTCAAGTGTCTGAATAGTTCTCTCGCTCTGACCATCGGTCTGAGGATGGTAAGCAGTGCTCATGTCTAACTGGGATCCAAAAGAATCTTGTAATGACCGCCAAAAGTTTGAAGTAAAACGACTATCTCTGTCGGAAATGATGGAAACTGGTGCACCGTGTCTTGAGACTATTTCCTTGACATAAAGTCTAGCAAGTTGTTCCATGGAATAAGTCTCTCTAATGGGTATGAAATGAGCTGATTTGGTAAGTCGATCAATGATTACCCAAATAGCATCGAAACCTCCTGACGTCTTAGGAAGTTTAGTGACAAAGTCCATAGCAATACGTTCCCACTTCCATTGTGGAATTTCTGGTTGTTGAAGTAACCCTGACGGTTTCTGGTATTCGGCTTTCACTTTAGCACAAGTAAGACATTTGCTGACATACGTAGCTATTTCTGCTTTCATGTTCGGCCACCAATAAAGCTTTTTGAGATCCTGATACATCTTATCAGAACCTGGATGAATAGAGTACTTCGACTTGTGTGATTCATGCATAATCAATTCTCGCACTCCACCATAGAGTGGTATCCAACTTCGGTCCTTGAAGCATAACACTCCATCTGATCTCTTTACAAAGCCATTATCGCTTTCTGGCATACCATAAATTTTCTCGTGTGGTCGATTTTCTTCCTTGAGAGCCTCAATCTGAGCTTCTAGAATTTTTGATGGTAGTGGCGAAATGATAGTCATTCCCAACGACCTAACTCTCAAAGGTTTGAGTCGTTCTTTTCGGCTAAGTGCATCTGCTACAACATTCGCTTTTCCTGGGTGATATCGGATTTCACAATCGTAATCACTCAACAATTCTAGCCAACGACGTTGTCTCATGTTGAGTTCCTTCTGATCAAGTATATGCTGTAAGCTCTTGTGGTCGGTAAAAATTACACACTTAGTACCATAAAGGTAGTGTCTCCAAATCTTGAGTGCAAAAACTACCGCACCCAACTCCAAGTCGTGCGTAGTGTAATTCTTCTCGTGTATCTTAAGCTGTCTAGATGCATAAGCTATCACCTTCTCGTTTTGCATTAGCACAGCTCCAAGTCCTTGATGCGAAACATCGCAATATACCACAAAGTTCTCAATACCTTCAGGTAGTGACAAAATCGGTGCGCTACAAAGCTTTTGTTTCAATAATTGAAATGCGGACTCTTGTTTTTCTCCCCACTCGTACTTTTCATTCTTTTGTGTCAGCTTTGTCAATGACTTCGCTATCTTAGAAAACCCTTCGATAAATCTTCTGTAATATCCGGCAAGTCCTAGGAATTGACGAATTTCCGTAGGAGACTTGGGCGTAGCCCAATCCTTAACTGCCTCGATCTTTGCCGGGTCGACTTGTAATCCTTGGCTATCAATGACATGGCCAAGAAATTGAACTCTTCGTATCCAAAAATCACACTTAGAAAATTTGGCATACAATTGCTCCTTCTTGAGTAGTTCCAGGATTGTTCTGAGGTGTTCTTCGTGATCTTCCTTATTCTTGGAATAAATCAAGATATCGTCAATGAATACGATCACAAACTTATCAAGATACGGTTTGCACACCCTATTCATGAGATCCATAAATACCGCAGGTGTGTTGGTTAATCCAAAAGGCATCACTTGAAACTCATAATGACCATAGCGTGTTCTAAATGCCGTCTTCGGGATATCCTCTTCCCGAACCTTAAGTTGATGGTAACCGGATCTTAAATCAATCTTGGAATAAAAACTAGAACCTTGTAACTGGTCGAACAAGTCGTCAATTCTGGGGAGTGGATAACGGTTCTTCACCGTTAACTTGTTCAGCTCACGATAGTCGATGCACATTCTGAAAGTTCCGTCCTTCTTCTTCACAAACAAAACCGGCGCTCCCCAAGGCGAGGAACTCGGTCTAATGAATCCTTTGTCCAAAAGTTCTTGTAGTTGATTCGACAATTCTTGCATTTCCGAAGGTGCAAGTCTATACGGTGCTCGTGCAATTGGTGCAGCTCCTGGCACTAATTCGATTTGAAACTCAACTTGGCGTGTAGGCGGAAGTCCTGGCAATTCTTCCGGAAAAACCTCTTGAAATTCCTTAACAATTGGCACATCTTCAAGTCGTTTCTCATCCGACTTCTTCTCCGTGATGTGAGCCAAAAATGCATAACAACCTTTCTTTATGTACTTCTCGGTTTTAATGCACGATATGATACTGAGTCTAGTTCCACTTCGTTCTCCACGAACAACCAAAGTTTCACCGTTAAAAGGAAGGTGAACAACTTTCTCATCACAAATAATTCTCGCTCGATGCCGAGATAACCAATCCATGCCGATAACAACGTCGAAACTTCCAAGTTCTACGGGCATCAGGTCTATATTGAATGGATGGTTTAGGAAATTTATAGTGCAACCACGAACAATGGTGTTGGTGTTAACTAAAGACCCATCGGCTAATTCAACGATATAGGAAATGTCTAATGGGGTCGGTTCTATGTTAAGTAAAGGTGCAAATGCAATAGAAACAAAACTTCTATCCGCTCCTGAATCAAATAAAATGGATGCATAACGATTATTAACGAGGAACGTACCTGCAACAACATTCGGGTCTTCTTTGACATCGTCTCCTCCCATAACATAAGCTCTTCCTCGAGCCATTCCATTTTGGTTTCCAGTTCCTTGATTCTTCTTCTGTGGGCACTCTCCCTTATAGTGTCCAATTTCTCCACAGCCAAAACATGTTACCGGTGGCCTCTGATTGTCACCCAAGGTTGGAAATTTGCAATCTTTGATGTGATGACCAACCTTCTTGCAGTTACCACATGTATTTGGGCAACGTCCTGGGTTATGATGCTTCTGACACCTTTCGCACTTGGGTAAATTACCCTCATATCCTTTCCTTTCAGTCGGTCCTGCAGCATAGGCCTTTGCCACTTCTTGCCTCTTAGGTGGCGGCTGAACAGCGTTTCCACCTTGGTTATAGTCGAACCTTCTCTTGTTGTTGTTGTTGTTGTTTGGATTGTTGTTTCGGTTATTGGGATAGTTGCGGTTCCGATTGTTGTTATAGTTGTTGTTGTTTCGGGTGTTGTTGTAGTTGGTGTTGTTTGAACGGTTATTGTTGTTGACAGCAGATTTTCCTTTTACCACTTGAACCATGAGTTTCTGAGTTATACGAATAGCCTCTTCCATTGATTGAGGATCAAAAGAAATCACATCTCCTCGAACACTTTCGGGCAATCCACCAACAAAGTTTTCCATCTTTTTCTCATCGTCGGGAACCATAGTCGGACATAGTGCAGCCAACTCCTGAAACCTCCTGAAGTAGGTCTCGACGTCATCACCTTTAGTTACAAGCCCATAAAATTCTGTTTCCAATTTCTGTATCTCAGTACGAGGGCAAAACTTTTTAGACATCAGTTTCTTGAATTCCTCCCAAGTGAGCTTGTAAGCATTCTCCATACCAATCGGCTGAGCATACGAATTCCACCAAGACATAGCGTCATCAAGAAGCATACCTGTAGCAAATTTTACCTTGCTGACGTCCGGGCATCCGCACATGAGAAATACATTCTCAGTCTTTTCAAACCAGCGGATCAAAGCAACCGCTCCTTCAGTGCCCTTAAACTTGATAGGATCACTAATCTTGAAATCTTTCCATGTACATTCCCGCTTAGCAGCGGTTGGTTCAACTGTTCCTGTATTAGAAGCAGTCTCAGCAGCCCTTGCATCAACCTCAGCTCTCTCAACCTCCATAGCTTCTGCAATACTATCCCTGACCAACTTGCGGATAGCGGCCTGAGTCATAGTGGGGGTTTCTGGTGCAGTCTTACTCTTCCTTGGTGCCATATTTCTGATAAATCATAATGGAAATAACCATGAGAGAAATCATAATAGAAATAGTCATCGAACCAAAGATATACACCCACAACATGTATAAATATATACAACCACAACAAGTATAAATACAACCACGACATATACGAATACAACCACAATCTGTCTAGACTTCACCACAACAAGTATATATATACAACCACAACCTGTATAAATACGATAATAATAAAGAGCAACCACGAAACATCATAAATATAATCACAACACATGAATATAATACATGAAAATTTCGGCCTACATGGACCGATATAATATATAGCACAACATTTCCAACATAGTAGAGTCGCACTTGATATATTTGTTTGTACAACAACCAAAAGACTACAAGTTCTTGAACTATGTCCCACATCCCGGGACTAGGAAAATAATAAAAGCTAATATAATACCAGTCTATGCCTAGGCTCCTCCAGGTGCTCTAGATGGTCCAGGCTCTCCCCTCAAGCGGCGAATCTCACGATCCATCGCAACCACGATCTCCTCAAGATGCTCAAGTCGTAACTGAGAGGAAGCATCCCTACGCTCCAAAATAACTACCCTCTCTCGAAGCAATGTCAACTGGTCTACCTGCTCCCACTGGGTCTCCTGTGTCGCCTGAGCTCTATCTCGAATCTCAGGTAACTCATCCCTAAGTAGCTCAATCTCCTCCTGGTGCCTCAACTGTCGTGCCTCGAGTCCATGGTAAGACACATCAATACTAACCCTGCCCTGAATCAAATCCTCAACCTGCTCCTCGACAGTCTCAAGTCGAGTAGTAATAATCTCATCAACTCTATACCCCAAGCTATCAACTTGCTCCTGCTGAGCATCAAACTGATCCTCTAGTGTAACGGCTGTAGGATCCCTAGCTGCAGCCGCTCTAGAACTCTCACCTATGTGGTATACTGGTGGTGGTGAAAGGTCAGCAGTCTCGGTAGTGGGTGAATCTGGGGTGGTAAGCCTTGCACGCTTCCTGAGCGGCAAGAGTGAGGTAGCTATAGGAGTGGTAGTGGGTATGGCTGGTGGTGGTGGTGAAGGCACAGTAGGACTAGGGAGACTCCTATAAGTAGATGTAGCATAACGAACTCTCTTCCTAGCAGTCTGGATAGTCTTATCCCTAGGAAACATAAGTCTCGGCTCTGAATGGATAGTAGTAGTAGGAGATGATGGTATGTCAGTAGGTATAGTAGGATGGACATGGGGAGTAGGAGCCGTCTCCTCCTCCTCGAAAGGCTCGGTATCAGCATCTGACGCCAAAAGTGGCAACTCAGGTGTAGGAGAAACAAGTGGTGAAACAGCAGTGGAGGACACAGAGCCCTCATCATCAGAGTCTGATATAGTGTAAAGTATGACAGTGTTGGGATTCGAAGACATGTCTCTATGATAATCAAGGTGAAATAAAAATAAATAACTCGTAACAATGGAATCACCTGAAATAAGTAAATATGCACTTATGATGAAATGATGATATGCTATGATGGTGTGGTTATAGTCTAGGGTCCATGATGCAACCTAGTTCGCTATAACCTTAGCTCTGGTACCAATCTGTCACACCCCCAAAATACCTGAATGGCAGCGGAATGGAATACCTGAGGGTGTAACGGATCATAGCACACAAGCAAGGAAATATTGAACGACCTAAAGTGTCGTTTTAAAATACGTCATTTGATACATTCAAAATATAATCAGAGTTATAAAGACATAGGTCCCAAAAGTTGGAAAAGTTTACTGAAACAAGTTTAATACAATCAAACGACATTTGAACAAAAGTGCAAGAAAGTCCGAATGAGCCGCGTCATCCATGTTACACAAAATGACTCCATGCATGCCATGCGAATATGCCTTAGTTACCTGAGAAATACATTGCGAAAACGGTCAACATAAAGTTGGTGAATAATCATAGGTTTATAAGAAATTCGTAAGTACGTAAACCACAAGTATATAGTAAAGTGACAAATTGTCAAAAAGTTACATTGTCTCTTAAGCTCATGACCCCGAAGCTAGACGAACTAAAATATGCCCCAAAGGAGTGTTTACCAGACACTCGTACTATATTAGACATGAAATGCATTCGTCCCGTTGGAGCAACCCAACGCGAATGGAGGCGTCACCCTCGATAGATCTATCCACTCACTCTCGCTTAGCAATATAATTAACGGTCCATGATAATAAAGGGGACTTGCAGTGGTAGTACTAGCAACTTAAGCAATGTACGGAATTTAATACTTGGGCATGTACAAAAATAATAGTGCAATGTATTCTCCCCCGTGGGATTTAAAATCAAATAAGTACTAAAAACGGGGCTATGAAGACTCACCTCGAAGTGATGGTACAAAGATGGTGCAATGAGGTAAAAGTAGTCGGGACAATGAGGCGCGAACACTAGCCGCAACCTAAATGAATAATCGCGATCTAATTAAGATCAAGCCGTAATGTAGTGAATGCACATGCACATGATACCTATACCACTCGTAATTTAGAGATACTAGTTATCGTCGTAGTAAAATAGTTTCCATACTTAGGAAAATAAGTCCTTATATAGGAGTATATAACTTGTCGTACTATCTCGTTATGAAAACGTTAGTGTTACATTCTTTGTATCGAAAATCTTGAAATAACGTCGTTAAGTCGTATAAGTATTCCCTTGGGTCATACGTATTTATTTGTTAAAAATATAGCCCTTAGTAACATCTCGAGAAAATATTCCATTTAGCGCGTACGTTATTATTTTTATTTGTGTCCATATATATATATATATAGTTTTGACGACGTTAAAATGGGTATAACTTGGTCGTTTTAAGCTCGTTTTCCTTGTTCTTTATGTCCACGGATTCGTCTTTGTATATACTAGTATATTTTTGATAACTCGGCTCCTCTAGGTTACGTTTAATGCCTCTAATTGCACGGCGAAATCTGCCAAACAGCAAGCAGTTTTTACAAAAATAGTTTTCGTCGTTAAATTTGCAAAAATCATATCTCCTTCGTTATAAGCTCGTTTTAATCCGTTCTTTCGCCCAAAGTTTCGTTTTTGAATGTATTTTCTAAATCTTTGGTCAAAACTTAGTCACCATCTACTGATTTTCCCACGAAATTAAAATAGGGACAGTAGGTATATCAAAAGTTTCAAAAACCATTTTCAAGTCTCCAAACTAGTTCCATCCTCCATCAAACCACTTTCAAACACCACAAAGCTAATCTAATCCTACCATACACCTTCTTAGGGTTTCATGGGTCCTTAAACATCATCAATCCACTAGGTCTAACAAGGGTTTCTTATATGTCCATTTCTAGGGCTTGAAAGTTAAATATATACAAAAATGGAGTGGTATAAGTTAATGCATGTATGAGATCTTGTAAGAAAAGTATATAAACATAATAATAACTTGTAAAAATCATAAAAATGAGTTTGTTTACTTACTTGATGGTTTAGAGAGTTTAGATGATGAAAAACCTACTAATCCTTGAGTTTTTATTTCAAAACTCTAACAAGGATGATTATATAAACAAGTTTATGCTAAGATCTTGTAAAATTTGTTCTCCTTGCTCCTTGAACACCCTAGTTCGAATTACACCTCAAGAGAAATGAAGAGAAAAAGTTTACTTGTGCAAGAAAAGTGATTTTGTGATAAATGAGTGAAAAAAAGTTTAATATATACTAAGAGACAATAGTTTGGTGAGTAATTAAGAGGGTTGGTGTAGTTGCAATGTATTAGGACCAAGGGGGGGGGGGGGGGGGTTGGCCGGTCCTAAAGGAGGAAAAAGGGGGGGGGGGGTTTGTCTTGGGTTTAATTAAAAGGTTAGTGTTAGTATTATGTAGTTAAGTTAGGTTTAGGTTTAATCGGGTACCGGGTTTGTTAGAAATAAATTTTATCGAAGTTATTCGGGACGTAATAGAGTCGTAAAAATTGTAAAAATATGTCGGGTACAAGTACGGAGAGTTTGGGTGATTATTGTTTAATTTTGGTGAAAACCGTCGTTATTAAGTTAAACGTACGATACGTAATAAATAAATTTCCAAAATACCGGGTAAATTAATATTACAATTTTTATATTATAAAAATGAGTATAAAAACGTATTGGGATCATAGTCGGGAGTGTCGGACATGTTTGACACATTTATAGTTCGCGTATTAGTGTTTATTTAAACTAAACGTACGTAAATCGTTAATTATACCAAAAGTATAAATTTAGTTATCCTACGAGTGGAATAGTATGCAAGTGCCCTAATGATGATGTGCAGACTATTTCTAGTCCGTATGAAATGTCCCTGATAAAAATGCATGAATTCGCTCCTGAACCAATACGGTTACGCGAATTTGAACACTCGTAAACTAAATTTACGATGACATGAGTAATGCACGTGAATAGTGGTTTCCTCTCGGAAATGAATAGTGTCAAGTGAATAGTAAAATTTCTGAATGTGTCTCGGAATGTCAAATTGACCTCAAAAATGATGAATAGTAAAACGATGAATAGTGATCGATGAATAGTAATTTGTGAATAGTAGAATGTCGAAGTTTGGAAAAATGACCTGAAATTGTGGGTTGTGACACATACTTTACATTAAACTAATCTAATGACTCGAATTAAGAAAATCAAAACACTTGGAGCACTTTTAAAATTAACGTACATATGGGGGTAATAAATGATGTTCTTCCCCATTACTCCATAAATAAGTACTTACCCATGAGTCCCGATCGTCCCAAAACAATATGTACAAGGATATGACTCGACTTAGCAACCATGTAATCAATTAGAAAGTTAACTTAGGGTTTAACAAATAACAATAATGCACTAAAAATGAGCGCATACACGGAAGGCTAAGGCGATTTGGTTGTACATTTAAGTGGGGTGTAACAAATTATTCCTTTAAGTAAAATGCTTAAAGTTAGAAATGAAAAGATAGGCTCGGAGGGGTGTACTAGGGGTTTCGTGTACTAAAAATGAGTACAACGCTAAGGGTGTGGGAAAAATTAGTTGACTTAACTAGCCAAGTAATATGACTTAAATGGTCAAGTAATTATAATACAGGTTTAACACAAGGGTGATCCTAATGCCTCTTATCATGTAGTAAATCCTACCACACGAATGTAATCTCACTAGCGGTCTCGGGATGCATCACTAACGCAAGTTCTAGAATCTAAATGCTACCGGTACACTCATAAGCACTAATAGTAAATGCTTTTCCTATCAAATCTAAAGGCGAACCTCACATATTTGGGTGAAAAATTTTTCTGAATATACGGTTATGTGCTAGTCATACAATCTCCTATCCATGAGACGCTTGCTATGGCTAAAGTTTCACTCCTAAATGTTGTAAAAAATTTTAAATTTGGCGCTAAAATTACACTAACAAGTATTTCTCATAGTTTTATTACACATCTACTATTAAACAAAACAAACTCAAGCGAAAGTGCATATGTAAGGTATCATCTTTTTACCCTCCCCTTACACTTAAGATGAACATTGTCCCCAATGTTCAAGTAAAGAATGTAAAAGTGAAAAAATAAAAAGAATGAAATCAAATACTCCCCTGATTCGCTCGGTATGGATAATAGGATGGCCAGGTTAAATCTTCCTCCAAGAAAATGAACAATCAAAGTTTCCCTTCCATAATATAAATCATCTTCTTGTCATACATAACCTGTAAAACCTGACAAAATAGACAAGACAACCTCGCGTAAAATCGGCGGCATCCTATATAAGTTACTAAATCCTAGAAAACAAGATAAGATATAATGCTTGTGGAATGAAGTTTGCAGATCTCCTGGAGATTATAAAACTTAATAATTCACAAAAACCATAAGACTCCGTTAGAAAAACAAAACCGGTAAAATTTCCAGATTTTTACTCCTGACGCCGTCAGAATTGACCTGCAGAAATTCTTATGTTAAGTTTCCGGAAAATTTCTGGAAAAACTTGGTCCTACTTCCTGGAAAATCCTGCAAAACTTCATTATGACTCAATACAAGCATTTGACTCTAACAGATACGAATATACATGTTCATTTAATATTGTGGAGAATCATGATCGGTTTGTTTCTTAAAAACATATTTGGGGTTTCCCCTTACACTTATCTTTTGCAAAAATACCTTTAGGTGGAGTTAAGACTAGGCGAAAACAACAAAGTAAAGTATTTCCACTATTTTAGTTTAGAAACATGATCTACCAACAATAAAAATAAAGCATGCATACGGAAGCAAATAACAAACAAACAAATAAAATCACACAAAACATGGGTTGCCTCCCAAGAAGCGCTTTTCTTTATTTACGAGTCTTGTAGCTAGACTCAAGGCCATGGGTTACTACTCATCATTTGAAATGATATACCCCATGTAGTTGTGATCATTACTATTATGGTGGTAGTGCCTCAATCTATCGATACTTGCAATCACCATTCCACCTAATTTGCTTCTCAAGTTAGCTACCCCATCTTGGCTCAATCCATCGATTGTGAATGGCCCATACCACCAAGGACTTGGTTTATCAGGTGGTATTGTTGTTTCCAAGTGTCTCAAGAGTACCAAGTTCCCTTCCTCAAATGGTGAATGATTTTCTTCGGGTCGAGTATGTTCAAGCTCGACCTGAACCTTATTGCTTTTTCTTCTTTCATTCTTGGCTTTCTTATAGCTTTTGATTCTTGCCTCCCATGCAAGAATCTTATTCTGAACACGAATGGGTGTCGTGCCAATGCTGTTTTTGATCATTCTCCAACTCAAACTCTCATGCCCACTTCGCGGGGTCATGGGGAAGCTAATCTTTCTTTTTCCGGATTTAAGCTCAATCTTCCTACCTTCATACTTAATGACAGCCCTAGCGGTGGTGAGGAATGGTGCCCCAAGGATTATTGGCATGCATCCATCCCCTTTATCATCGATGATCATAAAATCAACGGGGTACATGAATCCTGCAACATTAACTAATACATCTTCTGCGATTCCTAGGGGGTATACGTACGAGTGTCCAACAAGAGACAACCTAACACGAGTAGGTGCTGGCATTTTTGACGTTAGTTGGATGTAAATAGTTAGGGGCATAAGATTTACTTCCGATCCTTGGTCGGCGAAAGCACTAAGATGTTTCAAGTCCCCGATGCTCGTTGGTATCTCAAAGTTCCCGCATGCTATCTGCTTAGTCGCCACTTTTTGTACCAATAGCTTCTCGAATACTGATCCTCCAGGAAGCGTATCATACTCATCTTTCACTCCTTCCTCTTTCTCAGAAACCTGTCTGGAGGATTGGTTACGCCCATCACCCTTAATCCAATTTGTTATGGTGTTTTTGTTTATCTCATGTTTCAGGTAGTAACTCAAAGGTTGGGATTCTGGTGGTTTTTCTAAAGTTTTTTTAGCAGGAGTTTCTACCTTCTCGTTATCCTTATGGACAATGGTGATGGAGTTAACAAATTGGGTGGTGGGAGTGGCGCTTTCTTTCCTTAGTAGTATTCGTTCGGGGGTTCTCTGGTTGGCGTACTCCTCCAATAGACTCATCATCTCATTCATTTTCTCCTGCATCTCCTCCTTTTGCTTATAAACTGCTTCCTCAAATTTAGCAAGCCGATCTGAGTGAGTTGCCATATATTCTCTCATCCTAGCCTCAAACTCCGAGCTAAGTTCCTTGGGAGGGGAGCAAGGTGGGGTGTAGTTTTGAAAAGTCTTGACATGTTCTCTAGAAGGTGACTCAGATAATGGTGCCGAAGTTGGTTTTGAGACAGAGTTGACAGCAGCTTGTCTAGGACTTAAAGGCCTCCTTTGCCTTTCCTCAAAATAGTCAACTTTTGCCTCGAGTTTGCATAGGAGTTCATCGGGGATTTCAGTGGTTCCTCCAGATGTTGAGACTGCATTGATAGCTGCTTCCACTGTGTGATTAAACTCCCACATTTCCTGATTATCAGTGGCGAGCTCCTCGATAATTGCCCAAGACTCCTCGGCGTTCTTATCACGCAGTTTACCTCCCGCGGCCCTATCGATTGTGCGCTTAGTGTGATAGTCAACATGGTCATAGAAAATCTGGACTAATAACCAAAGGTTTATACCATGATGAGGGACCTTGTGGAGGAGTTCCTTAAAACGGGCCCAAGCTTCGTAGAAAGTTTCACCCTGCTGCTGTTCAAACATCAGAATGTCATTTCTAAGCATTGCAGTCTTCCCCGGTGGGAAGAATTGAGTAAGGAAGCGATTGGTGAGGTTATCCCATGTGGTGATGGATCCCGCGGGTAAACGCTCAAGCCATTGACTAGCTTGATCCCGTAGAGAGAATTGGAATAGGCGTAAACGGGTGGTCTCTCTAGTTTCAACACCTAGGTCTATGGAATCTACGATTTTGAGAAAGTCCTTAAGATGTTGGTTTGGATCTTCGGAACGAAGTCCATGGAATGTACATCCACTTTGCACCAACCGGATGGTGTCGGATCGCAAGGGGGTCACATTGGCTCCGGTGAGCTCAATGGTGTTTCGGTAGCCTTGATGGCTAGGTCGGGAATACTCTCCTAAGGTTTGGGGCCTAAGGGGTTCTAATGGCGGGTTTTGTTGTGGTGGGATGACGGGTTCAAAGATGTTACCACCTTCCATGATGTCGGATGGCAAAGAGTTACGAACAAAAGCACAAAGAAATAAGATAGACTAAAGAAGACCTAAAAAAAAAAAAAAAAAAAAAAAAAAATCTTACTAGAAAGGAATCTAGCAAGTAGACCTAATAAAAAGAAATTCTAACCTAGACAATAACTATTCCCCGGCAACGGCGCCAAAAACTTGATGCGTGGGAATCGCACCAGGCTTTACCTCTCAAGGGATCTTGAGAAGCTTACAACCCCCACCAGGCAGTGTACCTGATCGTTGTAGTATAGTATAGTGACAAGTACCAGGGGATTGATCGTTCAGCTTAGGAATAGTGTCGCTAGGATTAGAAAGCCTAAATACTAGTTCTAAAGGTGAGGGATGATTATTTTTGTGTTTTTATATTTTATGGAAAGCAAATTAAAATCTCGGTTTTGAAGGATTTGGGCGGAATTAGTTGCTAATCAACTAACCCAATAATAAGATGCAATCAAAATAAAATACTAAAAATGAAAATGTGGAAAACTAGAAGAGGGGTTGAATAGTTTACCGCTTTTTGATTCTTATTTTCTTTAATAATCTTTGAGAACTTGACATTTGGTTAAAGATATAAACACAACTTAATATGTTTGATTGTTTGAAAAGACTTTACATGTAGATAACAATTCTAACTTAACTTGTTTCATACTTTGAAAAGCTTTACTTGTAATGATCCTAACTTTGCTTGTTTAGTTCTTTGAAAAGCTTTACTTATGTTGAAAGATATAAGAACAATATTACTTGTTTTTGGTTCTTTGAAAAGCTTTATATGTGATCAACAATTCTAACTAAACAACAACATATAATAAGCAAAGATAGAGAAAGAAACAATCAAACCACAACACGATAGTTTATCGTGGTTCGGCTACAAGGACTCTTTTTCCTTGCCCTACATCCACGCCCCGAGTTTCCAACTCGAGAGTTATAAACACTAATCAACAAGCTCCTTTCACCGGCGGAGAAAACCTTACACGTCGCTTATACATTTACCGACACAAAGCTAGATGTCGAGTTCTTTTACAAGGGTACAACCACTCCCACTCGTCGCTTACACTTTTACCGACACAAAGCTAGATGTCGAGTTCTTTACCAAGGGTACAACCACTCCCGTTAGTTCTTTTACTAGGGTACAACAACTCCCAACACACTACGTATTTTGAGGCCTAAAATACTAACCAACAACTTCTACATACATGACACAAATGAAGTATAAACTACCAAAGCTTATACATGACCAAGCTACCAAGACTTGCAACTTTAGAGTTGAAGCTTGCAACTTCTTGAATGATCTTGTGGAATTCCTTGCTACATAAGAGAATCACACAAGTCAAGGGTTACTGAGTTAGTTTAGAGAATATGTAAAAATATGTCCTAAAGGGTTAGCCAAAAATCAAGTTATGGCTTGGTATTTATAGCACACCATACTGCAAGCTTGGCGGATCAGGCGGAACCCTCAGATGGGTTCCGCCCGTGTACCCCCAGGGTACCGCCGGGTCTGCAGTAGGTTTTTGCAATAACTTCCCAAACCAAACAATGTCTTGTCTCATAACTTCTAGCAACCAAACAATGTCACATCACTTAAAGTAAGTCAAACATGATACTTGCAAGCAACATGAAAGCAAGTCAAACACATAACTTGCCATAAATACATAATGACAAAACTTGCCATAAATGTGATGTGACTATTTCTAATTTAAGAAATAAAACCAATGTTTAGTTTAAAAGAAAATGTAAACATTAGTTAAACAAGACTTAAACACTCAAAGTGATAATTTACTTTTAGCTAAAGTTCATACTTTGTTATTAACAAAACTTAGCAAAGATCGTAAAATATAAATAACGTTTTTAGGCGATATTTGTATTAACAATGTCCCCCTTTTTGTTGATGACAAAACATAAACTTTATTTAAAAGTAAGTCATAAGATTTAGTGTTAAGTCTTATAAAGTTAGTAATGAAACTTGTTTTTGCAAAGAGTTAGCTACGCGGAAGTTTAAAATAATATAGCAAGTTTCATATAAATTCTCTCCCTTTTTGTCGAAACAAAAAGAAGAGTAGCGAAGCGGAATTATAGGCATGCTCCCCCTTGGTTGATACTCCCCCTAAATGGAGTGCCAAGAGAGGAGACATGGATTTTGAACCTACAAAAGAAAAGTTAATTTCCGAACAAGACAAGTCATGAAAGAATTTCATGTCTAAAACACAACTAAGAGTTGTAAAGAGAAATAATGCATTACTCATGCTCCCCCTTGAATATTACTCCCCTAAATGGAGTTTCAAGGAAGGAAAACATGAATAATGAACCTACAAAAAGAGAGGTTAGCACAAGATTTATGTATGGTACCATATCAAGGTATAGTTCACTCATTATACCTAAATGGTCAACAAACCCTTCAAACCTTGTTGTAGAATTAATTTCATTTAACTTGTAAAATTTTGACTCTTAGAGAGTCAAAGACACAAAATTTAGATGACAACATCCTACAAAGGAAAACTAAAAAATAAACTAAGAACATAAAATGCTACAAGGAAATCATCATTTTCCTTAATGAGAAACATTATCCAAAAACAAGGATTGGGTTGTTTAGGGATGAAAATGTGGATTGAGGGTTGTAGCGGGTTTTATTTGGAGATGTGAGGAGGTGACTTGGTTTTGCTTTGTTGGTTAAAATGGGGACTTTTTCCAAAAGAAACGGTTTTGTTTCATTTTGGAGACTCTAAGGTTGTGGTGGATGAGACAAGGATTGTAGATGATCCAAAATGTGGTTTAGAATAAACCTCATTTCTTCGGTTAACTCGCGAAGTTCCGTTTGACATCTTTCACTAATGCGAGCGGTTCTTTCGCAATGTCCGCAATCATGGCGGGGAAAGTTTGGTGGAAGAGAGGTTTGATTTGTTGGTGGTGGATGGGTTGAACTTGAAGGAGCAAAGGTGGATGGTTGAGAAGTGTTTTTGCTTCCTTCACTTGTTGAGTGTAATGCCGTATTGAATTCCATAACATGGTTGATTTGAGAATCAACCATTCGTTTGAAGGCATTGAGGTGGCTTAAATGAGTGTTAATTTCCTCATTTGTGTTTGGAGGTTCTTGTGGTGATGGTTGTTGTTGTTGTTGTTGTGGTTGAACTAGGTGACGGAAACTTGGTTCTCCGTAAGGATCACCATGAAGGTTTTTGTAAATTGGATGAAACACAAATGAATGTGAGTGGGTATGACCTTGGTCATTTGGAAAAATAGTTGGTCTAGCATAACGGTAAGCCAACCGTTCTACCATAGATGGGTAACGAGGTTCATCATTGAGTTGCTCATTATGTTGTTGTTGTGTTTCCATTTGAGCAATGGTGTCAAAAAGTGAGAAGGATGGTGGACTTGATGATAAATCATCAAAAGTTTCCAAATTGGGTGTTGGTGATGTTGGTGGTGTATGGAAAAGTTCCATTGGTGTAGGTGTTGGTGATTGAGGTGAAGAAGTTTTTGATTTAAAAGCTTGTTGGGAAGGTGAGGTTGACACACTCAAAAGTTTAGTTGGTGATGGATTAGAGGCTAGGTTTGAGTTGCAAAGTGGTGGAGAAGGTGGTGGAGTGGCAAGATTGAGCAAATCTTGAATGGTGATCACATTGGTATTACAAGGTGTTGAGGGTGTAGTTGAGGTAGTAAGGTTAAGAAAATCTTGGATAGGTGAAGAGATGTTTAGTGAGGCATCACTTGATGATGATGAGCTTGACTTGGTGGTTTTGTTGAAGCAACAAGTTTTCACACTAATCCTAGTGGTTTTAGCACATGATTTTGATGACTCGGATGAGGTGTTGGATTTGGTCATTTCAAAGGTTTTGGTTTTGGTGTTTGAGAGAAGAAGAGTTGATGGTGTGATTTGAATTGTTGCAAACCTTTCACATTTATAGGATGAGAAAAAGTGTTGAAATAAGTGTTTGGATTTGATGTTTTACTATTCAAATATTGAAGTTTCACATGATTTTCATGACCATGTCACATCATGTAATGTTAATCCAATGAAATAGGATGAAGTGGAAGACCAACCTAAGCACTCAATGCTTTGTGATCATGGGAAGTGGTTTGGTTGAAAATGTATCAAAGGTTTGAAGGATCCTTTAAAAGGGTTCCTTTGGGTAGTTATGTTTTGAATTTGAATTTTGGCGGGAAGTGTCTTCCTAATTGTTTTAGTGAGTGAGGTTTGTTCCAATATGGTTGTTGGTGTTAATGAAAGATGTTTCTCACTTGGGATAATGATTTGACACTTTACAAGTTATGATCTTAAGAAAAATGTTCACAAATTTTCTGCAGGTACTGGCGGCACCCTGAGACTACACAGGCGGAACCCTGTTTTGGGATCCGCCTGGTCCGTTGGGCAAATTCTGGAATTCCCAGAAATTGTACTGGCGGAACCCAAATTTGGGATCCGCCGGATCCGCCAGGCCTGCAAAACTTCACAGTCCGCGTTTTTGACCCGCGAAATGATTTTCAAAATTTTTGAAAACTCTTGGAAATGAAAATTTACTATATGACAGATTAGGAAATGCAAAAATTGGGCATATAGACATTCATCTCTTAGGACTTTGACCGGGGGCTAACGATTTTCACTTAACTTGGTGAATTTTACCATAAGCATGAAATTGACACATACCACCAATATTGTCATTAATCATAAAAGAGCATACCAAGCACAATTCATTAAACGTAATAAGTCATGAACATGAGAAGTAATACAAGTCACATAATTCAACACATGAAAGGTTCTACACTCTCCATGTGCCAAACGCCCCTTTATCATTCATCTTACAACCTATCAATCTTCTTATTGAGCTTGTGGAGGTATCTTCCAAAGCACTTGAAAATTCCCTTTGTTTGTTTGAATTCCTCGGATGAATTCTTAATGACGGAGAGTTGTTGAAGGTATTCCAAAGGAGGTAGCTTCGAATTAGGAAGACTATCGTCATCGCTCATGTCGGATGATGATGATGAAGGTGAAGGTGAGCGAGTGCGTTTGCCCTTAGTTTTGAAGACTCGTTTATCACTTATAGGAACGAAGATGTGAGGGACAAGAGAATAGTCAAGGTATATTCCCTTGTCAGTTGGAGGAATGGGTGAAATTGCTCTAAAGAGGCGAGTAAGAAGCATTCCATATGGAAGGGCGGTTTTTCCAACTAAAGGTATGTCGGCCATTCGTCGGGCTAGGTAGTAGGCTAAGTTGAATGGTTGACCAATGGAAATGCTATAAAGCATGTAGCAAAGGCATGTGTTAACATGATCCCTATTTCCTATGGTACTTATGACATTGGCTCTAAGAATTTCTTCCCACTTCTTAAATTGTGGTTTAAGCTCATTGGTCTCCATACCAAATGGGTCCTTATCCACAATATTCCCCGAACGATTTTTCCTAGTGGTAGAGGCTCTAACAAAGAGATGTTCCTTAATTGTTTCCTTACTAACAAGATGATTGTTGTATGGATGAAAATGCTCAATTGAGTCTAGGCTTGAAATAGGCCACTTATCCGTGTAAAGACAAGTACCTTCATTAGGAACACCAAGGATGATAGCTAAGTCTTTTAGGTCTATGAAATTTGGTATTTGATTTGTTTTGAAAGTTAATGATATCTTACCCGACTCATCGGTGGAGAGTTCTACGGTTGCATAGAATTCTAGTATGAACCTAGGGCAAATTGGCTCATTAATATCAAGAAGACAATCAAAGTTGATTGCGGCAAAGTTTTGGCGAATAGATGTTCCTTCTAGAAAGGATGATTCAATTGTTCTACCTTCGTGAACATAGCGTTTTTCTAGTGCCTTAAAGGTTTCTACTTGAACTTTGTTAAGACCTTTAGTCCTATGGTGTTTGGGCAAGTACTTAAGGGTTTCCACGTGATCGGATTGATTTGCGTTAGGCATGTTGATTCCTAGAAAACACAAGAATTATATGTTAATGACTTTTTAATCAATGTGCATGTTCTAATGTGTTCCTATATGCAAACAATGAGGAGACTTGGTTATATTGACTCATTTTGATGCCCAAATTGTTTTGTTTGAGAAGTAATGTTATGAAAACAAAGGATAACCAAAAACTCTCCTAATTGAATATATCTTCGATTGAATGTACCCGAAAATACATATTGGTTATGTATTCCCTTTAGCATTCAAGAGATAATATGCAAGTGATGTTTCAATGATGTTTTTCATTTGTTTTAACAATGTGGTGAATAATTGTGTTCTAGTCTTGGATTGCATTTAAAGGATAATGCACTTGGTGTGTTTTGTAAATCAAAGTAAAAACAAAGAGGATGCAATACTTAGCTAATGGAAGACATGATTAGTTAGCCACCAAGTTTTTCATGAATTAAGAGGTTTTATGCATAAACCCTAAGATTCTAGTTAATGAATGTAAATGAAAATGTTATTCTTGAATCAAAAATGCAATTATGATTAGAACACTTACAAAGTTTGTTGGATTTGAAGAGATTTGATTGAAAGCCCTAATTTCCGTATGGTTATGTGTTTTTGAGAGGGTAATGGCAGTTTGAAGGTGAATGACTAAGTTAGGAGGGTGTTTGGTTTTGAAATTTAGAATAAAAACAATCTGTGGAATCGGCGGACCAGGCGGAACCAAAAAATGGGTTCCGCCCGTATGGTCTGAGGGTGCCGTGGGTGTCTGCAGGAAAAATCAAAAAGGGATTGTCTTGATTTTTGTGGTTTTATCCTAATGTTCAAACCTAAGATTTTAAGTCTTATTGTGTATGACTAAGCCTAGGAATGATGAATGTTTCACATTCAAGGGGTTTAGTGAAAACGTTGATGGATTGATTAACGTAGAAAAACTTTCTTAGTTAAGATGTTCCTCAATGAACAATTTTAACAAGACGATGATGATGGATCACAATATGTCTGTAAAGACTGTGATGATTTAAATAGTTGCTGAAGTCGATGCATCCTTTGTTGACGAGATAACATTGTTGATGAAGAAATTCCTTTGTTGATAAGAATTAACTTGTTCAAGCGGAGCTTGTTGATGTGCTTCTTCATTAAATTCTCAAATGAGATCCTTCAGCGTTTTGGAGAATCATTGGGTAAGTAAGTATTAAAAGTGCAAGTACCACTTGTGCTTTTCTTATCAACTTATTACCGATGCAATTCTATTTGGCATACACTATGGTTTCTAATCCCATTCTTTTGGGACACCATAATCCTAGTGGTGTAGTACTTCTAAATGAATCCAAGCAAGCTCTTTCGAAAGAGTTGTTAAAGGATCTTCTCTAAAATCGAGCACATAGACAAGCACTAAACATAATGTTGGGTTACATTTGTTGTAAGAACAAGTATACTTCCAAAGATATCTCTATGTTTAGCTCTACCTACGGATTTACTAATCTCATTCTTGATAAGTCATAAAGGACTTAATCATTGTGAACAAGTGAATAACTAGGAATGTTTTTGAGTGATTATCCCTTACTTTTGGAGCTTGCTTAGGTAAATAAATAGTCTTTCAAAGATTAACATTCTTTTCTATTTTGAAAGTCTATTTTGTTTTAGTAATTGCTTTACACTAATATCCAAAAACACTTTTTATTAATTTGTTTCAATTACTATTATGACCCATGTTTCAGGTTTTTATGACCTTGTTGATATTGCTTGACTCAATGTTTTATACAAGACGAAAGGATGTTGTTTTTCAATTTTTAATAGTCCATCTTCCTTGTTATTGATCTTGACATACTTGTCTTATCAATGTTGGGCTTTCGACTAAGTCATCATCTACCAAAGATGATATCTTAGAAGGAGGTGGTCTTTCATTGAATTTTAAACTCAATGATTCCTCGACTCTTTGGGTTTAATTTCTTAAGACCTCATAAGTGTAAATGTCTAAGATATGCAACATCATAAGACTATGGGTCGAATTTGATGTTCACATCCTAGAAGTTTAATAAATCATTTTCTCCCAATCATTCAAATAAAATTCAACTGATTTATTTTACTTTGTGTGTCTTTCGTGAAGCTTTTAGCAAAAGAATGATTGGACTTAGGATGCTATTGAAAATATAGGGTATAATACCAAAAGACTTTTGTACTACAAGTGTTTATGAAATGTTTTGGTTTTGCTAGATTTGCAAGCATCACAAAAGTGTTGGTTGTCTTATCACTTAAGAAGTTCTTAGTTCACTCACTTGTAGATAAGAATTAAGTGAGACTTACTCAAGAGTTACTCGTGTATTTTCCCGAAAGATTAAACGAGGCAAGACACCTTATATCTCCTACTAGAAGTAGTATCAAACTACTTTACCTATGAAGGATCTAATCCTTATTGTTACTCACACAATCATGGACACCTTATAGTAAAGACTACTACTAATACTTATGACAAATCATACTGTTAATTAACAAGAAACATTTAAAAGGTAAGTTGAAGAGACGTGTACCTTTTAAGCTCCATAGATTAGCCATCAAGAAGAAAAACATAAAGCAAATAATCTTGATACGTAGAGAGGCTAAACACAACTTCTTATAAATCCAAGAAAGTTAGAAAGACACATAAAAGTATTGACCATGATATTTTTATCCCTTTATCATGTGTTCCTATTAGAGCTAGAGTAACTTCTACAATACACTCTTAGGTTTCACAAACACAACATGTTTTGTTTTTCTTGTTGATGATTTATTAGAGTTAAATCCTAATCCGGTTCTATCTCTAAATGACCTTTGATTCTTCAAACAACTTTCAAGAGTTTTTGAACTTTCTTCAAATTTAGGAAGCATTTTTCCTTTTTCATTTTGTTTTAGAATTTCATGTTTGTACTCTAGACATACTTTAAATTCTAAATCAATTTCAACATGACTCTCAAGTCTAGACATCTTATCTTCTAACATGATTTCATTTTCAAAAGTGTTTACACAAGATCTTGAAGTTTCATTGTTAAAGATAGTTTTTAGGTCCATGTTGCATGAAAGTTTAGACTCATTTTCTATTTTAGAAAACTCTAGGATAAATGTGTCAAAGCAAAAATGTTTGGTTTCAAAATGTACCTTGCTTGGTGATTTAGCTAAGAGAGAATCACAAACCGGATGGTTGGCTTCATCTTCATCCGTGTTAGTCCATGAATCACAAGCAAGTCCACCAAAGAGCTCGACATGAGAAGTCATCTTCACTTACACCTTCATTTAAAACATTTAAACTAGTAGTACATGTATTAATCTCAACTAAATGTTTATCAATTAATTTTTCTAAGACCTCTAACTTAAATGTGAGATCAAATTGATCATCTTGGTTTTCAAATTTACTTTTCCATTTAAGCATGCTTTCTTTTTCAAATAGTGGTGGGTTTTGAATAGGTTGCCCTTCTTTGAGATTTTCAAAATCCATGGATCGATCCAAGTTTTAAAATACAGTTTATTTTAAGGAACTTGGGTAATGTAGCTCTTGATGCCAATTGTGGAAAATTAGAAGGGGGGTTGAATAGTTTACCGCTTTTTGATTCTTATTTTCTTTAATAATCTTTGAGAACTTGACATTTGGTTAAAGATATAAACACAACTTAATATGTTTGATTGTTTGAAAAGACTTTACATGTAGATAACAATTCTAACTTAACTTGTTTCATACTTTGAAAAGCTTTACTTGTAATGATCCTAACTTTGCTTGTTTAGTTCTTTGAAAAGCTTTACTTATGTTGAACGATATAAGAACAATATTACTTGTTTTTGGCTCTTTGAAAAGCTTTATATGTGATCAACAATTCTAACTAAACAACAACATATAATAAGCAAAGATAGAGAAAGAAACAATCAAACCACAACACGATAGTTTATCGTGGTTCAGCTACAAGGACTCTTTTTCCTTGCCCTACATCCACGCCCCGAGTTTCCAACTCGAGAGTTATAAACACTAATCAACAAGCTCCTTTCACCGGCGGAGAAAACCTTACACGTCGCTTATACATTTACCGACACAAAGCTAGATGTCGAGTTCTTTTACAAGGGTACAACCACTCCCACTTGTCGCTTACACTTTTACCGACACAAAGCTAGATGTCGAGTTCTTTACCAAGGGTACAACCACTCCCGTTAGTTCTTTTACTAGGGTACAACAACTCCCAACACACTACGTATTTTGAGGCCTAAAATACTAACCAACAACTTCTACATACATGACACAAATGAAGTATAAACTACCAAAGCTTATACATGACCAAGCTACCAAGACTTGCAACTTTAGAGTTGAAGCTTGCAACTTCTTGAATGATCTTGTGGAATTCCTTGCTACATAAGAGAATCACACAAGTCAAGGGTTACTGAGTTAGTTTAGAGAATATGTAAAAATATGTCCTAAAGGGTTAGCCAAAAATCAAGTTATGGCTTGGTATTTATAGCACACCATACTGCAAGCTTGGCGGATCAGGCGGAACCCTCAGATGGGTTCCGCCCATGTACCCCCAGGGTACCGCCGGGTCTGCAGTAGGTTTTTGCAATAACTTCCCAAACCAAACAATGTCTTGTCTCATAACTTCTAGCAACCAAACAATGTCACATCACTTAAAGTAAGTCAAACATGATACTTGCAAGCAACATGAAAGCAAGTCAAACACATAACTTGCCATAAATACATAATGACAAAACTTGCCATAAATGTGATGTGACTATTTCTAATTTAAGAAATAAAACCAATGTTTAGTTTAAAAGAAAATGTAAACATTAGTTAAACAAGACTTAAACACTCAAAGTGATAATTTACTTTTAGCTAAAGTTCATACTTTGTTATTAACAAAACTTAGCAAAGATCGTAAAATATAAATAACGTTTTTAGGCGATATTTGTATTAATAGAAAATAAACTAATTTATACTAAGGTTGTGAGCAATAATTGGAGAAAATGTGTTTACTTAGATTTCACTACTCCCTAGATATCTTTTACATGTTAATTACTTGTTATAATTGCATGGATGACGGATCGTATTCCTTAATACCATTCATGGGGTGGCACACATAACTCCCCAATTCTATGAGCTCTTATCTCCTCCTACACCATGCCCAGCACAACTATAGGGATTGTAAACAGTGGCTCATGCATTAAATACAACCAATAAAGACCTAGTGCGCGTTGGTTCATGTTTCTTAAGACGTTCAAGCATGTTACCAATTGGAGATCTGCCAGTTTTCTTAAGCCTAACATATAAATCATTTATCCAAGACAAGAATAAACAAGTAATCAACACATAATCAATATCTAGGTTTCATTAGATCTAAGCAAACACAAGATAGATCTAGCCTAGCATGATAGAATTAAGACAAGAACATGATATAGACAACCAACACATAGACATATTGATTGAATTAGAAGAACACTTATCTTGATTAATCATGCAAGGTATCAAGGGGTTGGAACCCTTGAAAAACCTGTAAAGTTACACCAAAATCGTACTTAGGGTTTCTCCCAAAACTTCTCTCTAAATGTGAAAAATTAGAAAACTATATATAGAAAAAGGGGTCTGGCGGCGTCAAGACCAATTAGGTGACGCTGTCACCTCGCCGCCAAAACAATCCTCGAACTGCCTAGATCTACATTTGACGCCGTCAAGAACAATTCATTTCCAGGCCGTCATGACTTTAACTCTTGACGCCCTACCTTCATGACGCCGTCAAAACTCTTCTGGGTCGTCATGGAATTTTACTCTTGACGCCGTCAGGGAACTACTCTTGACGCCGTCATGCACTGTTCCCAGCATGAAAAATTAAGACTTTGGCGTTTTCTTCACTTTTATGCTCCAAAAACGTCCGAATTGCTTCCTTTTCCAGATTTCACTCCCAAAGTACCTAAAATCACAAAAGGAACGATTTAGGGCAATATTTGATCAAATAAATTTGAATTCGGGCTTAAATGACCCCCTAAAAACGGATCATTTTTCGCCTCATCAGTTATATAAACAATTTTTACAATAATGCCATATAAATAATGATGATAATGAAGTATGTAACATGTAAACACATAAAGTGTTTGAGTAAACCACAAACATTGAGTAAGGCAATTGGTGTTTAAGTAAACAAGTAGCATGTTCAAGTAAAACAAGTATTGCGTTTATGTAAAAACGAGCATGTATTCTCCCCCAAAGAGTTGATAAAACAATTAAAAGAGCAGGGGCTATGACTCACCTTAAGTTATTGATGCGTGGGAATCACACCTTGCTTTACCTCTCGAGGGATCTCGAGAAGCTTACAACCCCCACCAGGCAGTGTACCTGATCGTTGTAGTATAGTATAGTGACAAGTACCGGGGGATTGATCGTTCAGCTAGGAATAGTGTCGTTAGGATTGAAATTAATCTAACTAGGTCTAAAGGTGACGGATGATTCTTTTTATGTTTTTATATTTTATGAAAAGCAAGTAAAAATCTCGGGTATTGGGAGAGTGGGCGGAATTAGTTGCTAATCAACTAACCCAAAAGCTACTAATTAAACTAATTAACAAGAAAATTAAACTAAGGTTCTACAAGATAAGTGAAGCATGTCTACCCATGATATGTTACTCCTTGCTAGCTATCCAATCCTACCTATTGATTTGTAACCTTGTTTTAATTGACGGGTTGTATTCCTTAATACCATTCATGGGGTGGCATACATAACTCCCCAATTCTATGAGCTCTTATCTCCTCCTACACCATGCCCAGCATAACTATAGGGATTGTAAACAGTGGCTCATGCATTAAATACAACCAATAAAGACCTAGTACGCCTCGGTTCATGTTTCTTAAGACGTTCAAGCATGTTACCATTTGGAGATCTGCCAGTTTTCTTAAGCCTAACATATAAATCATTCAATCAAAACTAGAATCAATAGGAAACAAGGATTATAAACTAAACCAACTAGATCTATTGAAGTTGTCACGCCTTAATTGATGGAGATAGACACAACATCAACAAGAAATCAATGAGATCTAATCAATTATATACAAGTTTCACATAATCATAAGTAGACACAAGGTGAATTAGCAAAACATGATCAAAGAAAGACAATCAACAAGAATAATGAAAGACATAGTTGAGATAGAATCATCAAACCAATACATGATGTTTATGGAGTGATTGAAACCCTCTAAGTTGCTGGAAAAACACCCACCTAAACCCAGGAATCGACTTTAGGGTTTAGGGCTTACAAAAAGTGAAGTTATGAAGTTATATTTATAGGCATGTTTTCTGTCGGCCCTTCGTGATGGCGTCAGCCCATACTCTTGACGCCGTCAAGACCATTTTTTCACCAAATTGTAGATCTCTTCGTCCTCTTCGCGTGGGCTTTTGAATCACCTAAATCCGAGTTCGTATGCAAAAGTTATGACCAAAACAATATCAGCTACTCCGCGCGCAAGTTTTGACAAGTTTACACGTGACGGCCTTGGTGACGCCGTCATCAACCACGGTATTTTAATCTTCATGTCTGACGCCGTCAAGGTATTACTCTTGACGCCGTCACCTTGTATCTTCAGCATGGAAATTTGGTACTTTGCCGTTTTCTTCACTTTTATGCTCCAAAAACGTCCAAAATGGCTTCTTTTCTAGAATTCACTCTCCAAACACCTAAAATCACAAAAGGAACGATTTAGGGCAATATTTGATCAAATAAATTCGGATTCGGGCTTAAATGACCCCCTAAAAACGGATCATTTTTCGCCTCATCATATATCCCTACACTTGGGATTTGCTTGTCCTCAAGCAAATGAGCTTTTCCACCAATCAAAATACAAGTTAGGGGTCATTTAATACTAATATAAAAGTAATTACAACAAATGATCATTCCACCTTAGTCAAAACAAGCACGGAAATTATACACTAGCACCTCACATTAAGTATTTGGATACTCTCATCTCTCGGGTTTTGTAAATTTATATGTCATAATTGGAAATGGAGAAGTATCACTCTCTACCTGTCATAGCAAATAGATTACCATAGGCTTGGGAAAGGATCAAACCTCCACCACTTGGCGTAAGCACCTAGGATAAACTATCAAAGAGGTCTTTTAAAGGGTTATAATGTTAGGTGTAGGGGATATGGAAAACACGGTTTTGTTGGATAAACGGATATTTTACTGGTGGCAAGTCAATTGTCTTAGTTAACTACATGTACAATGAGGCGTTGCTAAGCCAAGACGCGACTCAACTTAAACTAACCACAACTCTTTTTTGGATTTTCAAGACACTATTTGACTTAAACATAAATAAAAGAAACGGATGGTAGCCCGTATGTTTTTCTCTTTTCCTTTTCTATTTTTTTTTTCTCTCTTTCTCTTTATTTTTTTTTATTTTTTTTTTTTTTCTTCTTTTTTTTTTCTTCTTTTTTTTTATTTTATTTATTTTTTTTTTTTTTTTGCATACACTCTTACTCTACCATCCAAAACAATACATCAAAGGGAGCTCGTTTCCTCCCTACACTTGAGCTTTTACATACTTTATAATCAACTATTCTAATGACTCGAATCAAGATAATCAAAACACTTGGAGTACTTTTAAATATTAATGCACATATGGGGGGTAATAATAGACATCATCCCCATTACTCCATTACAATAGTACTTTACCCATGAGTCCCAATCGTCCCAAAACAATATGTACAAGATATGACTCGACTTAGCAACCATGTAATCAATTAGACAACTAACAAAGGGTTTAAACAATTAACAATAATGCACTAAAGATGAGTGCATACAAGGAAGGCTAAGGCGATTTGGTTGCACATTTGGGGTGGATTGTAAACAAATTCTTCCTTTAAGTAAAATGCTTAAAGTTAAAAACGAAAAGATAGGCTCGGAGGGGTGTACTAGGGGTATCGTGTACTAAAATTGAGTACAACGCAAAGGTGTGGGAGAATTACTTGACCTATGAAGTCAATGTAATTATATTACAGGTGTAGAACAAGGGTTATCCTAATGCCTCTTATCATATAGTAAATCCTAACTACACGAATGTAGTCTCACTAGCGGTCTCGGGATGCATCGCTATCACAAGTTCTAGAATCTAAATACTACCGGTACACTCATAAGCACCAACAATGAATGCTTTTTCCTAAAGATCTAAGGGCGAACCTCACATATTTGGGGTGGAAATTTTTGAGTGGTATGGTTTTTGTGCTAGTCATACAACTCCTATCCATGAGACGCTTATTAAGACTAAAGTTTCACTCCTACATGTTGCAAAAAATTTTAAATTTGGTGCTAAAATTGCCCTAACAAGTATTTCTCTCAGTTTTATTACACATTCACTATTAAACAAAACAAAAACCAAGTGGAGTAATAGTTTCTAATATACCCTCCCTACACTTAAACCGAACATTGTCCCCAATGTTCTAGATAAAAGATGTAAAAGTAAATAAATAAGAATGAAAGAAACTAATACTCCCCTGATTCGTTCACCGTGGATAACGTGACAACATGGTTAAATCTACCTCCAAGAAGATGAGCGTTGAAAGCTTCCCTCCAGAAATATAAATCATCTTCTTGTCCTGTAATCAACAAACACAAAAACCCAAGCATCAAACCGAACAAAAATCACAACTAGATGTAATTCCAGACTTAGAAATAGAAACAAGACAAAGAAACAAAAGGATAGGATACTTGTGGAATGAATTACAAATAGGAACTTATAAAACATATCCACAATTATTGACACACAAACAAGATAAAATATATGCTAATCATGAATTGTGAAATCTTCATGTTCGAATTTAGTTCTTTTTAACAAGATATAAATTTCCCTACACTTATCTTTTTGTAAAATACCTTTATATGCAATTAAGACGAAGTTAAAAACAAAATAAAGCATTTTCACAAATTATTCGAAACATGAAAATTAAACAACTATGATTAAGCATATATGACACAAACAAACAAATAAAATAAAAACATCAAACAATTAAAAACATGGGTTGCCTCCCAAGAAGCGCTTGTTTTTGTTCGAGTCACGAGCCTGACTCTACTCTTATTTAATGAAAATAGGGGAGGTTTTCCCTACACTTAGGATTAAGTGTGGGTGGAAGTAGTGATACACACCCTTAGGGTGGAAATATGCCACGTGAGGTGAAGGGGGTGAGTGAATGGCTTCCTTCATCCTAAAACTACCCGGATAATATAGATTGATGGGTGGGTCGGTTCCTCTTTTGTCTCCTAGAAATAAATCTAAGGATGGGAAGTTGTGTAAAGGTTGAGGTTCCGGTTCATCAACACTAGGAAATTCCCTAGAACTAGGAGTAAGGTTATCACTACAAGTGTTCAAACCTAAATCCTCTAGTGGTGCTTGGTCCAAGGGTTCTACCTCAATTGGGGTTCCTATAGTCTCATCTACTTCTTCCGGGTAAGTCACGGGCGGTGTATGTGCCTCAAATGATGGTAGGACTTGTGGGGTACTTTGTGGGCTTGGATTATCCACCTCATCCTCCATTGTACCTAGATTACCTATATGTTTGTTTTGTACTATGATATTAGGTGCCATCCAACTAGGTATCTCAACATGAGTATATTCATCCCCCAACAAACTTGTTCCATGATCCTTCAAATTTGTTGTCAAATGATTTGTTATGTTGTTTGTCGGGTTGTCTAATCTATAATAATATTGGGCACAATCTTCAATGGCATCCCATGCTTCTTCAGCATTTAATTCCCTAAAGTCCCCATTGGCAAAATCCTCAATGCACATTTGGTCATATCGGTTAACACGATAGTAAAAGGTTTGGGTTAGGGATGCTAAAGCGAAGCTATGATGAGGGACTATTCGGAGTAAATTTTTAAAACGAGTCCATGCATCATATATGGGTTCATCTCGATATTGTTTGAACATCAAGATGTCATTAGGGTAGAATGGGTTTCGTGGTCGGTAGTATGGTGGATTCGCATTCTCCATAATGGTGAATGGAAGAGTCAATGGAAAGGTTTCTACGAACAAATGCACAAAGAAAAGATAGACTACAAGAAAGCTAATAAAAAGAAAATAAAAAATCTCACTAAAATGGAATCTAATGAGTAGACCTAATAAAAATCAAATTCAACCTAAACAATAACTATTCCCCGGGCTGCGGCGCCAAAAACTTGATGCGTGGGAATCGCACCTTGCTTTACCTCTCGAGGGATCTCGAGAAGCTTACAACCCCCACCAGGCAGTGTACCTGATCGTTGTAGTATAGTATAGTGACAAGTACCGGGGGATTGATCGTTCAGCTAGGAATAGTGTCGTTAGGATTGAAATTAATCTAACTAGGTCTAAAGGTGACGGATGATTCTTTTTATGTTTTTATATTTTATGAAAAGCAAGTAAAAATCTCGGGTATTGGGAGAGTGGGCGGAATTAGTTGCTAATCAACTAACCCAAAAGCTACTAATTAAACTAATTAACAAGAAAATTAAACTAAGGTTCTACAAGATAAGTGAAGCATGTCTACCCATGATATGTTACTCCTTGCTAGCTATCCAATCCTACCTATTGATTTGTAACCTTGTTTTAATTGACGGGTTGTATTCCTTAATACCATTCATGGGGTGGCATACATAACTCCCCAATTCTATGAGCTCTTATCTCCTCCTACACCATGCCCAGCATAACTATAGGGATTGTAAACAGTGGCTCATGCATTAAATACAACCAATAAAGACCTAGTACGCCTCGGTTCATGTTTCTTAAGACGTTCAAGCATGTTACCATTTGGAGATCTGCCAGTTTTCTTAAGCCTAACATATAAATCATTCAATCAAAACTAGAATCAATAGGAAACAAGGATTATAAACTAAACCAACTAGATCTATTGAAGTTGTCACGCCTTAATTGATGGAGATAGACACAACATCAACAAGAAATCAATGAGATCTAATCAATTATATACAAGTTTCACATAATCATAAGTAGACACAAGGTGAATTAGCAAAACATGATCAAAGAAAGACAATCAACAAGAATAATGAAAGACATAGTTGAGATAGAATCATCAAACCAATACATGATGTTTATGGAGTGATTGAAACCCTCTAAGTTGCTGGAAAAACACCCACCTAAACCCAGGAATCGACTTTAGGGTTTAGGGCTTACAAAAAGTGAAGTTATGAAGTTATATTTATAGGCATGTTTTCTGTCGGCCCTTCGTGACGGCGTCAGCCCATACTCTTGACGCCGTCAAGACCATTTTTTCACCAAATTGTAGATCTCTTCGTCCTCTTCGCGTGGGCTTTTGAATCACCTAAATCCGAGTTCGTATGCAAAAGTTATGACCAAAACAATATCAGCTACTCCGCGCGCAAGTTTTGACAAGTTTACACGTGACGGCCTTGGTGACGCCGTCATCAACCACGGTATTTTAATCTTCATGTCTGACGCCGTCAAGGTATTACTCTTGACGCCGTCACCTTGTATCTTCAGCATGGAAATTTGGTACTTTGCCGTTTTCTTCACTTTTATGCTCCAAAAACGTCCAAAATGGCTTCTTTTCCAGAATTCACTCTCCAAACACCTAAAATCACAAAAGGAACGATTTAGGGCAATATTTGATCAAATAAATTTGGATTCGGGCTTAAATGACCCCCTAAAGACGGATCATTTTTCGCCTCATCAGTTATGTAGCAAGTAGTGAATATGATGGTCGAATAGCAAAGGTTTCTATGAGCAACCTATAATAGGATGTTGCGACTTAGGATTGGAGTAAAGAATATGAAGAATTGCCTATATATGTCTTGCATTTAGTCCATGATGTGGTACAAAGTATAGTGTAAGTCTCTGAAAAGAAATGGTTCATGAAACATGTATAGTTTATATATCGTTTACTACCGTTCGGGCCGACATAATTCAGAAGTCATGTAGTAAACGTTCGAGGAGCCAGGACACTTTAATTCGTAAATCCACAACTCATCTCGACGGCTTACTTAATGAACTCCTCACATGAGGCTCCCTACTATTGTAGTATTTGATAAAATATATGAATATAAGTTTTGATCCGAAAAGTTACATGTCCAATATTTGAATAAACTTAGGAAAGTTTACTTTTGGATGAAGATTGTTATTAGAATGAGTTTCTTAAATCTTGTATGACAATTACTTGTAAGATCTCATGGTTCTTTAGATGGAGTAGATCCAAATTGCATGTTTAAGTTATCGCTAACTCTTTAGCTCATGTTTTCGCCTAAGTAAGTTTATATGGTCATTTAGTCATGGCCTTGCCATGACCTTTGGTCATTGTTCCATGGTCATGAGACTCAACCTTGGCTTTAGCCATGGTTGTGGTCTTGAATTTAGGTCATTAGACCTCTTGGTCTTATTAAACCACAACTATTATATAGTGACTTTGATACATAAAATAGTTATTAAGAAACTGAGAAAAATCTCATTCGTTATTGGTTTTCTGGATACGTGCTCCTGAGTTTTTGAAGAAAACGTGATTCCGGACAACATTCGTGATTTAACTTTTTGATGAAACGGACCAGAAGGGCCTCTTTTTGCGTGTTTAAGGTTCTGTCACAGAAGGTATTTAGGCAGTTTTGCCGCAAAGTTTTGGTAACTTCAAATGGTCATAACTTTTGACTCGTGTACTCGTTTTAGGTGGTTCAAATTGCTATGTTTTCCTTGTTAAGTCCTCTAATACAATATGTAATTGTCCAATATCATTTATATACTGTTTTGATCAGAGTTCTCCATAAAAATCACTAGTTTGCTTGTTTACTTATCATAAGTTAACATATATATATCATAGCTTGTTTTACCCATTTTTATACATCATGGACATGATCACAAGACAAAATATAGCATGAATGATATGTAAATAGCATGAATATGATATTTAACAAGTAGTATGTTAGGGTTTTGCTTATAACTTTTGGCTTTCAAAAAGGGAAACATGAACTAGGACAAGAACTA
The DNA here is from genome assembly GCA_030686995.1 of Artemisia argyi. Lineage (NCBI taxonomy): Eukaryota > Viridiplantae > Streptophyta > Magnoliopsida > Asterales > Asteraceae > Artemisia > Artemisia argyi. The sequence continues at coordinate 7,276,890 of CM060707.1, read as the reverse complement.
TACCCTTCAACAATATCCTTAGCTTCCAATATTTAACCACCCTTGCTAATCTTTGTTAGACTTGATCTATTCCTTGTAAGAATCTTATATACTCAGCCCCTAATCACCTTGATCATCTTCAAGAAAACCCTAGGATCGATGATGTGATTATGGTGTTGTTTATGATGATTTATAGTATAAATGGAACTTGGAATCAACAAGGAACTTAAGGTTTAATTTATGATGGATGAAATTAGCAAATACAAGATCAAAATGGTAAAGAAAAGGTGTGTTTGGTCGTTGCTTATGATGAGAGAACAAAGAGATAAGTTTGGTCTTATAGCAAGGTGAGGAGGTTACTTTCTTAGGATATTTTGCTAACTTAGGCTAGTCATTAAACACATGTAACCATCTTAGGGCTCCTAGCATGAGATTAAGCCACATGTGTGGTGACTCCCCCCCACCCTATAGGCGGTTTGCAATGGGTAGGAAGGATGACTTGGTCCTTGTTGATATTATCCTAGTTATGTAGCTAGTTTTGACTCCGTAAAATGCTAACCGTAAGTTGTTAAGCCACGAAACGTAAAACCGGGTATCGTAAAAATGTGAAACTTGAAAGAATGACTAAACTTGTCAAAATACTCCATAATAAAATATAAAATGAGTGGTAGGTTCCATTGGGGTGCTAAAACCCTGCTAAAACAGGAAACATGGGTCTAAAACGCGTAATACGTAAAACGTACGAATATTGTGTAAAATTGAGAAAAGTAAAATGTTACTTTTCTAATATGATAATAATGATTTAAAAAGACTTATAATGTCTAGACTGGGCTCAATCTAGTGTCGGTTGGTATTTAATGTCATTTAGACATAAAACCGTAAGTCTAAAAATCAAGGAATGATTTATAAAATCAAGGAATGATTTTTGGTCAAAGGAGGAGGGAAAAATATGTTGACTTTTTCTAAAAATGTGAAAACTCAAATCGTCTTAGAAACGCGGTGCAGGTACAGGCTAAGGTTACGGCTAAGTAAAAGCGCTTAAAAACGAAAATTCTTGTTTCTCACGGCCGAGGTTTATTTGGTCATATTTTTCTCAGTCATGATTAATTCTCAAATAAATCATGAGTGTATCAAACATTTTTTTGATGCGGGGAAAATTAACGCGGTCGAGTTTCGTTGTGCGTAGGATTTTTGAATGACGTTTTACCCTAAAACATGTATTTCCTTAATAACTTTCGCGAAAATGATCTGATGAGTGTCAAACTTTTATTTTGTCATGGAAATGATTTATCATACGAGAATATGAAATAAAAATCAAATTCCGGAAAATGAATAGTAAAAGTGAATGGTAAAAATGAATAGTGAAATTTTCGGGAATAGTAATTAACCTGAAATTGCGAATTGTTACACTTTTCTTTCTTTCGTTTTTTTTTTCTTTTTTTTTTTTTTTTTTTTTTTTTTTTTTTAATTTTTGCATACACTCTTACCCTACCATCCAAAATAATACATCATAGGGAATGTACATTCCCTTTACACTTGAATTTTTACATACTTTACAATAAACTAATCTAATGACTCAAATCAAGATAATTAAAACATTTGGAGTACTTTTAAGATTAACGCACATATGGGGGTAATAATTTGATGTTCTTCCCCATTACTCCATAACACAAGTACTTTACCCATGAGTCCCAATCGTCCCAAAACAATATGTACAAGATATGACTCGACTTAGCAACCGTGTAATCAATTAGATAATTAACTAAGGGTTTAAACATATAACAATAATGCACTAAAGATGAGTGCATACAAGGAAGGCTAAGGCGATTTGGTTGCACATTTGGGTGGGTTGTAACAAATTCTTCCTTTAAGTAAGATGCTTAAAGTTAGAAACGAAAAGATAGGCTCGGAGGGGTGTACTAGGGGTTTTGTGTACTAAAAATGAGTACAACGCTAAGGTGTGGGAAAAATTAATTGACTTTACTAGCCAAGTAATATGACTTAAATGGTCAAGTAATTATGATACGGGTTTAACACAAGGGTGATCCTAATGCCTCTTATCATGTAGTAAATCCTAACTACATGAATGTAGTCTCACTAGCGGTCTCGGGATGTATCACTAACGCAAGTTCTAGAATCTAAGTGCTACCGGTACACTCATAAGCTCTAAGGCTTCTCCTAACAAGTCTAGGGGCGAATCCTCACTTAGTAGAAGGCCGATACAAGTCTTTGACGCCTCAACTAACGGATGCTAACTAATGTACTTCTTGGATCGCTGGCGCGTTATTTGCATAATGGATGGTCACCAAGTCATACACTAGCGCTGGCGCGTTAGCCAATTAATCTAATACTCGGATGGTCAGTACCTTTTTTAGTAAAATTTTTGTGGTACGGTTTTTTTTTTTTTTTTTGTGCTAGTCATACAACTCCTATCCATGAGACGCTTATTAAGGCTAAAGTTTCACTCCTAAATGTTGTAAAAAAATTTAAATTTGGCGCTAAAATTACACTAGCAAGTATTTCTCTTAGTTTTATTACACACCTACCATCAAACAAACTAACTCAAGTGCAATTGTATCCTATAAGGTATCATCCACTACAAGAAAAAGTGCCTTTAGTGACCAATTATTTTGTGACCACTCTTGATTTGGTCTCTATTTTCATAGTTTAGTGACCAATATATTTGTCGTCACTGCATTTTTGTCATTGCCACAGAATTAGTGACCGTCACAAAATGTGGTCACTAAATTGTCACAAATGACAAGTATTAGTGACGACAAATAATGGTCACATAGTCCCTAATCCGTGAATATAATATTTTCAGTAAAGTATTAAGTTGCCATAAACCCTAACGTCTAAACTTTAACCCTAACCCATAAATTCTAAAGACAAAATATTGGTGGTCACTAGTTTTTTAAATTAGAGACCAAGGTTGGTGGTCACTATTTTTCAAATTAGAGACCAAGGTTGGTGGTCATTCATTTACAAAATATTGAGACAAAAAGAGTGGTCATATAAACCCTAACCCCTAAATTCTAAAGACCAAATATTGGTGGTCACTAGTTTTTTAAATTAGAGACCAAGGTTGGTGGTCACTATTTTTCAAATTAGAGACCAAGGTTGGTGGTCACTGATTTACAAAATATTGAGACAAAAAGAGTGGTCATATAAACCCTAACCCCTAAACTTTAACCCTAACCGTAACCCTAACCCCTAAATTCTAAAGACCAAATATTGGTGGTCACTAGTTTTTTAAATTAGAGACCAAGGTTGGTGGTCACTATTTTTCAAATTAGAGACCAAGGTTGGTGGTCACTGATTTACAAAATATTGAGACAAAAAGAGTGGTCATATAAACCCTAACCCCTAAACTTTAACCCTAACCGTAACCCTAACCCCTAAATTCTAAAGACCAAATATTGGTGGTCACTAGTTTTTTAAATTAGAGACCAAGGTTGGTGGTCACTATTTTTCAAATTAGAGACCAAGGTTGGTGGTCACTGATTTACAAAATATTGAGACAAAAAGAGTGGTCATATAAACCCTAACCCCTAAACTTTAACACTAACCCTAACCCCTAAATTCTAAAGACCAAATATTGGTGATCACTAGTTTTTTAAATTAGAGACCAAGGTTGGTGATCACTAGTTTTTCAATTAGAGACCAAGGTTAGTGGTCACTGATTTATGAAATATTGAGACAAAAAGAGTGGTCACATAAACCCTAACCCCTAAACTTTAACCCTAACCCCTAAATTTTAAAGACCAATTATTAGTGGTCACTAGTTTTTCAAATTAGAGACCAAGGTTGGTGGTCATTGATTTATAAAATATTGAGACAATAAATAGTGGTCACATAAACATTGACCTCTATATTTTATACCATAAAATTTAGAGGTTGTTTGGTTGGTGGTCACATAACTATATATATTAGAAACTAAAATTAGTGTTTATTAAATTATAAAATTTACGCAATATCACAAGTCGGTCAGATTGAGATTTTTTAAAATATCGGCAAAGTAAATAACTAAAATGAATTCACATACATATAAAATATTACAAAAATTTCAAATCAATAAAAACCAACTAAAAAACGACAACGCATCAGTATTATATACCAACTAAAAAACGAAAATGCATCAGTATTCAGTATTAAAAAACGACAAAGTGATACACTAACAATTTAAGGCATACTCATTACTCGTAAGATTTTATTATATTATGTACTTTTTTCTTTTATCTAAATAACTTTGATTAAATTTACACTTAAATAAGTGAATAAGTAAAAATATTTACATTTATTTAAATAAGTTTTAAATAAGCACACATATGGTGATCAGTTTATATAGATCACAACTTTATTTAAATAAGTGGTATTCAAGTTTAGACATCCAGACAAACAAACGCTCACCAGTCACCACCGTCTCTCACCACCACCTCTCACCACTGTCTCTCACCACACCCGCCGTCTCTCACTACGCCTGCCGTCTCTCACTACGCCCGCCGTCTCTCACCACCGTCTCTCACCACCTTAGCCGCTGTTTATATGAATCAGTATTAGTGTCTCTCACTACGCCCGCCGTCACTCACCACCTCAACCGCGCCTCTCACCACCACAACCGCTATCGATTTGAGGTATTTTATTTCGTCAAATTTATCATGTAATTTAAGTTTAGCTGTCAAATTCAAGTTCAATTTCTGTTTATCATGCAGTTTAGCTGTCAAATTTATCATTAGTAATTTTTTGTTTGTGCTGAATAACTGTTCGACGAAATGCCTGACTTAGTTGTGTGTATTTTTTTGCTAAAAGTATTGTGGATTGGATGTGCAGATCAAGTGTTTGACGAAATGCCTGACTTAGTTGTGTGTATTTTTTAGTAATTTATTGTGTAGTTATGAACTAGTTCATGCGTTGCCTTAAGCTGCTAACTAGTACTTTAGATTGGTGATTTTGTTTTAAGTCTTTCGTTTTATAGAAGCGGTCGTGAAATAACTTGAATACTATCTATATACAAGTAGTCGTGAAATAGTTTGAGTTTGATGTGTATAAGTAATTGTGTGAAATGATTTGAAATAAAGTCATGTTTTGTTTTGGTGTATGCATGATACGATGTACTGGTGTATGCATGATACGATATACTGTTGGGTAATATAGTGAAGGTTGGCAAGTTTTACTTGTTTCACTAAAGCAAAATAAACAAGTGGTTGATGTAGCAACCCATTTTACAACAAGTACGACATGGTGCATGCATGTGGTCAAAGTAGCAACTATATATGTGGACGTGTATGGTGAGTATGGCATAGTCTAACAAGAATAATAGATTGTGGGTGTACATGTAAAGAAGCTGCTAGTACAAGAGTATAGAGCATGAGTGTTGGTTTATCAAAAGGAAGTGGGTTTGACATGGTATGCAACAAACAGTTTTGTTAATACAAATATCGCCTAAAAATGTTATTTATATTTTACGATCTTCGCTAAGTTTTGTTAACGACAAAATGTAAACTTTAGTTTCTAAGCAAAACATAATCTTAGTTTTTAAAGACTTGCATAAACTAGACTTTTGCTACATTTTACATTTCATAAAACACAACACAAGTTTATTTCTAAAATTAGAAATTGTCACATCACATTTATGGCAAGTTTTGTCATTATGCATTTATGGAAAGAAATGTGTTTGACGAACTTTGTTGTTGCTTGCAAGCTTTGTATTTGACTTGTTATTATGAGATGTGACATTGTTTGGTTGCTAGGAGTTATGAGACAAGACCTTGTTTGGTTTGAAGAGTTATTGCAAAAACCAACTGCAAGCCTGGCGGTACCCTGGAGGTACACGGGCGGAACCCTTCTCAGGGGTCCGCCTGATCCGCCAGACCTGCAGAAGGTTTTGGCTATAAATATTAAGCCACAAGTTAAAATTTGGCTCATCACTTGACATTACATTTTACACACACATTCATTCTTTCATCTAACCTCTTAACATTTCATATGTGAAGTTTCTTTTTGTAGCAAAGAGATTCACGAGCTTACTAAAAGTAACAAGTATTCAACACAACGTTGCAAGACTTGTTAGCTTAGCATTGTGTAGACTTGTGTAATTTACACTTCATTTGATTGTGTATTTTCAGTAGTGATCGGTTAGTATTTTAGTCCTCAAAATACAAAGAGTGTTGGGAGTTGTTGTACCCTAGTAAAAGAACTAACGGGAGTGGTTGTGCCCTTGTAAAAGAACTCGACATTTAGCTTTGTGTCGGTAAAAGTATAAGCGACGTGTAAGGTTTTCTCCGCCGGTGAAAGGTGCTTGTTGACTAGTGAAAGAAACTCTTGAGTTGGATACTCGGGGCGTGGACGTAGGGCAAGGAAAAAGAGTCCTTGTAGCCGAACCACGATAAATACTCGTGTTGTGGTTTGATCGTTTCTTTCATTTACTTGCATGTTATATATTGTGTTTGTGCATATATCTTTGATCAAACGGAAAGTTTCAAAGCTAACTTAACAAGTTAAAAAGATTTTAATCGGTAAACTATTCAACCCCCCTTCTAGTTTTCCACAATTGGCATCAAGAGCTACGTTACTCAAGCTTTTAAAATATATTGTGTTTTAAAACTTGAAACGATCCATGGATTTTGAAAATTACAAAGAAGGGCAATCTGCGCAAAGACCACCACTCTTTGAAGCAAATGGTTTTATATATTGGAAAAACCGTTTTGAAACTTACGTGAAATCTAAAGATATAGATTTGTGGTATATAATTATTGATGGTGATAATGTAGTTACTAACATCAAAGATGATGATCAAAAGAAATTAATAGGTAAAAATAATGAAGCTAAAATGATGCTTTTTAATGCTTTGCCTAAGAAAGAATATGAAAGAGTCTTTTTGTGTAAAACCGCCAAAGATATTTGGCAATCTTTAATTGTCACTCATTAAGGAAACTCACAAGTTAAAGATAACAAAATTGATCTTCTTGTTCAATAATATGAACAATTTGTTATTTCCGAAGATGAGATTATCGATAATGCTTTTGCTAGATTTAATACTATTATTACTTCACTTAAAGCATTTGACGAATCTTTTTGTAGTAAGAATTTTGTCAGGAAATTTCTTAGAGCACTCCATCCGAAGTGGAGAGCAAAAGTGACGGCAATTGAAGAATCCAAAGATCTTTCAAGCATGTCACTTGATGAGCTAATTGAAAACCTCAAAGTTCACGAAATGGTAATGGAAAAAGATTCGGAACTAGTTAGAGGCAAGAATGAAAAAGTTAAGTCCATTGCCTTGAAAGCTAGAGTCCAATCAAGTGATGATGAAGAATCTACTTCGGATAGTGATGATGAGGAATATGCTATGGCCGTGAGAGACTTCAAGAAGTTCTTTCGTAGGCGAGGGAAGTTTGTAAGGCAACCTAAAGATGACAAGAAAACCTTCCGGAAAGATCGTGATGATCGAAAAGGAAAAGTTGAAAGAAAATGTTATAGGTGTGGAGACACAAGTCATCTTCTAGGAGAATGTCCAAAACCACCGAAGAGCAAACCTCAACAAGCTTTTGTGGGTGGTGCTTGGAGTGACTATGAAGGAGATGATGATGAGCCAAAGAATGATGATATTGCTCTCATGTCTCACAACTCAAATGAGGTACTCTCCGACTCATCTTACTCCTCTATTGATGATGATACTTTACAAAATGAATATAACAAACTTTGTGAGTTAAGCTTAAAAATCATAAACAAAAATAAATTTTTGAAAACTAAAAAGGAGTTTTTAGAAAATGAAGTTTATGAGTTAAAAGAAAAAGCTAAGAGATTAGAAAAGGGTAAAGGTATTGACACATCATGCAAATCATGTGAAGAACTTAAACTTGAAGTTGAGAAACTTAAAATTACTCAAAATGATCTAATCAAACAAACCACTGATGCGTGGGAATCGCAACAGGCTTTACCTCTCGAGGGATCTCGAGAAGCTTACAACCCCCACCAGGCAGTGTACCTGATCGTTGTAGTATAGTATAGTGACAAGTACCGGGGGATTGATCGTTCAGCTTAGGAATAGTGTCGCTAGGATTAGAAAACCTAATTAATAGTTCTAAAGGTGAGGGATGATTATTTTTGTATTTTTATATTTTTATGAAAGCAAGTAAAATCTCGGGTTTTGGAAGAGTGGGCGGAATTAGTTGCTATTCAACTAACCCAAAACTAAGATGCAATCAAAATAAAATACTAAAAATGAAATTAAACTAATTATTACTAAGGTTGTGAGCAGTAATTGGAGAAATTGTGTTTACTTAGACTTCACTACTCCCTAGATATCTTTTACACGTTAATTACTTGTTATACTTGTATGGATGACGGATTGTATTCCTTAATACCATTCGTGGGGTGGCATACATAACTCCCCAACTCTATGAGCTCTTATCTCCTCCTACACCATGACCCAGCACAACTATAGGGATTGTAAACAGTGGCTCATGCATTAAATACAACCAATAAAGACCTAGTACGCCTCGGTTCATGTTTCTTAAGACGTTCAAGCATGTTACCATTTGGAGATCTGCCAGTTTTCTTAAGCCTAACATATAAAATCATTCATCCAAGAACAAGAATAAACAAGTAATCAACACATAATCAATATCTAGGTTTCATTAGATCTAAGCAAACACAAAGGAGATCTAGCCTAGCATAATGGAATTGAGACAAGAACAAGATATAAACAACCAACACATAGACATATTGATTGAATTGGAAGAACACTTATCTCAATTACAATGCAAGGTATCAAGGGTTTGGAACCCTTGAAAAACCTGTAAAAGATACACCAAATTCGTCTTTAGGGTTTCACCAAAACTTCCCTCACTTTTATGAAAAAACTAGAAAACTATATATAGGAAAACTGGGCTGACGGCATCAAGACAACCATGTGACGCCGTCACCTCGCCGCCAAATACTTCCTCGGACAGCCTTGATCTACTTATGACGGCCTATGTGACGCCGTCACCAACCACGGTATTTTATTCTTGGCACTTTGACGCCGTCATCAACTACGGTGTTTTATTCTTGATGTGTCAGGGCATAACTCTTGACGCCGTCACCTAGTGTCTTCAGCATGGAAAATTGATACTTTGCCGTTTTCTTCACTTTTATGCTCCAAAAACGTCCAAAATGGCTTCTTTTCCAGAATTCACTCTCCAAACACCTAAAATCACAAAAGGAACGATTTAGGGCAATATTTGATCAAATAAAGTCGGATTCGGGCTTAAATGACCCCCTAAAAACGGATCATTTTTCGCCTCATCATATACCTTTACACTTGAGATTTGCTTGTCCTCAAGCAAATGAGCTTTTATTCTACTCAAAAGACAAGTTAGGGGTCATTTAACACTAATATAAAAGTAATTACAACAAATAATCGTTCCACTAAAGACCAATAGACAAGCACGGAGGTCATACACAAGCACCTCACAAATAGTGTTTAGATACTCACATCTCTCGGGTGTAATAAAGTAATATAACATTATGGAAATGGAAGATATCTCTCACTACCTGTCATAGCAAAATAGATTACCATAGGCTTGGGAAAGGATCAAACCTCCACCACATGGCGTAAGCACCTAGGATAAACTATCAAAGAGGTCTTTTAAAGGGTTGTAACGTTAGGTATAGGGATATGAATTACACGGTTTTGTTGGATAAAGGAAGTTTTACTGGTGGCGAGTTAACAATCTTGGTTAATTACATGTACAAGATGGCGTTGCTAAGCCAAGACTAGACTCGACTTAAGCTAATAAATGAAAAATAACAAAAACATAAAATGAACATAGAATAAAAATGGGATGGTAGTCCGTATGTTTTTTTTCTCTTTTTTTTTTTTTTTTTTTTTTTTTTCTTTTTCTTAATTTTTTCGATTTTTTTTTTTTTTTTACATACACTCTTACCCTACCATCCAAAATAATACATCATAGGGGTATGAACGTTCCCCTTACACATGAATCTTTACATACTTTACAATTAACTAATCTAATGACTCGAATTAAGAAAATTAAAACACTTGGAGCACTTTTAAGATTAACGTACATATGGGGGTAATAAATGATGTTCTTCCCCATTACTCCATAAATAAGTACTTACCCATGAGTCCCAATCGTCCCAAAACAATATGTACAAAGATATGACTCGACTTAGCAACCATGTAATTAATTTGAAAGTTAACTTAGGGTTTAACAAATAACAATAATGCACTAAAGATGAGCGCATACACGGAAGGCTAAGGCGATTTGGGTGTACATTTAAGTGGGGTGTAACAAATTCTTCCTTTAAGTAAAATGCTTAAAGTTAGAAACGAAAAGATAGGCTCGGAGGGGTGTACTAGGGGTTTCGTGTACTAAAAATGAGTACAACGCTAAGGGTGTGGGAAAAATTAGTTGACTTAACTAGCCAAGTAATATGACTTAAATGGTCAAGTAATTATGATACGGGTTTAACACAAGGGTGATCCTAATGCCTCTTATTATGTAGTAAATCCTACCACACGAATGTAGTCTCACTAGCAGTCTCGGGATGCATCACTAACGCAAGTTCTAGAATCTAAATGCTACCGGTACACTCATAAGCACTAATAGTGAATGCTTTTCCTATCAAATCTAAAGGCGAACCTCACATTTTTGGGTGGAAAATTTTTCTGAATATACGGTTATGTGCTAGTCATACAATCTCCTATCCATGAGACGCTTGCTATGGCTAAAGTTTCACTCCTAAATGTTGTAAAAAATTTTAAATTTGGCGCTAAAATTACACTAACAAGTATTTCTCATAGTTTTATTACACATCTACTATCAAACAAAACAAACTCAAGCGAAAGTGCATATGTAAGGTATCATCTTTTTACCCTCCCCTTACACTTAAGATGAACATTGTCCCCAATGTTCAAGTAAAGAATGTAAAAGTGAAAAAGTAAAGAGAATGAAATCAAATACTCCCCTGATTCGCTCGGTATGGATTATAGGTTGGCCAGGTTAAATCTTCCTCCAAGAAAATGAACAATCAAAGCTTCCCTTCCAGAATATAAATCATCTTCTTGTCATAAATAACCTGTAAATCCTGACAACAATAGACAAGACAACCTCGCGTAAAATCGGCGGCATCCTATATAAGTTACTAAATCCTAGAAAACAAAGTAAGATATAATGCTTGTGGAATGAAGTTTGCAGATTTCCTGGAGATTATAAAACTTAATAATTCACAAAAACCATAAGACTCCGTTAGAAAAACAAAACCGGTAAAATTTCCAGATTTTTAACTCCTGACGCCGTCAAGAGTAATACCCTGACGCCGTCAGAATAGACCTGCAGAAATTCTTATGTTAAGTTTCTGGAAAATTTCTGGAAAAACTTTGTCCTACTTCCTGGAAAATCCTGCAAAACTTCATTATGACTCAATACAAGCATTTGACTCTAACAAATACGAATATACATGTTCATTTAATATTGTGGAGAATCATGATCGGTTTGTTTCTTAAAAACATATTTGGGGTTTCCCCTTACACTTATCTTTTGCAAAAATACCTTTAGGTTGAAGTTAAGACTAGGCCAAACAACATAATAAAGTATTTCCACATTTTAATTGAGAAACATGATCATCCAACAATAAAAATAAAACATGCATACGGAAGCAAATAACTTATCAAACAAATAAAATCACACAAAACATGGGTTGCCTCCCAAGAAGCGCTTGTTTTTGTTCGAGTCACGAGTCTGACTCTACCCTTATTTCACGGATAAAGATGAGGTTTTCCCTACACTTAGGATTAAGTGCGGGTGAAAGTAGCGATACACACCCTTAGGGTGTAAATATGCCTCGTGAGGAAAGAGTGGTGGATGAATTTTATACTCAAAGATGCGGGATCCTATCATCATAGCCTTACCTAATTCAATTGGGTTAGTGGGTGAATTAAGATTTTCTCTTAGAAAGGGATCATCTTCTATCAAATTCGAGAGACTCCTAGTTGGGAATCCATCTTGACCTAATAATCCCGGTTTAAACCCATAATGTGTTTTGTGATCAATCGTGAATGGGTGATGTAAGCATGTAAGGTTATGTTCCACTCCTATATTGGCTTTCTCTCTACAAGGCTTAGAGTCCACTACCTTTATCCTAATACTACCCGGACTATATAGTTTTATGGGTGGATCGGAACCTATCTCAATTCCTAAATTCACATCCAAGGATGGAAGATTAGGTAACGGTTCTGGTTGAGGCTCCGTTTCATCAAAACTAGGAACTTCCCTAGAACTAAGAGTAAGGTTATCACTAGAAGTGTTCAAACCTATATCCTCTAATGGTGCCTGGTCCAAGGGTTCTACTTCTATTGGGGTTCCTATAGTCTCTTCTACTTCTTCCGGGTAAGTCACGGGCGGTGTATGTGCCTCAAATGATGGTAGGACTTGTGGGGTACTTTGTGGGCTTGGATTATCCACCTCATCCTCCATTGTACCTAGATTACCTATATGTTTGTTTTGTACTATGATATTAGGTGCCATCCACACAGGTATCCCTGAGTAATCATCCCCAGACAAACTTCCTGTTTGCACCTTCAAACTTGTTTTTGATTGATTTGTGATGTTGTTTGTTGGGTTGTCTACTCTATAATAATATTGGGCACAGTCTTCTATGGTATCCCATGCTTCTTCAGCACTTAATTCCCTAGGGCCCCCATTGGCAAAATCATCAATGCACATTTGGTCACATCGGCTGACACGATAGTAAAAGGTTTCGGTTAGGGATGCTAAAGAGAAACTATGATGAGGGAATTTTCGAAGTAAAATTTTAAAATGAGTCCATGCATCATATATGGGTTCATCTCGATATTGTTTGAAATTCGAGATTTCAATATGGTAGAATGGCCTTTGTGGTTGGTGGTATGGTGGATTCGCGTACTCCATAATGGTGAATGGAAGAGTCAATGGAAAGGTTTCTACGAACAAATGCACAAAGAAAAGATAGACTACAAGAAAGCTAATAAAAAGAAAATAAAAATCTCACTAAAAAGGAATCTAATGAGTAGACCTAATAAAAATCAAATTCAACCTAAACAATAACTATTCCCCGGGCTGCGGCGCCAAAAACTTGATGCGTGGGAATCGCAACAGGCTTTACCTCTCAAGGGATCTCAAGAAGCTTACAACCCCCACCAGGCAGTGTACCTGATCGTTGTAGTATAGTATAGTGACAAGTACCGGGGGATTGATCGTTCAGCTTAGGAATAGTGTCGGTAGGATTAGAAAACCTAATTAATAGTTCTAAAGGTGAGGGATGATTATTTTTGTATTTTTATATTTTTATGAAAGCAAGTAAAATCTCGGGTTTTGGAAGAGTGGGCGGAATTAGTTGTTATTCAACTAACCCAAAACTAAGATGCAATCAAAATAAAATACTAAAAATGAAATTAAACTAATTATTACTAAGGTTGTGAGCAGTAATTGGAGAAATTGTGTTTACTTAGACTTCACTACTCCCTAGATATCTTTTACACGTTAATTACTTGTTATACTTGTATGGATGACGGATTGTATTCCTTAATACCATTCGTGGGGTGGCATACATAACTCCCCAACTCTATGAGCTCTTATCTCCTCCTACACCATGACCCAGCACAACTATAGGGATTGTAAACAGTGGCTCATGCATTAAATACAACCAATAAAGACCTAGTACGCCTCGGTTCATGTTTCTTAAGACGTTCAAGCATGTTACCATTTGGAGATCTGCCAGTTTTCTTAAGCCTAACATATAAAATCATTCATCCAAGAACAAGAATAAACAAGTAATCAACACATAATCAATATCTAGGTTTCATTAGATCTAAGCAAACACAAAGGAGATCTAGCCTAGCATAATGGAATTGAGACAAGAACAAGATATAAACAACCAACACATAGACATATTGATTGAATTGGAAGAACACTTATCTCAATTACAATGCAAGGTATCAAGGGTTTGGAACCCTTGAAAAACCTGTAAAAGATACACCAAATTCGTCTTTAGGGTTTCACCAAAACTTCCCTCACTTTTATGAAAAAACTAGAAAACTATATATAGGAAAACTGGGCTGACGGCGTCAAGACAACCATGTGACGCCGTCACCTCGCCGCCAAATACTTCCTCGGACGGCCTTGATCTACTTATGACGGCCTATGTGACGCCGTCACCAACCACGGTATTTTATTCTTGGCACTTTGACGCCGTCAGGATGACTTTTGACGCCGTCATCAACTACGGTGTTTTATTCTTGATGTCTGATGCCGTCAGGGCATAACTCTTGACGCCGTCACCTAGTGTCTTCAGCATGGAAAATTGATACTTTGCCGTTTTCTTCACTTTTATGCTCCAAAAACGTCCAAAATGGCTTCTTTTCCAGAATTCACTCTCCAAACACCTAAAATCACAAAAGGAACGATTTAGGGCAATATTTGATCAAATAAAGTCGGATTCGGGCTTAAATGACCCCCTAAAAACGGATCATTTTTCGCCTCATCAACCACAAAGTTCAAAAAGTTCGATAAGAGCATTTCGTGTGCGGATGAAATTATGAAACTTCAAAAGTCACCCTTTGATAAAACAGGTCTAGGGTTCAGGAAAGTAGAAACCGTTAAGGGTCAAACGAAACAAGAAAAGAATGCACATGAAACAAACAAAACTGTTACAGCAACCTGCGGATCAGACGGAACCCAAAATAGGGTTCCGCCCGTTGGTCCCGAAGGTTCCGCCAGGCCTGCTGCAGCAGTAACCTCATCCACTTCGGATCGTTCAAAATTTGTTAAAGTTACATACAAAAATGGAACAAAACCTGTGTTTAAAACTCAAGTAGGATTTAGTAAAAATGAATTTAGAGCTAAAACTACTCAACCAAGACCTAAGACTCCAATTCCCAAACGTCCCTTTCCAAAGAGCAACTTCAACGCTCGACCAAACTACCAACATGTTTGGAACCAAAACACTCCTAGACATTACCAAACTCAAAACCACATGCCATGGAACCCTTATGGTCTATTTTCATACTTGGAACAAATTAATGGCATGCTTAACCAAAATGGACCCATGAGAAATTGGGGACCAAATGTTTGAGTGTTTTTCATAAAATAGGTGTGCCTCAAAGTTTGTTTGGAACCGGATGAATGGATTAAAGATAGCGGTTGTTCAAGGCACATGACGGGTAATAAAAGCCTCTTCTCAACATATCACATATGTGATGGAGGTAATGTTACGTTTGGTAGTAATGCTAAGAGCAAAATCATCGAAAAGGGTACAATCTCTCATGACTCCCTTTCTATAGATGATGTTGCTCATGTCGATCACTTAGGATTTAATCTTCTTAGTATTAGTCAACTTTGTCGTAATAAGTATAATGTCCTTTTTAGTGAAAACGGTAGTAAAATACTTAAAGATGGTATAACCGTAGCCAAAGGTGTCCTTAAGAACAACGTATACGTCATGAAGTTGGATTCAACATCTAGAGACAAACTTTGTCTTACCTCATTAGATGAATCTTCAACTTTATGGCATAGACGTTTAGGACACGCTAACATGAGACTAATCCAAAACCTCTCCTCCAAAGACTTAGTTTGAAACCTACCTTAGTTGAAATATGACCAACATTTTTGTGATGCTTGCAAAGTCGGTAAACAAGTCCATAGTAGCCATAAGGTTAAAAACTTGGTTTCTACATCTAGGTGTCTAGAACTTTTACATATGGATTTATTTGGTCCGTCGGCTATACAAAGTTATGGAGGTAACTTCTACACTTTGGTCATAGTTGATGATTACTCAAGATATACTTGGACAAAATTTTTGAAAAGTAAAAATGAAGCTTTTGATAAATTTGAAATTCTAAGTAAGAAAATTCAAAATCAAGTAGGGTCTAATATTGTGTCTATTAGAACGGATCACGGTCGTGAATTTGATAATGAATTTCAATTTGGTAACTTTTGTGATAATAATGGAATAACTCATAAATTTTCGGCTCCACGTACTCCTCAATCTAATGGTATAGTAGAACGTAAAAACCGGACATTGCAAGAGATGAGTAGAACAATGCTTAATGAACAAAACATTCCACAAAAGTTTTGGTGTAATGCCGTTGACACATCAACATACATTTTAAATCGAGTCTTAATTAGACCATTTTTGAATAAAACTCCTTATGAACTATATAAAGGTAAAAAGCCTACATTAGGATACTTTAGAGTGTTTGGGAGTAAATGTTTCATTCTTAACACCAAGGATTATCTCACCAAATTTGACCCAAAGTCTTATGAAGGTGTATTTCTTGGATATTCACAAAATAGTAAAGCGTACATTGTTTTGAACAAAGAAACCTTAAGAGTCAAGGAATCGTTGAACGTAACATTTGACGAGAATCCACCTCCCTCTAAGACATCACCTTTGGTAGATGATGACTTAGTTGAAAACCAAGCAATAGAAAATCAAGAAATTTTAAGTGATGACAAAGAAGATGAACTATTTAACAAAGAACTTGTCAATGTCAAAGAATCTAAAAGTCATCCATTAGATGGTGTCATTGGCAACATTAACGAAAGAACACTAAGGTCAAAAGTTCAAAATGAAAGCAACTATTTTTGTTTCGTGTCAACCATTGAACCTAAAAATATTAATGAAGCCATTAAAGATGAGTCTTGGGTAATTGCAATGCAAGAAGAGTTAAACCAATTTGTTAGGAATGATGTATGGACATTAGTTCCTCAACCAAGGAGTCAAACTATAATTGGAACAAAATGGGTATTTCGAAATAAAATGGATGAAAATGGAATTGTGTCTAGAAACAAAGCTAGGCTAGTTGCACAAGGATATAACCAACAAGAAGGCATTGACTACGATGAAACTTTTGCTCCGGTTGCTAGGCTCGAGTCAATTAGAATCTTACTTGCATATGCATGTGCACACAATTTTAAACTCTTTCAAATGGATGTCAAAAGTGCATTTCTAAACGGAGTCATTAATGAAGAAGTGTATGTTGCTCAACCACCAGGCTTCATCGACTTTGAAAAACCAAATCATGTTTACAAACTTAAAAAAGGCTCTTTACGGACTTAAGCAAGCTCCAAAAGCATGGTATGATCGACTTAAAACATTCCTAGTTGACCATAAGTATACCATGGGCTTAGTTGATAATACTCTCTTCACTAAGAAGAAAGACTCACATATTATCATAGTCCAAATCTATGTTGATGACATTATATTCGGATCAACTTGTCAAGAATTATGTGTGGATTTCTCAAAAATCATGCATGATGAGTTTGAAATGAGTATAATGGGAGAACTCAACTTTTTCCTAGGACTCCAAATCAAACAACTAGAAGATGGTATCTTCTTTAACCAATCTAAATATATTAAGGACATGCTTAAAAAATTTGGACTAGAAGATTCGAAACCTATCAAAACTCCCATGTCCACGAAAACTAAACTCACCAAGGATGAAGAAAGTGAATCCGTAGATAGTACTAAATATAGAGGTATGATTGGTAGTCTACTTTACCTAGCGGCTAGTAGACCCGACATTATGTTTAGTGTTTGTCTATGTGCTCGTTTTCAAGAAGATCCTAAAACTACCCATCTCGAAGCCGTTAAAAGGATTTTTAGGTATATTAAGAGCACTACACATTTAGGTTTATGGTATCCCAAAGGAACGGGAATAGACACCATAGTGTATGCCGATTCGGATCATGCCGGTGACTATGTCGATAGAAAAAGCACAAGTGGTATTTGTACTTTTGTTGGACATTGTCTCACCTCATGGTTCTCTAAGAAGCAAACGGCTCTTGCTATCTCAATAACGGAAGCCGAGTACGTTTCGGCCGGAAAGGCATGTCAACAAGCTCTTTGGATGAAGCAAGCTCTTGTCGACTACGGAATTCAACTCAACGACATCACAATTCTTTGTGACAACAAAGGTGCCATTGATCTTAGCATAAACCCGGTTCAACATGCTCGTACCAAACATATTGAAATCCGTCATCATTTCCTTCTTGACAACATTCAAAAAGGAAATATCTCAATTGAGAAAGTTTCTTCCGAAGATAACATAGCCGACATTCTCACTAAACCTCTTAACCATGAACCTTTTAATCTTCTTAGGCTAGGCTTAGGACTCATGGAACCTACATTGTAGTTCTAGACATTAGACAAAAATCACAAAAATCAAAACAAATCCAAAACCATTTTTGTCAGCAAGGTCGGCGGAACCCTTAGCCATAACGGACGGAACCCAACTCAGGGTTCCGCCGTGTCCGTCGACCTGCAGAATCATTTTCTTTGTTTATATTAAACCAAACACCCATTATCTCATACCACCACTTCAAGGTTGCTACTATTCACTTCACCACTCATCCACACCTACGAATTCTTGGTCCTCCATTCATTTACATTGCAAATCAATCATCATTGTAAGTATTCTAAACATGATTACAATCCTGATCTAAGTCTAGGAATTCTATTTCTTGCACAAAAACAAAAACTTGGGGTTATGCACTAACTTGAAAAACTCATGCATTAGATTAGGTGTTTAATAAAACTAATCATGTTTCCCATAGTTAGGAATTGCATCTTTAACTAGTATAAACATGTTTGCTAAAACACCTCATGTCAAATCCTTCCAAAAATTTCTCACAAGTAGGACAAATATTTTTTCGTCTCACATTGAGAATACAAAATCAAAACGTTATGTTTAAAACATCACTTGCATAATGTCTCTTGAATGCTAAAGGGAATACATAACCAATATGTATTTTCGGGTACATTCAAACGAAGCTACATTGAACTAGGAGCGTTTGGGTTATCTTTTGTTTTATAACAAAACTTGCATAAAACGATTTTGGAGCATCAAAGTGAGTCAAGATAACCGCACCTCCACATTGTTTTCATATAGGCACACACTAGAACTTCCACATTATAATAGTGGTTTACGTAAACTAAAATGTGAAATTTTGTTGTTCTAGGAATCATCATGCCTCCTCTAACCCACTACGACCACAAGGACACCATTAAGTACCTACCAAAACACCACAAAACCAAAGGCCTTACCGCAAATCAAGTAAACGTTTTCAAAGCCCTAGAAAAACACTATGTCCATGAGGGTAGAACCATAGACCCATCTTTCCTAGAAGGCACAAACCTTTACGCCGATTTTGCCACAATCAACTTTGAGGCGAAAAATGATCCGTTTTTAGGGGGTCATTTAAGCCCGAATTCAAATTTATTTGATCAGATATTGCCCTAAATCGTTCCTTTTGTGATTTTAGGTACTTTGGGAGAGAAATCTGGAAAAGGAAGCAATTCGGACGTTTTTGGAGCATAAAAGTGAAGAAAACACCAAAGTCTTAATTTTCCATGCTGGGAACAGTAGGTGACGGCGTCAAGAGTAACTCCCTGACGGCGTTAAGAGCAAAATTCCATGACGATCCAGAAGAGATTTGACAGCGTCATGAAGGTAGGGCGTCAAGAGTAAAAGTCATGACGGCCTGGAAATGATTAAGTCTTGACGGCGTCAAACGTAGATCAAGGCAGTCCGAGAATGGTTTTGGCGGCGAGGTGACGGCGTCACAAACTTGGTCTTGACGCCGTCAGACCTCTTTTCCTATATATAGTTTTCTAATTTTTCACAAAGGAGAGAAGTTTTAGAGAAACCCTAAGTACGAACTTGGTGCGAATTTTACAGGTTTTTCAAGGGTTCTAAGCCCTTGATACCTTACATGTGTAATTAAGATAAGTGTTCTTTCAATTCAATCAATATGTCTATGTGTTGGTTGTCTATATCTTGTTCTTGTCTTAATTCCATCATGCTAGGCTAGATCTATCTTGTGTTTGCTTGGATCTAATGAAACCTAGATGTTAATTATGTGTTGATTACTTGTTTATACTTGTATTGGATGAATGATTTATATGTTAGGCTTAAGAAAACTGGCAGATCTCCAATTGGTAACATGCTTGAACGTCTTAAGAAACATGAACCAACGCGCACTAGGTCTTTATTGGTTGTATTTAATGCATGAACCACTGTTTACAATCCCTATAGTTGTGCTGGGCATGGTGTAGGAGGAGATAAGAGCTCATAGAATTGGGGAGTTATGTGTGCCACCCCATGAATGGTATTAAGGAATACGATCCGTCATCCATGCATTTATAACAAGTAATTAACGTGTAAAAGATGTCTAGGGAGTAGTGAAATCTAAGTAAACACATTTTCTCCACTTATTGCTCACAACCTTAGTATAATCTAGTTATTTTCATTTTTAGTATTTTATTTTGATTGCATCTTAGTATTGGGTTAGTTGATTAGCAACTAATTCCGCCCAAATCCTTCAAACCCGAGATTTTTAATTGCTTTCCATAAAATATAAAAACACAAAAAGAATCATCCCTCACCTTTAGAACTAGTATTTAGGCTTTCTAATCCTAGCGACACTATTCCTAAGCTGAACAATCAATCCCCCGGTACTTGTCACTATACTATACTACAACGATCAGGTACACTACCTGGTGGGGGTTGTAAGCTACTCGAGATCCCTCGAGAGGTAAAGCCTGTTGCGATTCCCACGCATCATTAGCACAATAGGGAACCGTGACCATATCAACCTTTGCCTTTGCTACATGCTCTACTCCTTGTCCGTTAGGCAACCCTTCAACTTTGCCTACTACATGGCCAAGAGAATGGCCGACATTCCCGTGCATGGCACAACGGCTATGCCATATGGAATGCTCTTGACCCGTCTCTTTAGGTTCATCTGACCCATTCCACCAACTTCAAATGGTCTTCGTCTTGACTACACTCTCATTCCACACACCTTTGTTCCACTTAGTGATAAGAGAGTTTACAAAGCCCAAGGAAAACGCCCACATCCTCCTACCTCATCATCTTCTTCCTCAATGAGTGAAGACGACAATTTTCCAAACTCTAGGCTCCCTCCTCTCGAATACCTTTCTCAACTTCCGGATATTCCCAATGAGTCGGAGGAGTTCAAGCAAACAAAGGGGATGTTTAAGAATCTTGGAAGGTTCCTTAGAAAGCTCAAGAACAAGATCGACCGTCAATGAGTGCGGGTGTGTAGGAGTGTTTGGCACTAGGTCCTATTTCAACAAATTTGGTCGTTTAAACAATATTTGTGATGAATTTGTATGATTGTACAATGTTTGATACAATTTGGAACATGTTATATCTAACTTTGATGCAGGTAGACAACTCTTGGCAAGTTGTCAAATTTTCAAGTTTATAATATTTTCACTAAGTATAGTGAAATTCTCGACCTCAAGGTCAAAGTCCTATGAAATGCATGTTTACGTGTCTATTTTTTGCATTGCCCAACCAGAAATGCCTTATCTCTTTGATTTTAGGAGTTTTCGAAAATTTTGAAAATCGTCTCGCGTGTCAAAAACGTGGACTGCCACTTTTTTTACCCCTGGCGGATCTGGCGGTACCCAATATTGGGTTCCGCCAGTGCAATTTCTGGGAATTCCAGAATTTGCCCAACAGACCAGGCGGCACCCTCAAATGGGTTCTGCCTGTGTATTCTGAGGGTGCCGTCAGCAACCTGCAGAATTTTTTTTTTCTTTTTCGCCAATTCAACATTGAAACACCAAAATCCAATCCTTTTAGGTAGAAACCCATTACTTGCAATGTGTTTAGCATAATAGGATACTCCTTCTTCCATAAACTTAACCAAAACCAATTCCCGCCAAAATTCAAATTTACCCATAACAACCTCAAGGACCCCTTAAACATAAAGGAAGGAACCCTTTTAAGGGATCCTTGAAATCTCTGAGATTTATACTACCACAAATCCACCAAAACCACTAAGCATTTAGTGCAAAACTTGTCTTCTCACTTCACCATTTTCATTGGATTGACTTCCATGATTTGACAACCTACAATTAGTTTTTCAAATCATTAGAAACCTCCATTTTTGTATGGACTAACATCAAATCCAAACACTCCTTTCCATAACCACAACACAATAAATTAAGCCATCCTAAACATCATCAAATCACACCTTCCTCAACACAATTTCTGAAACTTATTAACCATTTTTCACCATGACTAAGTCAACAAACACCTCTCAACCATCAAGACCCATCCGGAAAACCGCCCGGATTAGTGTTAAACCACTATGGTCCAATCAACCAATCAACCTAAGCTCCTCATCCTCGGATGAATTCACATCACCCATAAAAAATGAACACTTTTTGAACCTTGCATCTCCATCACCATCACCCAATGAACCAAATGAGCTCACTCCACCACCAACTAAATCACCTATTGACCCAACTCCACCAAGTGCTCCAACTCAACCATCCAAAACTTCATCACCATCACCATTACCCAAAATTGAGCCAATGGAACTATTTGGGTCTCCTCCCACATCACCACACCCATTTGTCCAAGATCTTAATGATCTTCCACCAAGACCTACACAACCACCACCTTTTGCAAATGAATCACCAAGGTCAATCCTTGACCAAGATAACCTTTTCAACCACATTCAACCACTACAACAAGTGTACCATCCACCTAAACCATTATTGTTTCACCCCATCTACCATGACATCCATGGTCCTCTATATGGAGAACCAAACTTTGAAAATAATGATCACCCAAATCCACCACATTCTCAAACCCAAACCTTTGAGACCTTCTTTCCCTCATATGAGGAAATCCAAAGCATGGTTGAGAATCACCTTCATCAAGCAATGGAATTTCAAACCACCTTGCTTGACTCAATACCAAATCCATCCTCCACCCAAGAACCAAAAACCAACCAACCTTCAAACCAAGAAACCAAAACTAACCCATTTCAACCAATTCATCCCCATGCTTTCTCAAATTGTGAGCAAATGGGTGAAACCATCAAAACATTGCTTAACCAATTCCAAAATGAAACCCGTTTTGCCTTCCAACACGTTATAGAACGTTTGGATGCACTTTCCCACCCCAACAAATCCTAGGCAACCTATGAAGGCCATTTTCCTCACTCTAGGAATGTAGGATTTTATTTTATTTTCTTGGTTATTTTTTAGTTTTTGTGTACAAGTAGAAGAATAAATCCACATTTCTTGTCTTTTGACTTTTATAAGTCAAAATTTTACTTGGAATGATATTTCTTTCTACTTACATTTGTGCATTGTTGGTTGATCAATCTTTGGTTTGTCAATGTGGTTGCAATGTGTGTGGTAACTACAAGCATGACTATATATATCACCAACTAACCATTTTTTTGTAGGTCTCAAAATCCATGTTTCCCATCTTGGCACTCCATTTAGGGGGAGTATCGACCAAGGGGGAGCATTGGCATTATTCCGCTTCGCTACTCTTCTTTTTGTTTTGACAAAAAGGGGGAGAAATATATTAACCCTTCAAATACTTGATATGCTTTTCGTCTCTTAAGTAAAACAAGGTTAATATAATTTTTTTTTTAAGTCTTGAAAACCAAGATTTTGCGTGTTACTTAAAAATAAAGTTTATGTTTTGTCATCAACAAAAAGGGGGAGATTGTTAATACAAATATTACCTAAAAACGTTATTTATATTTTACGATCTTCGCTAAGTTTTGTTAACGACAAAATGTAAACTTTAGTTTCTAAGCAAAACATAATCTTAGTTTTTAAAGACTTGCATAAACTAGACTTTTGCTACATTTTACATTTCATAAAACACAACACAAGTTTATTTCTAAAATTAGAAATTGTCACATCACATTTATGGCAAGTTTTGTCATTATGCATTTATGGAAAGAAATGTGTTTGACTAACTTTGTTGTTGCTTGCAAGTTTTGTATTTGACTTGTTATTATGAGATGTGACATTGTTTGGTTGCTAGGAGTTATGAGACAAGACCTTGTTTGGTTTGGAGAGTTATTGCAAAAACCAACTGCAAGCCTGGCGGTACCCTGGAGGTACACGGGCGGAACCCTTCTCAGGGGTCCGCCTGATCCGCCAGACCTGCAGAAGGTTTTGGCTATAAATATTGAGCCACAAGTTAAAATTTGGCTCATCACTTGACATTACATTTTACACACACATTCATTCTTTCATCTAACCTCTTAACATTTCATATGTGAAGTTTCTTTTTGTAGCAAAGAGATTCACGAGCTTACTAAAAGTAACAAGTATTCAACACAACGTTGCAAGACTTGTTAGCTTAGCATTGTGTAGACTTGTGTAGTTTACACTTCATTTGATTGTGTATTTTCAGTAGTGATCGGTTAGTATTTTAGTCCTCAAAATACAAAGAGTGTTGGGAGTTGTTGTACCCTAGTAAAAGAACTAACGGGAGTGGTTGTGCCCTTGTAAAAGAACTCGACATTTAGCTTTGTGTCGGTAAAAGTATAAGGAACGTGTAAGGTTTTCTCCGCCGGTGAAAGGTGCTTGTTGACTAGTGAAAGAAACTCTTGAGTTGGATACTCGGGGCGTGGACGTAGGGCAAGGAAAAAGAGTCCTTGTAGCCGAACCACGATAAATACTCGTGTTGTGGTTTGATCGTTTCTTTCATTTACTTGCATGTTATATATTGTGTTTGTGCATATATCTTTGATCAAACGGAAAGTTTCAAAGCTAACTTAACAAGTTAAAAAGATTTTAATCGGTAAACTATTCAACCCCCCTTCTAGTTTTCCACAAGTTTCCTACTACATAAGAGAAGAAAATACACCAGAACACACATATGAGAAGTCCACGAGTTTGCTACTACCATTTTGCTTACATATTTTGAGCCTTATTATACGTTTCTACTACCACCATATTCATTGTGTTGTTATCATTCGCTGATGATCGACAACACGGGTCTGCATTAATCCTGGTGTTTATTTGTGCTAAAATTGTTTTATATGCTTTGTTAAGATTTATAAAACAAGATGTTTTATATTAAAAATATAAGAGATTGCTTAAGTGATGAATTGAAACAAGTGTTTGAGATAACTAGCTAGTTTGAATAAGTTTGTTTCACTGTTTGTTTAGATGTGTTGTTATATTACTGTTCCGAAGTAATTTAGCTAAAAATACTACAAGAGTGAGTAGTCATAAACAAACGTACATGGACATTCATATAGATATTGTGCAGACCATGGTCTCTGTGTAGAGTAATCGTAATTATGGACCAGTTGGTAGTTGGGATAGATTTCAGTCTAGTTGCTGAAGGGTACACGCACGACGGGATGTATCGATTAAGGCTCGCGAAGGAGCTTGGTTGTGAAGGGGATATTAAAATGAATAATAGAGTGATTAAATGCATTGTGATGTATTGGGTCTTATAATGGTTAAGACATGTAAAACCATGAACATAATTATTTGTTTTATCTTTGATACTGTTGTGTACTGAAATGATATGTCTACGAAGAGACAAATCATTATCCTTGTGAATCAGTGAATGCATGATCCGAAATGGACATGGTGAACATACAGAGTTTAGAATACTTGACATGGTGATTCATAATCACTTTGCATATGTCACTGGTATATATCGTTTCTCTAATCGCGGTTTCTAGCATTGGTTTTGAATAAAGACTTATATCATGTTTTAATATTAAAACGTAATCATTTAGTTAGTAGATTTCATGGCATTATTGAATCTCGTATAGCTTAGATACTGAATTTCAAATTCTTGTGCTTATGGTAGCCTTTGTAAAATTATATTTGGAGGCCAGCTCTAGAGTTGCCTTTGCTGTTACAATATAATGCTCTTTAATTATTGTCTATATATGGGTGCATATTCTTATGAAAGGTTTATAATCATAATGCTTGACCACAGGCCCAGATCATGCATTTGGGGACTTAATTGCTGCCTCAGGAATCACAGATGACATTGGGTCTTCTGGATGTTAATTGTACTATCAAAGGCGGTGGTGTATCAGGTTTGAAGCATTAAATTTACATTATTTATGATGTTAGTTGTAACTCGTTTTGTTTATGGATTATTTTTTGTTCTTTCAATTATTTGGGGACACCAATCTAAACTTGATAAGTGCATGAAATAGGTCAAATAGACGCAATTCGTTTTGGTATGAGTAGGGCACTGCAAAACTGGGCACCAGATCAGTTCCGTCCTCCTCTGAAAGAAGGTAACTATAGCTTTTATTTACCTTCCATTCTTTTGCATATGCTTGAAACTCAAGTTATTGATAAGAGTCCACACGGTTCCTTTAGTTTGTTTCTATAGTTGCTTAACAAAATGGGTCACTTGTGCTTTCAAAAGTTGATCATTACAGATTTTATGAGATAGAAGGACCACTTGGTATGATATTAGTTAGTCACCTCTTTATGAGATTATTTTGGCCCAATCTAGTGCTAGTCATGCTCTTTATGTCTTATAGTTGCTCATTTGTTTGTTTGTGTGGGGGACGCCGGGTGATTTCATCTTTCTTGTATCTTTCCATATAATAGTATTTGAAGGGGGATTCAGTAGAGGTGGCAAATGGGCAGGTTAGGTGGGTTGTGTAACAGGTCAAAGTGTGTCATATTTAACAGTTCCAGATAGAGCTTGGTGGACCAGTCGATGGTTATTTTGTCGTTTTCCAGTTACGTAGATAATACCATAATGTTAAAATAATAGGCCAATTCTTTTAATAAAGCGATTTGGGAGGGTTTAGCACTTGAAAACGCGTCTGACGTGTTTTCATTCTAACCAACTCTAGAAAATGTGCTGCTAAAGCCTTTGGAGATAAATTGAAACCCGAATTGACCCACATTTAGGTAAACGGGCATAACTTGCCACCTCTAGACTCAAAACAGGGATCATGCATGTTATAGCTTTTAGCCCTTCCTGTTCTAGAGGAACGTCTAATGTCTTTGCTACAAAGAATTCTGTTAGTTTTGTTGGAGCACTGATAATGTTGAAAGAAGAGAGTTTGCTAGAAAAAAGGCCAAACTTGCTACAGCGGAACTGGCAAAGTTATCGCAACGTGTTGGTGAGCTGGTGAGCTACTGCCTTTCACCTATAGGCTACATTGCTACAACTGAACTCATGTTTGTCACTGTACAATAGGATAATATATGAGGAGTTCCATGTATCTGAAAGCTTCTTGTTGCATTTCCTCACCTGGGAAAGGACAATCTTACTAGCTTGGTGTATTTTCACATTAGGTGTTTCTAAATTCTTTGTTTTTGTGCAGATAACCAAACTGGGAATTCATTTATTTCCTACATTACTGCCAAGGTAGTGAGTTCCGTTGATGCTTTAACCTCTCATTAATGGTCAAATTGTTTACCATTATGTCCATGTTTTCTTACTTATTATTTTTTTTCATATTGTTAAATTTAATAAATAAATACATAATTTTATTTCAAAATATATATCTTAATTAATTGTAAAAGATTTGAGGGTAGTGAACCTGATATTCTTTTCATTATGTTCTACAGATTATTGATGGCATTCAGGTCTGCATCAGGTCGTATATGAAGACAAGTCAGATGACAAGCTCCTTTCTATTCTATTACACGTGCTATTTTCCTAAAAATTGCAAAAATGCCACTTCGTTGAAGTACTCCATTGTCCAAATTTTAGTTATAAGTTTTCCATTTAGAGGAACTCCATTTTAATCCCATAAGTCTACACTAGTATGTCATACTTTGTATAACTAAAGAATTATTTGCTGAAGGTAAATAATAAACTTATGGAATCAAGTATCGATTTTGAAGGCGTGTCAGTAGCTTAGGAGGTACACTATGCTCTAACAAAATCTTGACGAATCAAGTTCTACATATAAATTGATGACAACCATTGGATCTGTAACGTAATGTTTTTTTTTTATTATCTAAATCATGGATTTAAGAAATGTAGATGTGACCGTGTTAGAAGAAATGGGAGATTTATGAATTAGCTTAGTTTGCATTTGCTTATTCCAGTGCTTATCTTTGGTTGGATTCTGTTTTTTAGTGGCTTATTAAACTTAGTTAATCTCTTGTTTTACTTTAAACCCAGCTCAATTTAGCTTATATAGCTTTAAAATACGAATCCAGTTTATGAAGGAGTGTTTGGGATTTAGGTAGTTTTTAGGCTTAGACTTGCTTGTGGCCATTTTCTGAATTTGCTCTAGGTTTAACTCATCATAGAAGTAGATTTAAGGTAATTTTAATCAGATACATATTGTTTAGAGATAATTGCATCAGAATTCATAGTTTTAGAGCTTATATCAGTTCAGTATTGTTCATTTAGGAAAATCTATATTAGATGCATTGTTAGATGTTAAAGTGTACTCATTATAGGTTATCTAAGTTGCATAATATCTGGCATAAGGAACTTATTAGTCAAGTATCTCATTTCCACCCAATTTCACCCATTGCATCAGTTTTCTTATAATTGCTTCGTATAACTGATTTGTTAGGTAGATTTAGTATAAACTGATTAGGCTCTTATAGTTGATGTTATTGCTTCTAATTAGCTCGCTACAGGTTATTTAACTTGCTCATTACTTGGTATTGGTAGCTTGTTAGTTTAAAAGTCCATTTGTTCCCATTTGACCCAATTGCATCAGTACCATAATATCTCAAGTCATATTATCTTTTTTGACACTTTTTGACACAATCTATCAGTTTGTCTCATATATCTGTTGGTGTTGTGTTTCAGATTTGAGATCATATTATTTTGTCTGAGTTTATTGCATTATTTGTAGGGCGACTAAAAGTTCCGTTGGATGCAAGGGCTGTTTGGTACCGAGTTGGATACAAGGGTCGTTTGGTACTGAGTTGGATACAAGGATATGATTCAAGACATGTTTTGTCGCTAATAAACAAGATGTTAAAAACTTGAATATTAGGGTTTTTTTTCTTTTGTGGTTATATTCGTTTCCTTTGTTGTTCAAAAATTATATGTTAAAAAGAATCTTATGTTTATGCAGTCATAAGTAATATTTGATATTTTTGTTCAAATTCTTTGGTTTTAATTTTTTGTGCAGTTATATGTTTTGTGAAATTGCTAAATCGTTTTGTAAATTTGTTTGAGTAAGTGACCACTTTTTGCTTTTAAAAGTAAATAGATGGTGACCACCAGTTGGTCTCTAAATTTAATATGAAGTGACCACACATATCGTCACTGATGGGTGTTAACGGTGAGTTAACGGGTTCGTTATCTTTAACAAATCAGTGACCACTTTCATGACCATTGTTATCCGTCACTATCTATCAATTCAGTGACCACCTTCGACTCTTAGTGACCAAAATTAGTGACCGAATATATCGTCACAATAATAGTGACCACCGTATTATGGTTATTGGTTAGAGACGGATTTTAATTTTTGGTCTCTAATAAAAATAGTGACGGAGCTATAGTGACGAAAAGTGACCACCCAAGTTTTGGTCACTAAAACAGTGTTAGTGACCGATTTTGTACTGATAGTGACCATTTTCGTTTTGTCACTAAAGCCAGATTTTCTTGTAGTGATCATTTACCCTCCCTTTACACTTAGGATGAACATTGTCCCCAATGTTCAATTAAAGGATGTAAAAGTAAAACAGGTAAAAGAATGAAAGCAAATACTCTCCTGATTCGTTCGGTGTGGATAATGCGTTAACAAGGTTAGATCTTCCTCCAAGAAAATGAACATTCAAAGCTTCCCTTCCAGAAAAATAAATCATCTTCTTGTCATATATAACCTGTTAAACCTGAGAAAATAAACAAGGCAACCTCGCATAAAATCGGCGGCAATCTATATATACTAACAAGTCCTAGAAAGCAATGTAAGATATAATGCTTGTGGAATGAATGTTTGCAGATTTCCTAGAGTTTATAAAACTAAAGAATTAACAAAAACTTTAAGACTCCGTTAGAAAAACAAAACTTGCAAAATTTCCAGAATTTTACACATGACGCCGTCAGGAGTTAATTCCTGACGCCGTCAGAAGTGACCTGCAGAAATCTTTTTGTTAAGTTTCCGAAAAATTTCTGGAAAAACTTATGTCCTACTTCCTGGAAAAATCCTGCAAAACATCATTCTGACTCGATACAAGTATTTGACTCTAACAAATACTAATATACATGTTCATTTAGTATTGTGGCGAATCATGATCAATTTCGTTCTTATAAACAAATTTGGGGTTTCCCCTTACACTTAACTTTTGCAAAATACCTTTATATGAAGTTAAGACGAAGTTAAACAACAAAATAAAGCATTTTCACAATTTAGTTTGAAACATGATCTACCAACAATAAAAATAAAGCATGCATACGAAAACAAATAACAATCAAACAATTAAAAATCACACAAAACATGGGTTGCCTCCCAAGAAGCGCTTTTCTTTATTTACGAGTCTTGTAGCTAGACTCAAGGTCATGGGCTATCACGTGACCTCGCCTCTCGAGATGACGTATCCCATATAATTATGATCCTTACTATCGTGGTAGTGATGTTTCAATCGATCGACACTCGCAGTTACCTCCCCTCCTCATTTACTGCTCAAGGTAGTTATCCCATCTTGGTGTACGCTTTCAATGGTGAATGGTCTGTACCACCAGGGACTTAGCTTGTCGGGAGGTACTATTATCTCTGAGTGTCTTAAGAGTACCAGGTCCCCTTTTGCGAATGGTACATGATTCTCCCTCGGTTGACTACATTCAAACTTGACATGAACTTTATTGCAGTTTTTGTCTTTCTCAGGCTTGGTCTCTTTGTAGCTTTTGATTCTTGTTTCTCATGCAAGAATTTTTTCTTGAACATGATTAGGCGATGTGTCAATGTTGTTTTCGAGCTTTTTCATCCGGTTTTCCTGCATATATCTTGGGGTCATAGGAAAGGTAATCTTTCTTTTTCCTGACTTAAGTTCGATTTCCCTTTTTTCATATCTAATGACAGCTCTAGCGGTAGTGAGGAATGGTGCTCCAAGGATTATTGGCATGCACCCACCTCCTTTATCATCGATGATCATGAAATCAGCGGGATACATGAACCCTGCAACATTGACTAGTACATCCTCTGCAATTCCCAAAGGGTATACATAAGAGTGACCAGCGAAGGATAGCCTAACACGGGCGGTGGCTGGCATTTCTTTGGTAAGTTGGGTATAAATAGTTAGGGGCATAAGATTTAGTTCCGATCCTTGGTCGGCGAAAGCATCTAAATATTGCAACTTCCCAATGCTGGCTGGTATCGCAAAGTTCCCACAAGCCATCTGCTTAGTAGCCACTTTTTGTATAAGTAGCTTTTCGAATACCGGTCCCCCAGGTAATGTATCATACTCATCCTTCCCCTCTTTCCCTTTCTTTGAAACCAGGCTGGATGATTGGTTACGTCTGTCACCCCTTATCCAATTTGTTATGGTCTTCTCGTTTATATCATGTTTTAGGTAGTAACCTAGTGATTGGGATTTTGGCGGTTCCTCAATGGTTTGTTCACTGAAGGTTTCCTTTTCCTCATTATTCTTGTGGACAATTGTAATAGAATTAACAAATCGGGTAGTGGGGGTAGCACTTTCTTTTCTTAGTAACATCATTTCCGGGGTTTTATGGGTTGCGTATTCCTCCAGTAGATTCATCATCTCCTTCATTTTCTTATGCATCTCCTCCTTTTGTTTATAAACAGCTTCCTAGAATTTGGCAAGCCGCTCAGAATGGGTTGCCATGTACTCTCTCATCCGAGCTTCGAATTCCGGGCTAAGGCTTTGAGGAGGTGAATAAGGTGGAATATAATTTTGAAAGGTTTTGACATTCTCTCTAAAGGGTGACTCAGACAACGGTGTTGGAATCATTTTTGAAACAGAATTGACTGTTGCCCGTCTGGGACTTAAAGGTCTCTTTTGTTTTTCCATGAGATAGTCAACCTTTGCCTCAAGTTTTCAAAGGAGTTCTTCAGAGATTTGATTGGTTTCCCCAGGCGTCGAGATCGCGTTGATAGCCGCGTTTATAACATGGGTAACTTCCCATAATTCTTGATTGTCGAAGGCAAGCTCATCAATAATCTCCCAAGATTCCTCGGCGTTTCTATCACGCAACCTGCCTCCGGCGGCTCGATCAGTGGTACGTTTGGTGTGAAAGTCGACATGGTCATAGAAGATTTGAACTAATAGCCAAAGATTTATACCATGATGAGGGACTTTTTGGAATAAGTCCTTGAAACGAGTCCATGCTTCATAGAAGGTTTCACCTTGACGTTGTTGAAACATCAAGATATCATTTCTAAGCATCGCAGTTTTCTTCGGTGGGAAAAATTGAGCAAGGAAACGAGATGTGAGATCATCCCAAGAGGTGATGGATCCTGCGGGAAAACGTTCAAGCCATTGACTAGCTTGATCACGTAGAGATAATTGGAATAGGCGTAATCGGGTCGACTCTCTAGTTGTAGCATCAAGGTCTATAGAATCTACGATTTTAAGGAAGTCCTTGAGATGTTGATTAGGATCTTCGGAACGAAGTCCATGGAATGTACATCCGCTTTGCACCAACCGGATGGTGTCGGATCGCAAGGGAGACACGTTGGCTCCTTGGGTGAGCTCAATGGTGTTTTGATAGCCTTGGTGGCTAGGACGGGAATACTCTCCTAAAGTTCGGGGCCTAGGAGGTTGGTTTGGTAGTGGTGGGTTTTGTGGATGGTTTTGAATTGGTGGGTTGATGGGTTCAAAGATGTTACCACCTTCCATGATGTCGGATGGTAAAGGTTACGAACAAAGACATGAAGAAATGAGATAGACTAAAGAAAACCTAAAAAATAAAAATAAAATCTTGCTAGAAAGGAATCTAGCAAGTAGACCTAATAAAAAGAAATCCTAACCTAGACAATAACTATTCCTCGGGCTGCGGCGCCAAAAACTTGATGCGTGGTTTTGCAACCTTGCAAAAGGTTTTACCTCTCAAGGGATCTTGAGAAGCTTACAACCCCCACCAGGCAGTGTGCCTGATCGTTGTAGTATAGTATAGTGATAAGTACCGGGGGATTGATCGTTCAACTCAGGAATAGTGTCGCTAGGATTAGAAAGTCTCTTAAACTAAGTCTAGAGGTGAGGGATGATTTGTTTTGTATTTTTATATTTTTATAAAAGCAAGTAAAATCTCGGGTTTTGGAAGAGTGGGCGGAATTAGTTGCTAGCCAACTAACCCAAATAACTACTAATGCAATTAAAATAAAATAACAGAAATGAAAATAAAACTAATTATACTAATTTGGTGTAAACAATGATAGGAAAAGTTGTGTTTACTTAGATTTCATTACTCCCTAGATATCTTTTACAGGTTAATCGCTTGTTACAATTGCGTGGATGACGGGTCATATTCCTTAATACTAGTCGTAGGGCCGTGTACAATATTCCCTAACTCTATAGGATCCTACTTCACTCCTATGTCGAGCCGTTAGAAGCTCCTAACATGGGATCATGATGAGGCGAAAAATGAACCACTTTTAGGGTGTCATTTAAGCCCGGAATTGAATTTATTTGATCAAATATTGCCCTAAATCATTCCTTTTGTGATTTTAGGTACTTTGGGAGTGAAATCTGGAAAAGGAAGCAATTCGGACGTTTATTAAGCATAAAAGTGAAGAAAACGCCAAAGACTTAATTTTCCAAGCTGGGAACAGTAGGTGACGGCGTCAAGAGCAACAATTTGACGGCGTCAAGTGTAAATTTCATGACGGCCCAGTGCTGAAATGAAGGCATCACAAGGAAGAGCGTCAAGAGTAAAATACGTGACGGCCTGGAAAAAGCTAATACATGACGGCCTGGAAAAAGCTAATTCATGGGGTTTTGGAGAATTTTGATTATAGAGGTAATAAGTGCATGAGTGAAACAGCTTAATTAAGCATTTAAGCCGATAAGCATGACATGCTTGTTAATATCCTAGCCCTTAAAAGTACTTATCATTTATAATACGGAGGTGTTTGGGATTGCTTATTTTAAACTGTTTATCTGCTCTAAAACTACAGCAAGTATTACCAAACTAAAATAAGCAGCTATACCCAAACACTCAAAACAGCTTAATACATAAGTAGATAAGCACTTATAACCAATCTCAAACACCCTCTAAACATACAATCCTAAACTAAATAACATTTCCCCCATAATACAAACCGCACCCAATTTGCCAATCTCGCAAACCCCTATCACAATTCCTACCAAAACACACTTCCACAAATACATATCAAAACAACACCAGTTAACAAAACCAATGACCCAAAACTTACCAGAAGGTCCAGTAGCATCTGTTATCCCAGAAGCGCGCAACTGATCCGAAACTTCATCAACTTCCTTCAAATCTGCCTCCCAAAAAATCACACAAAAACAATAAAAACACAAATACTGAACCAAAACACAAATATCAAACAGATATACACAAAATAACCAAAAGGGCCGTAGAATCTTAAACCATTCACTTCCTTGAAATTTGACTCTAACCCACCACACCCAAAAACACAAACTTTTATAACAAATACGGAGTACTAAACCAAAACACAAAAACCAAGCAGATTCATACATTATAACCGAAAGGGTAAAATCATAAACCATTTTAACTTCCTTCAAATTTGGTTTATGAGCTTATCTGTTTTCGGCTTATATTTCATAAGCTCAATTTTTTGGCTTACTTTGAAATTTGTGGGCTTATATAAGTTTGTTATGACATAATAAACTTATATAAGCACATAAGTCCCAAAATAAACCAAAAAAATAGAGCTTATGAAACATAGGCCGAAAACAGATAAGCTCGTAAGCCCATAAATAAGAATCAAACTTTATAACAAATACTTAACCAAAGCACAAATAGCAAACAGATTTATACATAACAACGAAAAGAGTAAAATTTTAAACCATTAACTTCCTTCAAATTTGACTCTAACTGTAGGGGGTGCTTGTTTAAGCTTATCTTATGTGGCTAAGTCCAAAAAATAAGCCGGAAAAAATGGGCTTACGAAACATAAGCTGAAATCACATAAGCTCATAAGCCCAAAAACAATAAGCTTATAAACAAACAACCCCTAGGAATCAAAACATTAGGGGGTGTTTGTTTAAGTTTATATGTGGCTTATGAACTTATTTGTGTTTCGGCTTATATTTCATAAGCCCCAATTTTCTAGCTTATTTCGAGACTTGTGGGCTTATATTAGTTTATTATGATATTATAAACTTATATAAGCCATAAATCTCAAAATAAGCTAGAAAATTGGGGTTTATGAAAATATAAGCCGAAATCAAATAAGCTTATAAGCCCACATATAAGCTTAACTTAACAAGAAGCAAAGAGATTTAAGCATAAAAATGAAAACGGTAAAATCTTAAACCATTAACTTCCTTAAAATTTGAGCCTAAACCACCAAACAAAAAACTGTAAAAACACAAATTTTACAACAAATAGTAAACCAAAATCCAAAAAGCAAAGAGATTTAAGCATAAAAATGAAAAGGGTAAAATCTTGTTACCATTAAGAAGCTGAGGGTAAAGATTGGGAGCGTTTTGGATCAACCATGGTTTGCATTTCTCAAAATCAGGTCCGAATTCACAATACTCAGCTGGTAACCCACATACACCACAGTACAACACTTTCACTGCTTCAGGTTTTTCAGCCATTTGGTTTTGGGTTTTAAGGGTTTGTAAGAAAGAAGATGAACAACACTAGTTGCAGAAGTTGGGGTAGAATAACGGGCTTTTGATTGAATGTGTTAATAAAAGTGGGCTTTTAAACTTGGACTTGCTTGTGTCTAGAGGTGCAAATAAATCGGTTAAAACCGGTTTTCGGTTTTGGTAAAACTGGTTTAGATTTTTTCGAAATCGGTTTTTTTCGGTTATAAATGTTCGGAATTGATATTTTTCTGTTATAAATTTTTGGAATCGGTTTTTTTATTCGTTTTTTACCGGTTCGGTTTTTTTCGGTTATAAATGTTTGGAACCGGTTTTCTTCAGTTATAAATTTTCAGAATTGGTTTTTTTATCGGTTTTTTACCGGTTCGGTTTTTTTCGGTTATAAATGCTCGGAAACGGTTTTTTTTTGTTATAAATTTTCGGAATCGGTTTTTTGCCGGTTCGGTTTTTTTCGGTTATAAATGTTTGGATTCAGTTTTTTTATCGGTTATTTACCAGTTCGCTTTTTTTTTTAATTTTATTAAAAACTTCGAACATTTATTTAATAAACTTGTTAATTATCAAACATTTAATTAAATAATATACTCATAACTTTTATTTAAACAATACAATTATACAATCATAACTTTTATTTAAATAATACAATTATACAACTAAAAAAATACAATCATAACTTTCATATAAACAATACAATTATACAACTAAAAATATATAAATACTAATACATTTTGAGCTTCGGCATGGCCATCACCCGAAAACATATTAGTGAACTCAAGTATATCGAGCTTCGGCATTGCCATCACCCGTTATACTCAAGTCATTAAATCTTCCAAAAAATCTTCTACATCTACGTCTTCAACATCAAAATCTTCAAACACACCTTCATCTAATTCAGTATTCGGAGGTGATATCCCCTTTCAACGATGTTTCATGTTGTATCCTATCTACTCCGTCCAAATAATCTTTCAAACATACACACAATTCCACAGATTCAGGGGTTAGTCTTGACCTTCTTTCTGTTATAATTCTACCGCTAGTAGAAAAGGCTAATTCAGAAGCTACCGTCGAAGCTTGGACCGCTAATAAGTCACGAGCCATAGCGGATAAAATTGGAAATTGGATTTCCCTTTCTTTCCACCAAGCCAAAATGTCAAAGTTTGCAAACTCTTCGGGACATAAAGTTATTAAAAAGTTTGTAGCCATATATTGTCCCAATTCGCTTGTTAGGGCCGATGTTTGTTGACGCTTTGTAGCGTCTTCACATAAACTATTATAAATGTTTATATTAATATCTTTTGTTATTCGGGATGATCTGGCCCGCATTTGGTAAACAATAAACTTACAAGTCTCAAAACAAGCCGGAAGAAATGAGCATACGAAACATAATCGGAATCCACATAAGCTCATAATCCCAAAAATAAGCATAAACAAACACCCCCTTATAACAAATACTAAACCAAAACACAAAAAGCAAAGAGATTTAAGCATAAAATCGAAAAGGGTAAAATCTTGTATCATTAACTTCCTTCAAATTTGAGTCTAAAAAATAACAGTAAAAACACCAAAAATCAAAAAACAAGTAATTTTTTACAAAATAACCAAAAGGGAAAATTCTTAAGCCATTAACTTCCTTCAAATTTGAGTCTAAATCACCAAACAAAAAACAGTAAACTCGCAAACTATATAACAAATACTAAACCAAAACACAAAAAACAAGTAATTTTTACATAAATATGAAAAGGGTAAATTCTTAAATCAATAACTTTCTTCAAATCTGAGCCCAAAAAAACCAGTAATAGCAGTAAAAACACAAATTTTACAACAAATGCTAAACCAAAAACCAAAAAGCAAAGAGATTTAAGCATAAAACTAAAAAGGATAAAATCTTGTTACCATTAACAAGCTGTGGGTAAAGATTGGGAGCGTTTTGGATCAACCATGGTTTGCATTTATCAAAATCAGATCCAAATTCACAATACTCAGTTGGTAACCCACATACACCACAGTACAGCACTTTCACTGGTTCAGGTTTTTCAGCCATTTGGAGATGATTTGGTTTTGGGTTTCAAGGGGTTTTGCTTCAGGGTTTGTAAAAGAAAGAAGATAAACACTAGTTTCACAAGCAAACGACGTCGTATGGTTGGGGAAGAAGAGTGGGCTTTTGATTTGAATGTGTTATAAATTTGGGCTTTCTAACTTGGACTTGCTTGTGTCATGTACTACTAATAAAAAAGACAACGTTTTTTTTTATTATTTTTTTTGTTTTTTTTTTTCGCGTTAAAGGTGTTTGTTTAAGCTTATATGTGGCAAGTGAGCTTATTTGTTTTTCGACTTATATTTTATAAGCTTTGAATTTTCGGATTATTTTGAGACGTGTGTACTTATACTTTGATTTGCTACATAATTGATGTTACATATAAAGTAAAAACAAAAAAAAATTCTTAAAATTTAAAAAGCTTAAACTTGAGTAATATTCAGTTTCCAAAATTAACTTTTTAAAACTTAAATTTTAATTGTTTGTTTAATTTTCAATGTAAAATTCAAACAATATAATGCTGAAGTAGTCATGTCAACCTCCTGTAAAAGGAAGGCTTTACACGATCAAAAATATTGAGGTAATAACAGGACTAAGTTAATAGAAGTGCCACATAAGCAAAGACTTAATCACTAAAATAACCAATTACTTTCGGCCTTAAAACCTCCAACCAAATACCCTCTTAAATTAATTGGGCATGCACCCACCCACCTAACACATTTACTCGTTTTTTAACACTACTTATCACATTTATTCACTCAGCATACATTTATGCACTTTCTATCTCTAAAGTCACTCATCACTC
Organism: Artemisia argyi; assembly: GCA_030686995.1. Classification (NCBI taxonomy): domain Eukaryota; kingdom Viridiplantae; phylum Streptophyta; class Magnoliopsida; order Asterales; family Asteraceae; genus Artemisia; species Artemisia argyi. The sequence continues at coordinate 7,238,536 of CM060707.1, read as the reverse complement.
TCACATTTCTTTTTTTTAAATTAGGGTTTCACTAACCACAACCCATTGGGTTGTGATTAAGGTTTCCTTAATTGAAAAATAAACAATTAATAAACATCAAACATTCCATGTTTATCGACACATTCTATAATTAGAATCACTAAATATGTATAAATTTTAAAATAATGAGTTAATTAAATGCTATATTTACATAAATGGTAACCTTAATAACAACCCAATGGGTTGTGGTTAGCAAAACCCTTTAAATTACACTCATCTTTTGTAAAAGTAACCACCAGTCGGAATTCACCACTTACCATCGGAAAATCACCACCAAACTAACAAAAATCACAACCAAGAATTGAGAAAATTTTATTTTTAAACTTGTGCAATAGAAACTAGTTTGCTATATTATAGTTGTAGATACCATATTTTCAAACATGTGTAGTTGATACAGGTTCGAAAGGTTTTAGTGTTAGTAAACCAAATTTGATAAATGTCTAAAAATACTATACCGAATGGGCTTTGGTTAGCCCAGTTTTATATTGAAACTAGGGTTTCCACTTTACACAAATAATATTTAATTTTTCACTTCTCAATTATCTCAGATAGGCGGTTACCCACTCAAATTTAAAAAAAACAACAAAAAAAATCATCTACATTTATGGTATAATCTGAACGCAATTAATTTTGCTACTTTTATTTTTGTTGTTGTTATTATTATTATTATCATTCATCAATTTCTGATTAATTTTTATAATTCAAATATCAGGCGCCAAATAAGGATGCGGCAAATCCGTTAGAATCATCATTATCCAAGTCTAGTGGTGGAATCCATAAACAGCAGGTCAAATTTTCTTATTTCTAATTGCTTATAAGTAAATTTTCGAGTGTAATTTGGTTTATTTTGACTAATAATTTGGTTTGGTTTAGTTTTGAAAAACTATTCTTACTCATACCAGTTATGTTATTAGGTCATGATGTCTGTTTTATTTCATCACTTAAGGGGTGTTTGTTTCGGCTTATATAGCTGACTTAAGGCTTATTTGGTTTTGAGCTTCTCAAAACTAAACCAAATCAAATTATTAGTCAAAATAAACCACATCACATCCAAAAATTTACTTATAAGCAATTAGAAATACCAAAATTTGCCCTGCTTTCTCTAGACTCCACCACTAGACTTGGATAATGATGATTCTGACGGATTTTCCGCATCCTTCTTTGGCGCCTAATATTTGAATTATAAAAATTAATCAGAAACTAATGAAAAATAATAATAATAATAATAACAACAACAACAAGAATACAAGTAACAAAATTAATTGCGTTCAGATTATACCATAAGTGCGGATGATGTTTTTGTTGTTTTTTAAGGTTGAACGGGTAGCCGTCTATCTAAGATAATTGAGAAGTGAAAAATTAAATATTGTTTGTGTAAAGTGAAAACCCTAGTTTCAATCTAAAACTGGGCTAACCAAAGCCCACTCGGTACACTGTTTTTAGATATTTTTCAAATTTGGTTTACTAACACTATAACCTTTCGAGCCTTTATCAACTGCACAAGTTTGGAAATATGGTATCTACAACTATAATATAGCAAAATAGTTTCTGTTGCACAAGTTTAAAAATAAGAATTTTTCTTGGTTCTTGGTCGTGATTTTCTGGCAGTAATTGGTGGTAATTTTTACAAAGAGAAGAGTGATTTTAAAGAGAAAAATGGGAGTGACTTAGTATGTAGATCGAAAGTGAGTAAATGTGTGCTGAGTGAGTAAATGTGTTCTGAGTGAGTAAATGTGTAATGTAGTGTTAAAAAAATAGTAAATGTGTTAGGTGGGTGGGTGCAGGCCATATTAATTTAAGAGGACATATCTCGTTACTAACACTAAAACCTTTCGAGCCTGTATCAACTATACAAGTTTGAAAATATGGTATCTACAACGTAATATAGCAAAATAGTTTCTACTGCACAAGTTTAAAAATAAGAATTTTTGTCGGTTCTTGGTGGTGATTTTCCGGCAGTAAGTGGTGGCCTCCAACTTGTGGTTATTTTTACAAAGAGAAGAGTGTGATTTTAAAGAGAGAAATGGGAGTGACTTAGGAGATCGAAAGTGTATAAATGTGTGCTGAGTGACTAAATGTGTTAGGTAGTTAAAAAAAAGAGTAAATGTGTTAGGTGGGTGGGTGCATGCCTTATTAATTTAAGAGGGCATATTTGGTTTAGAGAAATTAATTGAAATGAAATAAGGTAGAGAATTGAAATCTAGAGAAATGAAATCCATAAAGAATTTTGATATAATTCTCGTTTTTGGCACCAAGAGAGACTTGACCCAAGAAATAAGTAAAAACATATGTTTTGTTTACTAACAAAAACAAAAACAAAAACAACATGAATTAAATTTTATAAAAAATTTGAAACCGTAAAAAAATAGACCCGCAAATTAAAGAACATGTGCAAAGTATTTTTCTTCTTTCTGTATAACACAAAACAGGTGCAAATTAGAAATCAAACAATGGAATTGAGATGGTTTAATTTTTTTTTTTTATCTAGCTGACCAAGTCATTAAATATTTTGGTGATCAAGCCTAGTCCTATTATTACCTCAATATTTAATGACTTGGTCGGTTAGATAAAAAAGAGCTTAGTTGGTCACTTTGTTGACCGACTTGTGTGCACACCTAAAAAAATAATAATAACTAGAGCCATAATAATAATAATAATAATAATAATAATAATAATAATAATAATAATAATAATAATAATAATAATAATCCCTCCGTCCCAAAATTATTGCCACTTTGAATTTTCAAAGTCAAAATGGTATAACTTTGACCGCAAATATATTTTTTTTTATTATATAATACTTGATGAAAAATTATAATATTGAAAAGTAGACTTAAAACCCAATTCATTTATATATTTTGCATCAAATATTATATAACACCCACAAAAATATTTAAGGTCAAAGTTGAAGAAGAAAGACTAAAAAAGTCAATACTGGACAATAAATTTGGGACGGAGGGAGTAATAATAATAATAATAATAATAATAATAATAATAATAATAATAATAATAATAATAATAATAATAATACATGGGATCTAAAATATGATAGATAAAGTTTTCTTGGGGATGAACCAAGAGGCGCAACAAAAAAAGATTGTGAGAAAATAAAAACCCTCATATGCGTTTTAGAATTTAGAGTTTGCTTATTTTTAATGGGCCTTAATAGGTGGGTCAATGGTTCCTACATATTGAACCAGACGAAAGCAGCCCATGCAGTAGAAAGTAAATTACTAACTTTGATGAAATAAAAATAGAGATTAGGTTGCTTTATTATACCAAGTAGGTCGCTGAAGTAATCTAAGAGAGAGAAAGCTGGCAGAGGAAGTGAAGGTCGCCTGGGTCCTTATTACACCTAGCCTAAGCGGTAAGAAAGATCAAATGTATTAGTAAATGATGCTTGGTTTCATATAAGACGGTTTAGTAGGGGAAAATGATTGTAAGAACACTTTGTATAACTTTAGTTTCAACAACTTCTGACTTATCAAACCGGTTTAGAAGAAAAACCCAAATAACATAAAGAATCATCACTTCCAAACAACTAAGAGCACAAGGTATGATAACTCAGAGTTATCCTTTAACTCAGTGTCACGTCAGCGCCACATCAGCTTTAACCATTTCACCTTAACTAAAAAAAAAACCCGGTATCATAACTCGCCTTAACTCAACATTTTGGGCACCAATTTTTTCTACTTTTTAACAAAAAAAACTGAGTTAAAGGATAACTTGGGGCGGTATAATAACTTTTTGAGTTATGCCATAACTCATCAAAAACCTCCCCCTTTAACGCTGCGTCAAAGTGTTAACTTGCCAAGTTAACGTGCTTTAACGCAGGGTCACGGTAAGGTAACTCACCCCATAACGCAGTGCAAGTTATCCTATAACTCACCTCCATGGTCACTATACCGTACGCTCTAAAAGGAGCTATATGTTAATCTTCATTTGAAAGTTCCTATACTTTACCTTAAAAAAAATAAAAATAAATAAATACAGTAATAAAATAAGGCGAAGTTATTAGTGAATATATATGTACATCCAAAATATTACTGTAGTTTTAATCTTCATTGACCGAAAAACGAGTATGAAATACGAGTATGAAATAACGTGCATGGAAAATACAGCAATCATTGACTGAAAAAATTATTCAGATTATCCAAAATCTCCTTTGTGTGGCCACTAGCTCTTGAAAGACTTAGAGCGATTGATGACCCTAAAGTCTGCGGCAAAAGTCGTGTGAAGTTGGGTCTTAACCAAAGTATACGTAATAATTTAGAAATTAATCGGATACTATATATATATATATCTGCCCCGTGCTTGTGACTTTGAACTCTATCTTACTCCAAAATGGAAACCAGATTTCTTGTTATTTTTACATTCCTTATCATGCAAAGACTTGGCGCAAGCAGCGAAAGCATGATGACAAACTCTTCAAGTGTTACATGTATCGAAAGGGAGCGGAAATCTCTTCTTATATTCAAAGAGAGACTCACAAACATGCATCGTCGTCTGTCAACATGGACCGGAGCAGAATGCTGTGAATGGGTAGGAGTTCATTGTGACAAGCGAAGTGGTCATGTTATCAGACTTGATCTTCATTACACCCAAGCTGACCACTCAGCTTTTGAGTCTTAGTTTCAAGGCCCACCTAGAGTTCATCAATAAGCCATTTGCCTAGCTTATTGGCTTATTGGGTAGCCTGTGAGTTCAACTTGACAGGCCAACTCCTAATTTGGACCCTTGGACACTCAGTGGACCCCACAATTGGTTCAAAATCCCCTAGGTGGACTGTTTGGATCCTGTGAATTCCCATAAGTGCTTATTTGATCTGTGGCTTATCTCAAGTGCTTATTTGCTTGCTTTATGTTTGTTTCTTATCATATTTATTGTGTATAAGCTTATTTTAAGCTGTGGTTCACTTTTAATCCATAAACAAGCAATCTCAAGTTCTTAAAGCCATTGGCTTATTCCTGTCAACTCAATAAGCTCACCCACTGCTTATTTGACATATTCAGCCAAACTCCCTTCACAAATAGTGCTTATTTTCACTTCATAACAAGATTTGAGAAAGAAATTTGCTAAAAAGTTCAATTTTTTAGAAGTGATAGCTTCTATTTAAGCTACTTAGCTTATTTAAAAGCATTTCTCAATTTTAAATTTTTCTTAGGTTTTTCTTAACCTGTAGGATTTTTAGTAATTTTTTCAGATTTTTCTTTTGTCATTTAGTACTTTTTATAATTTAATTTAGTTTAATTTAAGTAAATAATTAGTTTTAAATTAGTGATAATTAATTAAAAAGTAGAAAAAATAGGTTTTCTGTTTTAAAATTAGTTTTATAATATTTTAAATTTTTCTAAATTTAATTTTCATTTTTCTAGTTAAATTTCATAATTAATTATAATTTAGTATAATTTAGTTAATTAATAAGTAATTAATAAGTAGTTAATAATTAATAGTAATTAATCAAAAAGTAGGAAAATTATATTTTCTGTTTGAAAATTAGTTTTTAATTATTTTAGACTTTTTCAAATTTAATTTTTAATTTTCTAGTGTAAATTCCTAATTTATTATAATTTAGGTTATTTTAGATAATTAAAAAGTAATTAGAAATTAGTTTTTAATTAATAGTAATTAGATAATTAGTGTAAAAATTGATTTTCTTTTTCTAAAAATTTTCTTTATTCATTAGGATTATAAAAATATCATTTTCATTTCCGTAGCCTTTTAATTAATTAGATTTACTTTTTATCACGTACGTCTGTTACCGATTTCGTTTAAAACCTATGTTTTTAGGTTTTTAAGCATTTCTTTCTCATCTAAATTCACGTAAGCACTCACGTAGCTTTCCTAAGCTATTTCATTTCATAATTCCATAATAATCACCAATCTCTCTTTTTCTGTGAAAAATCACCCCGATCACAAGCACGCTAAAGTTACAATTCACACTTCAACGGGACATAACGACCTGGTGATACCTTATATTACCCGGAGCATTGATCTAGGGAGTTTGACCTTGTTAACCATTGACTTGCTCAATTCAAGGTTGACTGTTTAGCATCAATCAATTTTTGGCGCCGCTGCTGGGGAGGTGTGCGCGTTTCTATAGCGTTATTTGAGATTAGCGTTACTTCACCTCATTCACTGTACAAATACCACCACTTTTGTAAATTTTAAATCAAAACACAAAAAAAAGTCATTAACACTTTTCCTAAAGTGTTAAAACACCAAAAAAATTAAAAACAACAAAACAGATCGTAACGTTTTCTGAATCGGTTATCTTTTAAGGTGATTCTTAAAGAGAAACGATTTTAGATTACGAGACGATACCAAAAATATTTTCCAAAAAGTTTTTAAACCCATACACAAAAACCCAAAAACATCCGTCTTTTCTTGTGAATAATAATTCTACATAAAAACCAACCGTCGCAAACCAAGACAGAACACCTACCAACTGGGGGTGTGAACATAATAAGTTCCCAAACGAAAGATAAAAACTTTCCTTTGTATCCTTTTGAGTGGTGTACCTTTCTTAAAGAAGCCATTCACTCGTGATTATTGGTTTAAGTTCACTGTTGATTTGCCTCGATTTTGTTTTGATTGGTTTTTGTTCCTAGTGCATGCGCACTCGCTCTTCTAGGTCTACTAGCCCATTACGTGAGCTTGTAAGAATACCTAGAAGACGTCGTCGACGTTCAGCACCAACAGTCGGATCTGAGATCCGTACTGTTCCCACATCGTCCGTTATCATGGCTGCTGAGCCAACTATGAACGAGCTTCTCCAAGCACCCGTTGAGGGTTACGGAGATGCTATCGTTGTTCCGGCCATCGTGGCCGAGAATTTTGAGCTTAAAACTGGGTTGATAAACCTGGTCACCTCGCGTCAATTCTACGGTTTTGAGAGGGACGATTCTCAAGATCACATTCGATGGTTTAACAAAATTACATCAACCATCAAATGCAAAAATGTCCCTAAAGAGGCAATTAAACTTCTTCTCTTCCCATTTTCCATCGATGAGGCTGCCCGGATTTGGCTTGATAAACAAACCCCTCGATCGATTGTAACATGGGAAGATTTGGTAAAAAAGTTCGTGAATGAATTCTTTCCTCCTTCCAAAACCACAAGTCTTAAGAATGAGATCATGAAATTCACGCAGAAATTTGATGAATCATTTAGTGAGGCATGGGATCGCTATAAGGAATTGCTTCGCAAATGCCCTCACCATGGCTTTTCCGAGTTGATGCAACTCGATACTTTCTACAATGGTGTGAGCCAACTCGATCAAGACTCTCTTAATTCCTCCGCGGGAGGTAATTTCTTGAATCGAACCACAAAGGATGCTTTAGCGATCATTGAAAATAAGTCTAAGGTCCGCATTCCACGAAGCAAACCGGTTGTTTCCCAAGGGAATGTTGTTCCTTCTACCTCATCGCCCGTGGCTCAGTCTAGCACCGATGCTAGACTTGACAAACTCACGGAAGCCATTCATGCCTTGGTTCTCACCAAAAGCAAGAAAGTTTCTTCTCCTCATTCTTCTCCACAAGCTGAAATTAAAAAGGTAGAAGTTTGTGTCACTTGTGGTGTTCCACATTCGTATTACAATTGCACTGCCACTGAAGGCAATCCATTTGAAGTCAATGCAATAGCCGGAAGTTCTAACCAAGGAGGTAACCAATACCGTCCTCAAGTGGAACCAAAATACCGCGCTAGCGACCTAGGTGGACCACCCGGGTTTCCTCAAAATCCAAATAGGTATAATCCTAATCCACCAAGGGGTAATAACATGCAAAATCAAACTCATACCCCGGTGAATCAGTACCCACCCCAAAGGGGTAATCAAGGGTATTCAGCTCCTAATTACCAAGACCCTCTCCCTAACGAGCTCAATAACTACATTAAAGTTAATGAGACCAAAATGAGGGCAATGCAGAATCAAATCTCAAATTTGAAGAATGAATTTCAATCTTCAATAACCAAGCAAGGTAATGAGCTGAAGAATGAGCTTATAGCAACAAACAACAAAATTGATCAATCTCAAAACAAGATTGAGAATATGTTTGCTAGTCTCATGAGTCATATTGCTCCACCCTCTACTTTGGGAGGTCTTCCTGGTAATACAGTTGTCAACCCTAAGGGTGAACTCAAAGCTATTACCACACGTAGTGGTAAAGCTTATGATGAACCGCCACTACCTCCTCCTCCTCCTCCTTTTCCCAAGGTAGTGGAAAATGAGCCTGAGGCAACCAAGGACAAGGTGCAATCTACTAGCCCACGAAGTACCGCACATGTCCACCTTCAGGATGTTCCAAAGACCAAACCAGGAGTTGTATTTGAACCACCAATAACTCCTGTTGAGAACCCTAAATCCAAACCTTCGATACCATACCCATCTCGACTTAATGAGCAAAAGCTCCGCGAAAAGGCTAGTCACCAAATGGATAAGTTTTATCAAATCTTTCAAGATTTACATTTTGACGTTAGCCTTGCGGATGCTATCATCCTGAAGCCCAAATTTGCATCGATGATCAAGAACTTGTTAAGCAACAAGGAAAAATTGTACGAAATGGCAAAAACTCCTTTGAACGAAAACTGCTCTGCGGTTATCTTAAAGAAGCTTCCTAAGAAGCTTGGAGACCCTGGGAGATTTCTCATTCCATGTGTTTTCCCTGGGATGGTTGAATGCTTCGCCTTGGCCGATCTTGGCGCGAGCATCAACCTGATGCCTTACTCAGTATTGGAGAAACTCTCTCTTCCTGAACTTACTCCTACGTGCATGACTCTTGAGCTTGCCGATCGTTCGATCTCTCGTCCACTCGGCATTGCTGAAGACGTATTCGTGAAAGTAGGAAAGTTCCATTTCCCCGCTGACTTCGTTGTTGTTAAGTTCGATGCTGATCCAAGGGTTCCTCTCATTCTTGGAAGAGGATTCCTGAGGACGGGCCGTGCTCTAATTGATGTGCACGAAGAGGTAATAACTCTTCGTGTTGGTAATGAAGCAGTAACATTCAACCTCGATCAAACTGCTAGGTACTCCTCAAATTGTGACACTGAATCGGTTAACCGAATAGATGTCATTGATGTTGCGTCCGAGGAGTACGCTCAAGAGGTTCTAGGTTTCAATAATAATTCTTCGAGTGAAAACCTCACTCCATCTTCTTACCCCATCATTGCCAATTCTTTTCCTTCCCTCACTCCGTTTGAGGGAAGTGACTTCATCTCAGAAGAAATTGAGGCCTTTCTCAAAAGTGATTCGATTCCCGATGGAATCGATAACCAAGAGATTAACCTCGAGAGGGATATTCTCATACTTGAAAAATTGTTAAACGAAGATCCCTCTCCTCTTCCCGTTCTACCACCAACACTTCATAAGGAGGAGATCAAAAATGTTGAGAAAACTGATGATTCTCCTCAGGTCGAGCTCAAAGAGTTGCCTCCTCATCTTGAGTATGCATTTTTGGAGGGTGATGATAAATTACCCGTCATTATTGCTAAAGACTTGAAAGATGAGGAGAAAACCGCGCTCATAAAGGTTTTGAAGTCACACAAGCGAGCAATTGCTTGGAGACTATCCAATATCAAGGGTATTAACCCTGAATTTTGTTCACACAAAATCTTGATGGAGGATGACTACAAACCCGCGGTGCAACATCAAAGGAGGGTAAATCCAAAAATTCACGAAGTTATCAAACAAGAAGTTCTGAAACTTCTTGATGCTGGATTGATTTACCCTATTTCTGATAGTCCTTGGGTGAGTCCCATTCATTGTGTTCCTAAGAAGGGTGGCATCACTGTTGTCACCAATGAGGATAACGAGTTGATTCCAACTCGTTTGGTTACGGGGTGGCGTGTATGTATAGATTATAGAAAACTCAATGAAGCCACCCCGTAAAGACCATTTTCCTCTACCCTTCATGGACCAAATGCTCGAGAGATTAGCGGGGAATGAGTACTATTATTTCCTCGATGGTTTCTCGGGATACTTTTAAATCCCCATTGATCCACAGGATCAAGAGAAAACTACCTTCACATGCCCTTACGGAACCTTTGCCTACCGTCGCATGCCTTTTGGTTTATGCAACGCTCCTGGCACTTTCCAAAGGTGCATGATGTCAATCTTTTCTGACATGATCGGAAAAACAATGGAGGTATTCATGGATGACTTTTCGGTCATTGGGGATTCGTTCCAATCTTGTCTCTCCCACTTGGAAAGTATGTTGAAACGATGTGAAGACACAAACTTGTGTCTCAATTGGGAGAAGAGTCACTTTATGGTCAAAGAGGGCATTGTCCTCGGCCATAAGATTTCAAAGAATGGGATTGAGGTTGACAAAGCCAAAATTGATGTCATTGCAAAATTACCTCATCCCACTACCGTCAAAGGTATTAGGAGCTTTTTGGGTCACGCCGGTTTCTATCGTAGGTTCATTCAAGATTTTTCTAAAATCGCCCGGCCTTTGACCCATCTCCTCGAAAAGGATGCTCCTTTTATCTTCTCACCTGAGTGCGTTGAAGCTTTTGAAACTCTAAAGAAAAAGCTTACTAAGGCACCTATTCTTGTTGCCCCCGATTGGGACTTGCCCTTTGAACTTATGTGTGATGCTAGCGATTATGCTATAGGGGCAGTCTTGGGGCAACGTAAGTCTAAACACTTTCAGCCTATACACTATGCCAGCAAAACTATGACCGAGGCTCAAAGTCATTACACCACCACTGAAAAAGAATTATTAGCTGTGGTGTATGCTTTTGAAAAATTCCGGCCATACTTGATACTGACCAAAAGCATAGTGTATACGGATCACTCGGCTTTGAAGTACCTTTTTGCAAAACAAGATGCAAAGCCGAGACTTCTTCGTTGGGTTCTCCTCCTACAAGAATTTGATATCATAATTCGTGATAAAAAAGGAGCTGAGAACCTAGCTGCTGATCATCTCTCCCGTTTGGAAAACCCTCATCAAGATGTCTCCGAAAAAAGGGAAATTAATGAAACCTTCCCTCTCGAGACACTCAGTGCGGTTGCCTTTCGTGGAGATTTTGTTACCCCATGGTTTGCCGATTTTGCAAACTACCTTGCGGGTAACTTCATTGTGAAAGGGATGTCGTCCCAACAGAAAAACAAGTTCTTTAAAGATGTCAAACATTATTTCTGGGATGACCCCTACCTCTTTAAATTCTGTGCGGATCAAGTCATCCGGCGGTGTGTATATGGTCAAGAAGCCACTGAAATTCTTAAGGCTTGCCATGCTGGTCCCACGGGGGGCCACCACAATCCAAATTACACCGCCAAAAAGGTGTTTGACTCCGGATTCTTTTGGCCCACAATTTACAAGGATGCCCATGAATTGGTCAAATCCTGTGACGCTTGTCAACGTCACGGAAATATTTCACAAAAGAATGAAATGCCTCAAAATGCAATTCAAGTTTGTGAAATCTTTGACGTTTGGGGCATCGACTTTATGGGGCCATTTCCATCATCTCATGGAAACAAGTATATACTCGTGGCAGTTGACTATTTTTCAAAATGGGTTGAAGCAAAAGCTTTACCCACAAATGATGCCCGAGTAGTCGTGAAATTTTTGAAAGCTCTCTTTGCTCGATTTGGAACTCCACGTGCTATAATTAGTGATCGTGGTACGCATTTTTGCAATGACAAATTCGATAAAGTCATGCAAAAGTATGGTGTAACTCACCGTCTTTCTACTGTGTACCACCCTCAAACAAGTGGACAAGTAGAAGTTTCCAATCGAGGCATCAAGAGAATATTGGAAAGAACCGTTGGGGAAAATCGTGCATCTTGGTCGGATAAATTAGATGATGCACTTTGGGCTTTCCGTACGGCATATAAAACACCCATTGGGTGTACGCCATACAAGCTTGTGTACGGGAAAGTGTGCCATCTTCCGATCGAGCTTGAGCATAAAGCCTATTGGGCTCTCAAGCATGCCAATTTCGACCTCAAAACTGCGGGTGATCATAGAAAAGTTCAACTAAATGAATTAAACAAACTTCGTGATGAAGCTTACGAGAACTCTTTGATCTATAAAGAAAAGACAAAGAAGATTCATGACTCAAAAATCAAAAACCGCGTTTTCAACGTTGGTGATCGAGTCCTTTTCAACTCTAGACTCAAGATCTTCTGTGGAAAGCTCAAGACCCGATGGACTGGTCCATTCACTATCGTTAAGGTTTATCCTTATGGCACCGTCGAGTTATATCAAAATGACGGCCCTAATTTCAAAGTGAATGGACATCGTTTAAAGCACTACTTTGGAGAGGATATACCATCCATGGTTGTCCCGGATCTCCAAACTTTCCCCAAGGACAATTAAATTCGGGGATCGAGTCAAGCTAGCGACTCGGTGAACAAAAATTAGCAACATATATGGGTTTTCACCCGTATTTCTGACTTCTTTCTACTTTCTACCACCCAGTGTGGGGGAATGGCCAACCCCCCGCTATTTGAAAATGTATATATGTATATAAGTTCAAAAAAAAAAAGAAAAAAAAAATTGTGTGATTGTATGTACAGATAAATAAAGTGAAAAATACAAATAATATTTCCACAGTTAGCTTCGAATATTATCTTTTTACGTTCATAAATTCGGCATAATAGCCAGGACTTTGAATATTGAGGACAATATTCATTTCTAAGTGTGGGGGGGGAAATTCTAGCGAATTTTATCGCAAAATACTTTCAAGTACCCCCATTTTGGCCCAAATTTTTCAAAATTTTTTCACTTTATTTCAAAATTTTTGTGGTAATCAGTCCGCCGTGTCTAAACGACAAAAGGGATTGGCTAGTCCAGGAGCAAACGGCTCTTGGTAAAGACATCTCAAATCCGTTTATGGCTTGCAATTTGCCCAAAATTGTATGGTTCCTCAACTCCCCAAAAACAAATGAGTTGGCTAGCCCGCAAGATTATGGCTTGTGGTAAAGGCCGTGGAAAATCCATAATTGGTAATCAGCTCACCAAGATGTTGACTATTCCATCAAGAGCTGGCTAGTCCAGGAGCAAACGGCTCTTGGTAAAGATAAATCAAAACCGTTGACAGCTGGTGGTTTGCTCAAAATCACACGGTTATCAGGTGTGCCACAGTTCTTACACCTGGCTACTCCAGAAGTGATGGCTTTTGGTAAAGAGTTTCAAATCCATCAAGTTTTTCTCAAAAGATTGCTAGGGACTAGCAATAGTTTAGTGTGGGTGATTGATGAGTGTGCAAATACTCATGATTTTTATCATATCTGAACTGCCAAAACATCCAAAAACGCTCAAAATTGCATCAAAATACAGAAAATATCCAAAAATTGTGTTTTATATGATTCAGATGCAAAATAAGGGAAAACAGTTGAAAAACGAGCAAAGTTTGTGAAATTGGCAGTTTCAGTCCCCCAACTTTCATAAAATGGCAAATCTAGTCCCTAGTTGTAAAAAAAAAAAAGAAAAGGAAATTATCATCAAAGGTCTTTAGGGATTCAAAAGTTGTCAAAATTAGTTTTTAAAAATCAATTTTGCAAAATGACAACTTTGGTCCCTTAAATTTCAAAAATGTCAAATTAGGTCCTTGGAATTTTTAAAAATTGGAAAAATATTGAAAATAGGACTTTTGGAATTTAAAAATGGCATGAATAATCGTTTGGTATAATTTTGGAAAAGTGGCAGGATTTCACCCTCAAAGTTTCAAGAATGACAAAATTGGTCGTTGGGCTCAATAACCAAACCGGATCCACCACTAACACCCTAATATCCAAAATAACTAAGCCTAGTCCACAACACCTAATACCCATTACCCTTTCCAGCCCATACAACCCCCAAGCCCAAAAGATATCACCCCAAGCCCACTCCCTATTTATCCGTTCTAAATAATACAAGGTCAAACTTTGACCTTTTCCCCCCAACAAATTCCCGTGACCTCCCTGTTCACCATCATCACCCTGCAACACTACTCCCCCCTCCTCTCCATCATTACCTCTAATCACTGCTAACCCCTCCAATACACTCCACCCAAATACCACTTCCCTAGCACATGGTTTCAGAAGCTAAATTCCAAATTAGCTTTTTGGCGCCAAAAACCATCCAACGGCTAAGATGCAAGATGCTCATCCAATGGCTTCTATTAGTGGTGGGATTTGCTCAGAGGATTGAAGAAACCCTAATGAGGGCCTATAAAAGGAAGAGGAAGCTGTGAAGTTAGACAGTTAGATTTTTAGAATAGTTCTCATGTCGTTTTCTTAATTTAAGTAGTTTTAGTTTAATCAAGAGCTTTTAAGCATTGTATTCTATCTTTTAATGTAATTGAATCCTTTTTCAAGCAATCAAATTCAGTTTATTTCCTTATATCAACTGTGCAAGTTTTTATTATTCAACAAAGCTCAAATGCTTGAATAAGCTAACACTTGGACTTATTTAGGATCACTTAAGCTCCCATAAGCTTGTTATAGCTTTTAGAGACCATAAAATCATAATAGTACAAAAAATTGTATCAACTTCCAACAGGTCAATGCAGGTCAAAGGAGGGGCATTCATGGAGCTCTGGATAAGTTGAGGTAGCTAATGGAAGACCTCTGCCTATCCTAAAGATAGGCAAGCTTAGTGACTCATTCCTTTTCATGCTGGAATGAAATCTTTTGTAAGCTTTTTCATTTTTTCTTTATAAAATTTGCATTACTTGTGATTCTGAGTTCATGATAGCTTTTGTTGCATTTTAGTGTTAAAACAGCTTCACTTATAGTTATTAGAACTAGTTAGAGTGTAAGATTGGAATTTGGAAGTGGATTGCTTCATTAACTAGTGTAACAGCTTGGTTTAACTAGTGTTTGGATCAATTGATTGCTTGGTGATAAACTGTGTTTTGGTAGTTAATTGTAGTTGCTGCATGATACATTAGTATAAACTAGAACATTTTAGTCATAAAAACAAGTGCTCATAGCTAAAAAAGTCAACTTGCTCTTTAAACCTTCATAAGCAACAATCCGTCATGATCTAGGATTTTAGATTCAATAATTTAGGTGTGAACTTAAACCACATAGCTTATTTTAAACCTCTTTTAGCTTAAACAACCATTTTCAGCTTAAAAAGTGGAATCAAAACTCATTTTGGTCAAAGTATTAATCAAACAGAAAAAGTCAAAAGTTTTATTTTGCTCAGAAAGTCAATTTTTGGGTGATTTAATTTGAATTTTGTGGACTAAATTGGGATTTGAAATTTCTTGTGGGTCAACTATACCAGCTAAGCTTCAAGAATCAGCATTAGTTTGATTTTTTTAGAATTTTGAACAAGCTTGTGCAAGGGCTTAAACTACCCTGCAGGGGAACATACCTCCCCTGTGCACAACTGTGACATCCTTTTCCCTTGAGCTTGTGTATGCTGCTCAGTGGACCCCACACCTTAGGATTTAGCTTATTTGTAGCTTGTCACCTTATCTTTCAATACCTAGGCTCATTTTGGATAGTAGCTTATTTAACCACCCTTGTGACCTGTTTTCATTACACCCAAGCTGACCACTCAGCTTTTGAGTCTTAGTTTCAAGGCCCACCTAGAGTTCATCAATAAGCCATTTGCCTAGCTTATTGGCTTATTGGGTAGCCTGTGAGTTCAACTTGACAGGCCAACTCCTAATTTGGACCCTTGGACACTCAGTGGACCCCACAATTGGTTCAAAATCCCCTAGGTGGACTGTTTGGATCCTGTGAATTCCCATAAGTGCTTATTTGATCTGTGGCTTATCTCAAGTGCTTATTTGCTTGCTTTATGTTTGTTTCTTATCATATTTATTGTGTATAAGCTCATTTTAAGCTGTGGTTCACTTTTAATCCATAAACAAGCAATCTCAAGTTCTTAAAGCCATTGGCTTATTCCTGTCAACTCAATAAGCTCACCCACTGCTTATTTGACATATTCAGCCAAACTCCCTTCACAAATAGTGCTTATTTTCACTTCATAACAAGATTTGAGAAAGAAATTTGCTAAAAAGTTCAATTTTTTAGAAGTGATAGCTTCTATTTAAGCTACTTAGATTATTTTTCAGCTTATTTAAAAGCATTTCTCAATTTTAAATTTTTCTTAGGCTTTTCTTAACCTGTAGGATTTTTAGTAATTTTTTCAGATTTTTCTTTTGTCATTTAGTACTTTTTATAATTTAATTTAGTTTAATTTAAGTAAATAATTAGTTTTAAATTAGTGATAATTAATTAAAAAGTAGAAAAAATAGGTTTTCTGTTTTAAAATTAGTTTTATAATATTTTAAATTTTTCTAAATTTAATTTTCATTTTTCTAGTTAAATTTCATAATTAATTATAATTTAGTATAATTTAGTTAATTAATAAGTAATTAATAAGTAGTTAATAATTAATAGTAATTAATCAAAAAGTAGGAAAATTATATTTTCTGTTTGAAAATTAGTTTTTAATTATTTTAGACTTTTTCAAATTTATTTTTTAATTTTCTAGTGTAAATTCCTAATTTATTATAATTTAGGTTATTTTAGATAATTAAAAAGTAATTAGAAATTAGTTTTTAATTAATAGTAATTAGATAATTAGTGTAAAAATTGATTTTCTTTTTCTAAAAATTTTCTTTATTCATTAGGATTATAAAAATATCATTTTCATTTCCGCAGCCTTTTTAATTAATTAGATTTACTTTTTATCACGTACGTCTGTTACCGATTTCGTTTAAAACGTACGTTTTTAGGTTTTTAAGCATTTCTTTCTCATCTAAATTCACGTAAGCACTCACGTAGCTTTCCTAAGCTATTTCATTTCGTAATTCCATAATAATCACCAATCTCTCTTTTTCTGTGAAAAATCACCCGATCACAAGCACGCTAAAGTTACAATTCACACTTCAACGGGACATAACGACCTGGTGATACCTTATATTACCCGGAGCATTGATCTAGGGAGTTTGACCTTGTTGACCATTGACTTGGTCAATTCAAGGTTGACTGTTTAGCATCAATCAACATGTTTATATAAAAACCTGTTAAGTGCAATAGATCAATGCAAAATGGATTTTTTTTAGAACCATGTTAAATGCGGGAACTGCGAGAACTCCAATTATGCATTAGAAAACATGCATGTTCATATAAAACATGTATGTTTTTTTTACATACACCTTAATACGCAGGCATGTGTATTATGGTGTATGTAAGAAAACATACATGTTTTATATGAACATGCATGTTTTCTAATCCAAAATTGGAGTTCTCGCAGTTCCCGCACTTAACAGGGTTCTGAAAATAAAGCCCCCTATATATATATATATATATATATATATATATATATATATATATATATATATATATATGTGTGTGTGTGTGTGTGTGTGTGTGTGTGTGTGTGTGTGTGTGTGTGTGTGTGTGTGTGCATAAGTTTGGTTGTAGGAATTAGAGACTTGAAGCAAAGGCAAATATGAGTTTGTAAATTTGATTTAGAGTTAATTAAGTAAATGGTCTTTGTGGTTTGTCGATATAACGAAAAATGAGAACATCAAGGAAATCGTTAGACAAAAAAAAACAATGAGTTAATATGGTCTTTCAAATTTCTTTACTGGAGAAGATGGCCATCTTATTGCATATTCCATCGCCATCACGAACCAAGAAGACGTTAACTTATTGTTGAATTGCAGCTACACTGTGATGTATGAATCAAGATACAGGCCGGGTTCTGGTCCATGCCTGATTCTCGTCATCAAAATCATCTGTCCTATTGTAACAACCCTCTTCAAAATATGATATTCCAGTCCATACCCTGCGAAAAAGCAAGATGCTCACAAAGACTACGCTTCCAAGTGTACAAACAACCTGCAATAAAATGAGACAAATTGATAATAGTGAGCATGAATAATAGGTCCCTTTTAAGTGTTGCTCATGGATACACAGATTGAGATTAACTAAATTACATATTTATAAGATAACCGCTCAAATTGTTCACATCAAATTTTTCGACAGGCATAGTGATAAAAGAATTTTTGCACAGGTTTGAACCCAAGCCAATTGTGTTGCATTATGTTTTTGTAATGAACCATTTTCTGAGTTTGAATATGAGACAATGTATGCAAATGAATGAAAGAGTAAACGGGACAATATAGTAAACAATGGTTTTATTGATACTTGATTGATTGATCATTTGTTTTACACACACATGGACACCTATTTATACAATACTAAACGACATGACAGTTACATTTAACCATTGTGTCGTTTGACACATAACTGACATTAACTAATAACTACTTTAACTACCAAATCCTAACTGCTATAATAACGGGTGTTTGGGTTAACTATTTTGTCCCAAACTCAACCCATTGCAGCCTTACTAATTCTACCCATAACTATATACTAAAATACATATTTGACTTTTGGCATATAATGAAATTAAATGGACAAGAAGAATTACGGCCCAATAATTTTGGTTCTGGCTAGTTAAGAAAAGGGTCAAAAGAGCTTCGGATCAAAACATGTAACTTTTGATATATGTCAACGAATCAACCTTTAAGAAAAGGTTCTGGCTAGTTGCATTTTCGAGTGCATATCAAAAATATACAAGGTAGACGTGAGTGGAATTCACGAATCAACCTTTAGGAAAAGGAAGACTTGCGAAAACTCGTGAATACAATATATATATGTGATACCGGGTAAGTGATTACCCGGGTCGTGTCCCAACGAGGTGTGAATGAGCAATATCGTGTGAGATTCGAGATTAAAATGCTTGTAAGGAATGATTGAGAGATTATTTGGTGTTGTGGAATAACGAGAAATTAAAATAACGTACGAAAATAAAATAAACGTAACTAAAACATGAACACAAACAAGGAATGAAAATTAAAACTTAAAAACTACTTAAAATCCTATGGGAACAATAATAGGAAGCTAGGGAACCCTAAAACGTAATCTAATTTAAAAACGTAAAAGTTACTTTAATAAAAACGCGAGTGCGCCAAGATAAAACGTGAATTTAGAGCTACGTAAATCCTACGGGTGTGAAATTAATTTTCCTACGATTCTAAAGACAAAAGAAATTTTTTTGAAAAAGAAAAATATTTTTTGGCTTTTATATTTTTTTACTACGAATTAAAAACTAAATTAGTAAAATAAATGAATTAAAATTAGTAAAATGATTTAGAAAATTATGAAAAATTTTGGTAAAGTTTATTACACTAAAATGAGGCTAGGAAAAATAAAAAGTTGAATAAGCATTTAAAATAAGCAGTAAATAAGCAATAATAAGGACTGAACTAGTAATAAGCAATTATGACTAAACTACTATAAATATCAAATGAAAACAAACAATGACAATAAATACAAGGAAGCTCAGTTGGTGGTGTGTCGTGTATGTTGTTAACCTGGTGACCAGGGTTCAAACCTGGTTCACCAATTTTTTACAAAACATTTTTTTTTTCAATATTTTCTTTTGGCAAAATATTTTAACAACAATTTAAAACAACTTTTATAAACCAACTTTTATTAAAAATCACTGAACAACCTAATGCAAACCTCAAATTCAAACAGTTCATCTTTATAATTTAGATTAGATCTTTTGAATCAGTTGACAACTCTCACCAAAGAAACAATGGCCAAGAACCATGAACAAACACAACTTAACGACAACTAACAAACGAAAGTCAGACAGACTCAAGAATTAAACATGCCCAGCTAACATTTGCAACAAAAGAATTGGGTCAAAATGGGCTGCAATTGCTGATGCAGCAGTGGGTTGAGGGGGCACTTTTGAGGGCTAGAAAAGTGGTAAAAGAAAATTCATAAAAATAAAATAAAAATATGTACTTGTAAACAAGCTGACAGAGTGACTATATCAATTTCCAGGTCAATTGGCCAACATATGAAGAAATTAAAAATTCAAGTTCGTAAGGGGTTTGGACATGTAACTGCTGATGCAGCAGGGAATGCGAGAGTTGAACAAATAAGCTAAAACTAATGATTAATCTAGTGAATTAAAAAGCTAGTTAATAAAAACTAAAAACAGAGACTACTAGAGATCATAGGAAAATAATGTTAAAGCAATTTAAACTAAGCTAACAGGAACTAATAAGCACTTACTAATCTAAGGGAAAAATCAGTCAAAGTGGCTTATTTAGGGGCCTATGAAAAGCTAATCAATTCCACAAGCTACCCTTCCAAAATGAAATCTCAACAAGCTACTGCTACTCACTATTCATAAACCCCAAAATCAGACAAAGAGGAACTCTTTGGGGCTTACTAAAAGCTGCTAATAAATGGCTGTTTGGGACAAGTTAACTCATGCAACAGTTGGGTGGGTAGATTGCAGCCCACTAATCACCCATCAAACAAGCTTAAAAATCAAATCTAAAGCTCCAACTATAAATTCTACACTTCCAACTATTTGTAAAACAAAGATTACAACCTAATTCCTACTTATGCTGATCTAAAATTAAGTCAAAGTGGGGTAGAAAGCTGCTGATGCAGCAGTTAAGGAAGTGGGTTAAGAGTGGGTGAAAACAGACATAAGACTTAAAATTACTTGGAAACAAAAAACTTGGTTCTAAACTATTAACTAAGGCTAAACAAAGAGAATAAGGGGTACAACTGATTTCAACTTATTGTAAATCTAGTGGTACCAAACAGTCCTTATGGGGTTTGAACCTGCAATAAGCTTATGTAATCCAAATTCTTTGCATAAATTGACTAAGAATGCTTGAAGAGATTAAAGCAACTCATATTAATCTAATCTAATGGGCAACTAGAACAAGCAGCTTAAAGGTAAAGGTGGACTAATTTTGTGGAAAACTCAAAGTGACAATTCCCTAAACTATCACATAAGCATTCATGGCATATGAATGATAAATTAAACAACTAAAAACAGTAAACAATTAAGCAATGGTTGAGTTAGGAATAGGCTGTAAAAACTTAGAGAATTTGGAATGCTTCAAAATAAAATTTTCATTAATAAAAAGATGAAGAGTACAAAAGCTTTAAAACTTAAAACAATACTTAGAACCTTACTGGACTTTCTTCATTAAACGAAAAAAAAAAAAAAAAAACTTGAATACACTAGAACTATATTAAGCTTTAAAAGACTGAGATTAATTGAAAACTAAAACTAGAAATTAAAAACCTACTAACTAACTAATGCCTTGTACAATGGCTTACAAGCTATATATAACTGATAAAAAAAGAGTACAAGGGTCTTCTCCCAAACTTTTGTCTTCTTCTTTCTGTGTTTCTTGTGTGAGGGAAACAACTTTGTGTTTTCTCCAAACCATAGCAGCCCTTGGATGAATCTTGTGCACTAATCCCTTAGACATGAGCCATTGGATCAATTTTCGGTGTTGGAGGATTGCCAACGTGGTGATGGAGAGTGTGGCATCACGTGAAGGAGGGTGGTATCTCGTGAAGGCTTGGCTTGTTGTGGGTACTAATATCTAGGAGGTGAGAGTGACTGGTTTATCTGCTGGGTAAGGGGGGGTTGTCAGTTTCCTGGGTAATACGAGTTAAAGAAAGGATGGCTGATGTTTTGTGTTTGACCAAGTCAAGGGAAGGAAGGGGCGTTCTTTTTATTAAACGCAGGTTAGGGTTTGGTTTATGGAATGGGCCAAGGGGGAGTTGAGTGGACTGGATTGGAGGTAAGGGGTGTGGGCTATTGTTTGGTTTGGTTTTGAGTTTGGGATTATTAATAACAAAGAGGGTCCGTTTGGTATTGTAACTAGGATATCATAAGGACCAATTTCGTAACTTGCTGATTTTTCAGGGACCACTCATGTTATTTTTCCAAGCTTGCTAATAAGGACCATTCTTGCTCTCTTGTAATTCCACAAAGCCCATTGTTGATAATTTTCCAAAACGAAACACCCGGGGACTGAATCTGCCAAAGTTTGAAACTTGAGGGACCAATCATGTAAACTTGTATATTTTTGAAAGATTTTCACCCAAAGATCATTATTTGGTAACTTTTGATTTTTAAGAACTTGGTTTGATTTTTCTTTCAAAATAAACGCTCAGGGACTAATTTTGACAACTTTTGAAAGTTGGGGGACTGAAACTGCCAATTATGCAAACTTTGTTCGTTTTTCGTTAGTTTTCGATCATATTGCATTTGAAACATATAAAACCACGATCTTTGGGATATTTTCATTATTTTGATGCATTCTTGAATGTTTTCACGCGTTTTGGCAGTTAAAATACGGTAAAAATGATGAGTATTTACACACTCATCAGGCATGCACCCACCCACCTAATAAATTTACTCTTTTTTTTAATACTACCGAACACATTTATTCACTCAGCACACATTTATACACTCTCTATCTCCAAAGTCACTCATCACTCTCACATTTTTTTTTTAAATTACACTCATCTCTTTGTAAAAATAACCACCAGTTGGAAACCATCACTTACCATCGGAAAATCACCACCAAACTACTAAAAATCACAACCAAGAACCGAGAAAAAAAAATCTTATTTTTAAACATGTGCAATAGAAACTAGTTTGCTATACTATAGTTGTAGATACCATATTTTCAAACTTGTGTAGTTGATATAGGCTCGAAAGATTTTAGCGCAAGTAAACCAAATTTGACAAATGTCTAAAAACAATGACCGAATGGGCTTTGGTTAGCCCAGTTTTAGATTGAAACTAGGGTTTTCATTTTACACAAACAATATTTAATTTTCCACTTCTCAATTTTCTCAGATAGGCGTTTACCCACTCAACTTTAAAAAATAGCAAAAAAATCATCCACATTTATGGTATAATTTGAACGCAATTAATTTTGCTACTTTTATTTTTGTTGTTGTTGTTGTTGTTGTTGTTGTTGTTGTTGTTGTTATTATTATTATTCAATTTTTGATTAATTTTTATAATTCAAATATTAGGCGCCAAATAAGGATGCGGCAAATCCGCCAGGATCATCATTATCCAAGTCTAGTGGTGGAGTCCATAAACATTAGGTCAAATTTTCATATTTCTAATTGCTTATAAGTAAATTTTGGGGTGTAATGTGGTTTATTTTGACTAATAATTTGGTTTGGTTTAGTTTTGACTATTCTTACTCATACTAGTTATATTATTTAGGTCATGATGTCTGTTTTATTTCATCACTTAAGGGGTGTTTGTTTCGGCTTATATAGCTGACTTAAGGCTTATTTGGTTTTGAGCTTCTCAAAACTAAACCAAATCAAATTATTAGTCAAAATAAACCATATCACACCCAAAAAATTTACTTATAAGCAATTAGAAATACCAAAATTTGACCTGCTTTTTCTGGACTCCACCACTAGACTTGGATAATGATGATTCTGACGGATTTTCCACATCCTTTGTTGATATAAATAAACGACTAAAAACGTTATTCATATCTTCCAATATCTCTATGTTTTGATGATCACAAAACGAAAACACATTAAATCAAAGATAATGACGTAAACAAGTATTTAGTAGTTAATAATCACTTTCACCATCTAATCACTTAAGGTATAAATAAACATAGTGATTAAAGCATTATAAGATCAAAGGAAAGTTTAATTAAGTATTACAAAGTTTACTTAATTATATAAACATATTATATATTTTTGAAAAACACTTTTTGTAATAAAGAAAAATGTTTTATTCATACTAAATATATGAACTCAAATTTTTAACCAAAATCAATTAGTTTTTCACCAAATAAACTTTCCCCACTAAAAGACAAAGAATCTGGCCGTTTCAGCTGGGCGGCCCCCTTAATTATAAAGGGCGATCCCTTTAATTTTAAGGGGGCCGACCATGGTTTAAGGGGACCGGCCACGCTCCTCTGTCAGATTCTGTTGCCTATAAATACCACCTTAAACCTGGATTTTTTCCTCACCTTTTTGCACTAAAACTTTCTGATCTAAACATCCTTCTCCATCTTCTAAAAATCCTTTGATCTTATATACTTTGATCTTTGTTTCAAAGTGATTCAAGCCTCAACACTCAAGTGCAAAGAGAAGAATACTTCTACTAGGAGTATTACAACTTAGTATCATCTTGCTATCTAAGTTGTTTGTTTAGTTCATCTTGTATAGCATTTATTTCTTTGTGAACATTGTGTATACATTGATTAGATAGATTTAGATATTGGATCTAGATCTATTGAAGGTGTGAAGTAGTATTAGTAGTGAAGAAGTAGAGGTGGATAGGATTTGTGTTAGAAGATATAAGTGGTAATAGCATATTGAAGTGGAGATAGTTGTGAAGACAAAGAAGTTGAAGCCTAGAAGTTGTGAAGTAGTATATATCTTGGAGTAGTGGATAGGACTTAGTAGTGAAGGTGTGAAGAAACAAGTGGCGTGAAGAAAAAGAGTTAGGAAGTATTAAGTTGTGAAGAAGCTAGGAGCAAAGTAGAAAGGT
Organism: Artemisia argyi; assembly: GCA_030686995.1. NCBI lineage: Eukaryota > Viridiplantae > Streptophyta > Magnoliopsida > Asterales > Asteraceae > Artemisia > Artemisia argyi. The sequence goes on along the minus strand of CM060707.1, from coordinate 7,214,158 downwards.
GTGAAGATATTTGAAGTGTAGAAGATTAGTGTGTAGAAGTTAGGTGTGAAGAAGATTGGTGTGAAGAAGTTGTGATTGTGGTGTGATATCGTTGTGGTGTGCTAATTGGTGTGTAAGGTGTTCTCCGCCATAAAGGAGGTTTTTGAACTAGTGAAGAAAACTCTCGAGTAGGTGACTCGGGGAGTGGAGTAGGGCAAGGAAGGTGTCCTTGTAGCCGAACCATTATAAATCCTTTGTCTCTCGGTTTGATCTTTCCATCTCTCACTCTTTGATTTATAACTTACTTGCATATCATTCATAGTTACAATTGCTTGTGTGTTGTGCATATATTGATTTCACATAAAGATCAAACTAGGTTCCATTCAAAACATAAATTATACATTAGTAAATTAAAGTATATACAATCATTAAAACACATATACACATATAAATACAAACTTATATTTAAGTGAGATATATGAAATTATAATTTCTATTTAACACTTTAAATAAGAAGTATTTATGTGACATATGTGAATTAATTTGCTTCTATACTTTAGCTTCAAAGGTTTTTACAAACTACCATTTATTATTTGAAAGTAAACTTTTATTAAAACTAAAAAGACGTAAAACTATTCAACCCCCCTTTCTAGTTTTCTACAATTGGTATCAAGAGCCACGTCTAGCAAGATTTTTAAAATAGATTGTATTTTAAAACTTGCAACGATCAATGGAATTTGAAAAATATGTAGAAGGGAAATTTGCACAACAACCACCTTTATTTGAAAATGATCTTTTTCTTGAATGGAAAAACAAATTTGAAAACTATGTGAAATCAATAGATCTTGATCTATGGCATATCATTTCAATTGGTGATCTTAAACCAACCAAAATAGATTTTGAAAATCAATATAATAATCTTCAAACTAATATTGATAAAAACACTAAAGCCAAATTACTTATTTTCAAAACTCTACCAAAAGTTAAATATGAAAGATTATTTCATTGTAAAACGGCAAATGATATTTGGAAATGTCTTTTAAAGATTCACCAAGAGAAATGTAAAACCAAAGATAATAAACTTGATATTGCACAAGAAATAGTTAATCTAGAAAATTTAGTAAATAAATATTTAGTTGATGTTAATACATGTACTACTAGTTCAAATGTGATCATTGAAGGTATATACAACGAAGAATACATGAGTCAAATCCAAAGAAAGAGCGTGAATAAATCATGGTGCAACAAGTGCAAAGAAGACGATGATAATACGGCTCATGAGAATATTCAAACAAATGAGAACACGGGTATTGATGGCAAGAACTACATGTTCCTAGATCCAAGTGAAACTACAAACAGAACATGAAGCGACATGGAAAATGAAATTGATCACCGTATAGCATGTGAGGAATGTACAACTATAAAGAAGGTACAATTCAAAACTGAACATTTTTGTTATGATCAATTTATATTAGAATTTTTAAAAATGGAAAACAACTTCAAACATTTTTGCAACATTGACTCAAAAATTATTTTTAAAAATAAATTTTCAACATCTGCTGAAAACAACTTTGAAAAAGAAATCATTTTAGAAGATAAAATGTCTAGACTTAAAAGTAATATTGAAATCGATCTTGTATGTAAAAAATGTCGAGATTACAAACATGAAATTAAAATGGAAAATGAAAAAGCAAAAACATTGGCAAAATTTGAAAATAGCTCTAAGTCTTTAAAATATCTTCTCGACATTCAAAAGCCATTCTATGATAAAACCGGGTTAGGATTTATCGTAAATGATCCTTCAACAAATGCATTAAAACAAATAAAATTTGTTAAATCTAGTGAGTAAATTTAGAACTAATACTATTAACATTCATTACTTTTTACTCTAGTCAAGAAAATCATTGTTTGTTAATTAAAACAAACTATTGATGAATTCTTGTACTTATCGATGACATCTACATCATGTGCATTCAAATGCAATGGATGTTGTCATCTAACCAACTAGGACCCATGAGAATCTGGGTACCAAGCTGTTTATCTTGTTTAGGTAATTTATGAATGAAGAGCCTATTACGTGTTATTCTACTCATCTCGCTCTATTACCTTTGACGGATATTGGTCTCTATCATATTGTTTCACTTTCTACAAATGTTTCGCCTATGATGTTGTTGCGGATTTATTCATGTATCGGCGTTTTGCTCTTCACTCTTGGAGTATTGGTATCATGGTGTATCGGTTACTTTTTCATGATGAAGCCTCCTAAATTTCTTCTTTCACCGTCATGCCCATCCTTTTTGAAAAGCTGGACCTGAGATAAGTTTTTCTTTTCTAAAACTTGTCAATGTTATATTATACTTTAGAATGTTTTAATTAGTGTGTGAATATAATTTAACTGATATGCTGCCATGCTCTTAGATTATCAACACTTATATATGCATATATGATATTAGCATTATTAACCTTCTTGTTGTTTAGTCCAGTATCATTTTTATTAAATTCTCTATAATCTATAGTAGAACCCTTCCACTTAAGCTATATGTCTTACTAGTTGCCTTAATAGATGCATTATTATTGATACTTGCTTGCAACTTGATATTATGATGTTCTTTGTATATATATATATATATATATATATATATATATATATATATATATATATATATATATATATATATATATATATACACATATGTCTATCTTGTATCCATGAATTATTTACCTTATTTCTTCCTGTCCCATTGCATTTAGATCTTAAGTATCTATCATTTCACTTTAATATCTTTAGGTGTCATTAAAGATGATTATATGTGACAATGGGCTCAATTGATTCTCATGACAATGACAAGCTTCCATTTCAAATTCTTCACTTGCAACTTCTTGATTATTAAGATTAAAACATCATATTTAAAACTCCTCTCTTTTTTAATGAAATATTTATTTACTTAACTAAGATTTCTTTCATAACCATTATTTTAGTCAAAAACAAGATTAAATTTTTTTTTATTATAATGCACACTTGAAGTCACTTCAAAACATTGTTGAATAAAACTAAAATCGTTTTGCTTAAAACACATTTAACCTTCTCACATGTATCATACACCTCTATTGGAAATGACATTCACAATTTAATCAAATCATTTCATGAGAATCATGACTTGCCCATATGGATCTTGTTTGTAACAAGTCTTGAAGTCCATATAATCATATCCACCTATGTATTACTTGTTAACAATCATCAACATGCTTGCTCAAGGCTAAGTGTTATCATTTTCTGTGGAAAACTAGAAGGGGGGTTGAATAGTTTTACGTCTTTTTAATTTTATTTTGAAAACTTAGTTTAGTTTTAAAACCTTGTTTGCTTTTAAAACTTTGATTCAATCTTATGTGAACTCAAATCTTGAACAATATGAACAAGTATATCTAAGTATAAACAATAATAATAATGTATGCTAAGTATGTGAAATCAACACATGCATAATATAAACAATTGTAGCTATATACGAGAGATAAGTACGTAATCGTTTATTTTATAATCCTTAGTTATATTTTGTATGAAAACTATACTTGATCGAAATGATCAATTATATGTATGTAACCTTTTTAGTTTGATTGTAAAAACTTTGTTTTGTGAATAAAACTTTCGTTTGATCTTTAAGTAAAATCAATACTAGCACTATATGAGCAACTATATATATACGTCTACGTCTACAAAAGTAATAACGATATAAGCAAGATAATAAGTAAGATATGGAAAGATCTAACCGCGAGACAAAGGATTTATAGTGGTTCGGCTACAAGGACACCTTCCTTGCCCTACTCCACTCCTCGAGTCACCTACTTGAGAGTTTTCTTCACTATATCAATAAGCTCCCTTATGGCGGAGAAAACCTTACACACCAATTACACACCAAAGCTTCGTCACAACGAAATCACACCTTCTTCACAACTACTTCACACCAATCTACTACACACCTATCTTCACAACTACTTCACACCAATCTACTACACACCTATCTTCACAACTACTTCACACCAACTATCTTTACTACAATCTAGTTCACACCTATCTTCTACACACCAATTATCTTCACTACAATCTACTAGCCAATCACACTATCTATATTCCTAACACAACTATCTACAATCAAATATTCACAACACACTACACAAAGATATATGTAAATATTCTTGATGATGCACCAACAACTTGGATGTGGAGGTCACAACAAGTTGTAATACTTCTTGTCTTGGAGGATAGAAGTATTCTTCTCTTGCACTTGAGAGGATGATGTAAGAATCACTTTGAAACAAAGGATTATGTATTTATGATCAAAGGTTTTGGAGAATAGAAATGGGGATCTAGAACAGAAAGTTTAGGAGTACAAAAGGTGAGAAAATTCTGTGGGATGAACCAGTATTTATAATAAAAAAAATACTGTTCTGGAGCGTGGCCGGTCCCCTTAATAATTAAGGGGGCCGCCAAGGGAATTAAGGGGGCCGCCCCTCCAGAACGTTGGGTTTATTTGTCTTTTTGTGGGGAAGGTTTTTCTGGATTAGATTTGCCATTTTTGGTTGGAAATTTGAATTCATATATTTATAATGAATTAAACATATTCCTTTAATTCCAAAAATGTTTTGTAAAAGATATAAAATGTTTTGTGACATTTTATAAAAAGTCTAGTGTTTAAGAAAATTGTTCCTTTGATCATAGAATGCAATAAACACTTTGTTTATTCATACCTTAAGTGATTTGGATGTAAAGACAAATGTTAAGCACTAAAAACTTGTTTACGTCATAAGTTTTAGATTAATGAGTTTATGCTTTGTAATTATCAAAACATAGAGACATTGTTAATATGTTAACAATGTTTTTAGACATTATTAATTTATGTCAACAATCTCCCCCTTTTTGATGACTACAAAACCTTAAACTCTTTAAACCTAAAAATTAATTTTTAGACAAGTATTAGAGTTTAACATTCACTTCTCCCCCTTTTTGTAAAATCAAAAAGGTTATGCCGACTAGCTTCGTAAATGAAGTTAGACGGGATAAAATCTCCCCCTTGATGTGTGCTCCCCCTTGTTCGATGGCACCAAGGGATCGAGATATGGAATGCTCGCAAGAAAAATATTAGAAGCACAAGCATATATAGAAGAATATGCAATATACAAATAATAAGCATAGTAAACAAATATTAAGGATACATAACAATTAATTCAAAGTGATTATGTTAAAAGATCCTAATTTGCCAAAGAGAGCCATCGGACTTGCTTGTAACAAAAGGTTGGTTGATTCGTATTTGAAAGTGAAAATCATAAGCATATGGTATGCTTAGATGGTTGATGATGAAGTGTTTGGAATGAGGATGGTTGAGTTAGGATAAGGTTGTTGGATTAATGGAGGTTGTTGGATTAATGGAGGTATATGTTCGGGTCATGAATGTTGGATAGTTTGGTGGTGGAGAGTTTGTAGCGGAAGAGGTTGATTGAGGTTTTGGATGTTGTTCAAGTGAGGGTATTGGATGTGATCTAGTGAGAAGATATTCAATCCAAGTGTTCATTGAATGCAATGGTTTTTAGGAGAAAGATGCAACAAGGTCAATTGTTGACATGCTTCTCAAGTTGATTTATGTTGTGTGGTGATGAGGGTGATCTAGATGAAGGTGGATCCAAATTGCATTGAGCAAGATGTAAGGCTAAAAGAGCACTAAGCTCATGGGCTTCTTTTAGCGCCTCAACGAACTTCAAGTGTTCGGAGGAAGGTGATGGTGGTGGAGCATGATAGTTGTCTTGGGTGATGGTTTGAACATGCAACATAGGAATGACATGTGAAGTTGTAGGATGTGGTGGCGATACTCTTGGTGGTGGAGACATGTTTGAGCTTGGGTAATCATGAAAACATGATATGGGTGAAAGAGATCCTTCATAAGTGGATGGTGTTTTTGTTGAATGAGCAACATGTAAAGTGTTGGTAATGAGGTTGGGATTATTGTTTTGGGATTGTGCATGCTCATCATAAGAAGGAGCATTAGTCGAAGCACGAATGGATGATTTGTTGTTAAATGGATCATCTGTGTGAGAGTGAGGTTTAGGTGTTGGTTGATTATGAACAACATCGCTTGAGTTGTGAAAAGATTATGAGGTTTGAGTGTAATGTAGAAGGATATGGGTGAGTAAAGGTTTTTGATATGTAATGTTGGTGAGAAGGAAAGTGAGGTGTTAGGTAAGTAATGTTTGAAAACATAGGAGGAATTTGGTGTTGGATGTTTGACAACGTCATTTGATTTGACGGAATTTTAAAGGAAGTTAGGCTTTCTTCTCCAAACAAGTTTCTTGGTGGTTTTGGTTTAATGGGAGAGGAAATGATGAGATGAGTGAAGATTGAGAGGAATGAGAGTGTCTATAATGTAGGATTGGTTGGATCAAGGATGGATAAGCATTGATGGAAGGTTTAGGATAAAATGGGTTTGTGAATTTTGGGAAGTGTAGGATGAAATGGGCTAAAAAATAGAAAAGGGAAACAACACCTTCGACCATCAGATGGCCGGTCCCCTTAATTGGAGGTCGGTCCCCTTAATAATTAAGGGGGCCGCCTTATGATTTAAGGGGGCCGCCCATCTGGTGATTCCCAGATTGCCAGAAAAGGGTTTTTGGTAGTGAATTGCAGAAAGGTTGTGTTTTTGGTTTCAAACAAGTCCAACTCTTTGAGGCAATTAAGCATATACTAATTATGTAGGCAATTATGTAGCCAAAGCATGTTAACCAAAGAGATTAAGTAAACAAGCAATTTCATCTAGCATGCAAACATACTCATCAAGCAAGTAAAATATAAGTGCTAGGAAACAATAAGCAACATCAAGTATTTCATAACTACATAACAATGAGGATTAATCCTAATGTGTATCAATGTGCAATAAGTGGGTAGTTATGATAGCATGTATTTCTAGACTTGTTACAAACAAAGTCTTAGTGAACAAACCATGGTCCTCTTGATTTGATTTAGTTCACTTATAAGTGTCATTTATATAAATATAGATGACAAATATGAGATCACCATGCATGATTTTATAAGAGACGTTTTTAGCATTATTCAACAATGTTTGAAAGTAAGTTTTCACTTGGATGTGAGAGTTATTTGAATAAAATAGATTGGGTTTTTACTTCAAAATGTGTGAATGAACGGTAAAGAATATTTTCCCAATCTTTAGTTTTGATCAAAACAAAATTGTGGATATTGATAGTGAAAACATGTTATTTAAAAGTGGGATAGTTATTTGAAAGACTATTTTCCAAAATGTGAGGTTTTTGCATATTTTTAGAGATATTAGATTTTTGACAACAAATATCATAAATCAAATATTTTAAAAAATGTTTATTAAAGATCTCATGCTCAAGAGGATTGGTTAAGCCTATTATTGTCTCATGCTATCGTTTCTACATATCCTATGATCCTAAAGGAAATGAAAACGATAATTTATATGTTAGATGCGAGAGTGTTGAATGGGGTATAACCTAACATCTATAGTTCCTTTGTTTTCGCACGCTTATCTGACTTAATGCCATAGTCTACGAGAGCTTGTTTCATCCATAGTTTTCTTACGCGAGGGATCAATCCTACTTCTATATCAACGATTGATCCACTTAACTCATTTCACTTCATCACCATGAGTTTCCTAATAGTGGATATAGAAGATTTCCATTTTCTATTTTGTTCGGCAATGAACAATTTTATCTTATTCCTAAGAAAGTCAACCAATGATGTTTCTAGGTTATAAGAATATAAGCAATTATGTACTAAGCATTAATCTAACTTAATCATTTATCTAAGCATGCAAATTATAGTGATGAACTTAAAAGAAACGCGTACCTTTTAGTCTTCAATGGAATATCTTCAAGCACTTCAAGTGACCATGTTGACTTATAGAAGTCATTTGTAGATGATATTCCAACTTCTTCCAAGATTGACAATTTAGCCACTTGGTCCCCATTGTCTCATTGGTCCATAGTTGTTTGGTCCAAACATATTTAACATTTGGCAAGGATGCATGTATGGTGGTAATATTTCCCAAGGATTGTAACTTGGTTGATAATTCCACATTTGATTTCTAGTGTTATTGTAATATTGTCTATTTAGATTTCTTCTAGGTTGAGATGTTTTAGATCTTGGATGATGATTTTTAGGTTTTCTTGGTGGTGGAGTTTTAGATCTAAATTTAGGTTTAGAGGATCCTACTTCGGTCTTTAAGGATGATTTATAAAAAGTTTTTACTTTTTCATCATTCGCAATGGGTATTTTTCTATCTTTTGTAAGTATATACTTAGGATTTGATTCTAATAATTTTTGTTTACTAGATTCACATTCAAACTTTATACTTTTATTTTCACTAGTTGAAACATTAGTTGAAGTTAATCCTAGACCGGTTTTATCTCCCGAAGTTTCTTGAGCACTTAGTATTTTCTTAAGTGGGTTATTACTATTTTTAAACCTGTCAAGTTTGAAAATTTCATCTTTAAGTTTTTCATTTTCATTTTTAACCTCTAAGCAAGTTTTACATTTTACAAAAACTTCTTTTCCTTTTTCCAAATGTTGTAGTTTAATTTTTAATTCGAGTATTTCATTTTCTAATTGATTATTAATATGTTTTAGTGACTTATTTTTAGCTATAACCTTTTGACCTAATTTGCATAACCTATTATATTCACTATCTAGGTCTTTTTCATCTAATGATAAATTTTCGTCACTAAAGTATTCGGTTTCGGAACGTACCTCGCTTGATGTCTTAGCCATAAGACACTTTTCTTCATTTGTGGTTTCTTTCTTGTCCTCATCGCTATCACTCCAAGCACCTCCAATAAACGCCTTTTGATTTTGATCTCTTGACATCATTGGACACTTTCCGATGAGATGATTTGGATTGCCACATTTAAAACACTTCCTTTCAATATATGGTTGCCTAATGTATCTTCCTCGTCTTTTGAAGAATTTCTTGAAGTCTCGTACTGCCATAGCATACTCTTCATCGTCACTTTTGGAGGTTGAGCATTCTTCGTCACTAGAGTCCTTTTTAGCTTTCAACGCAATTGATTTGCTTTGCTCCCTTTTTCCTTTGACCATCTCGGAGTCTTTCTTTATTATTTCTTCGTAGACCTTTAAGTTACCGATCAATTCATCAAGTTGTAGAGTTGACAAATTCTTTGATTCTTCAATAGCCGTGACTTTGGCTCGCCATTTTGGATGAAGAGCCCTAAGAAATTTCCTGACAAAATTCTTACTAGAAAAATTCTCATCAAGTGCTTTTAGACTTGTGATAATAGTGTTAAACCTAGCAAAAGCATTATCAATTGATTCCTCTTCCGGAATCATAAATTGCTCATATTGTTGCATAAGTAGGTCTATTTTGTTATCCTTGACATGACTATTACCTTGGTGAGTTATTAGTAAAGAATTCCAAATTTCTTTTGCGGTTTCACACATAAAGATTCTTTCGTATTCTTTACGTGGTAACGCATTGTAAATAACCATTTTTGCTTCATTGTTTTTAGAAAGTCTTCTTTTTAAATCATCATTTTGTATTTCAAAAGGTACTATTTCATCTTTATTTGTTTCGGGATTATTTTGAGTAGGTAAAAAATCACCATTAGTAATAACATGCCAAAGATCTAGATCCTTTGATTTCACATAAGTTTCGAATCGATTTTTCCAATATAAAAATCCATCACTTTCAAATAGTGGTGGTCTTTGCATAGATTGCCCTTCTAAATATTTTTCAGATTCCATAGATCGTTACAAGTTTTAAAATACAATATATTTTAAAAATCTTGCTAGACGTGGCTCTGGTACCAATTGTGGAAAACTAGAAGGGGGGGGGGGGGTTGAATAGTTTTACGTCTTTTTAATTTTATTTTGAAAACTTAGTTTAGTTTTAAAACCTTGTTTGCTTTTAAAACTTTGATTCAATCTTATGTGAACTCAAATCTTGAACAATATGAACAAGTATATCTAAGTATAAACAATAATAATAATGTATGCTAAGTATGTGAAATCAACACATGCATAATATAAACAATTGTAGCTATATACGAGAGATAAGTACGTAATCGTTTATTTTATAATCCTTAGTTATATTTTGTATGAAAACTATACTTGATCGAAATGATCAATTATATGTATGTAACCTTTTTAGTTTGATTGTAAAAACTTTGTTTTGTGAATAAAACTTTCGTTTGATCTTTAAGTAAAATCAATACTAGCACTATATGAGCAACTATATATATACGTCTACGTCTACAAAAGTAATAACGATATAAGCAAGATAATAAGTAAGATATAGAAAGATCTAACCGCGAGACAAAGGATTTATAGTGGTTCGGCTACAAGGACACCTTCCTTGCCCTACTCCACTCCTCGAGTCACCTACTCGAGAGTTTTCTTCACTATATCAACAAGCTCCCTTATGGCGGAGAAAACCTTACACACCAATTACACACCAAAGCTTCGTCACAACGAAATCACACCTTCTTCACAACTACTTCACACCAATCTACTACACAACTATCTTCACAACTACTTCACACCCTCTTCACAACTACTTCACACCAATCTACTACACACCTATCTTCACAACTACTTCACACCAATCTACTACACACCTATCTTCACAACTACTTCACACCAACTATCTTTACTACAATCTAGTTCACACCTATCTTCTACACACCAATTATCTTTACTACAATCTACTAGCCAATCACACTATCTATATTCCTAACACAACTATCTACAATCAAATATTCACAACACACTACACAAAGATATATGTAAATATTCTTGATGATGCACCAACAACTTGGATGTGGAGGTCACAACAAGTTGTAATACTTCTTGTCTTGGAGGATAGAAGTATTCTTCTCTTGCACTTGAGAGGATGATGTAAGAATCACTTTGAAACAAAGGATTATGTATTTATGATCAAAGGATTTGGAGAATAGAAATGGGGATCTAGAACAGAAAGTTTAGGAGTGCAAAAGGTGAGAAAATTCTGTGGGATGAACCAGTATTTATAAGAAAAAAAATACTGTTCTGGAGCGTGGCCGGTCCCCTTAATAATTAAGGGGGCCGCCCCTCCAGAACGTTGGGTTTATTTGTCTTTTTGTGGGTAAGGTTTTTCTGGATTAGATTTGCCATTTTTGGTTGGAAATTTGAATTCATATATTTATAATGAATTAAACATATTCCTTTAATTCCAAAAATGTTTTGTAAAAGATATAAAATGTTTTGTGACATTTTATAAAAAGTCTAGTGTTTAAGAAAATTGTTCCTTTGATCATAGAATGCAATAAACACTTTGTTTATTCATACCTTAAGTGATTTGGATGTAAAGACAAATGTTAAGCACTAAAAACTTGTTTACGTCATAAGTTTTAGATTAATGAGTTTATGCTTTGTAATTATCAAAACATAGAGACATTGTTAATATGTTAACAATGTTTTTAGACATTATTAATTTATGTCAACATTTTCATATAGTTGCTTATTTAGCTTATTTAATTTATTGCCTCCTTAATTGCATATCTTAATTGATAAATAAATGAGTTGCATGATTATTAGAAATTTATTGCCTATTTCTATTAATTTTATATCACTCTCTACATTCATGAATAGTATGCCCTATATTGCCTCAAAGAGTTAAACTTACTTGAATCCAAATCCAAAAACACAACCTTTTTGAAAATTTTCTGCTAAAAATCCATTTCTGGCATTCTGGGAAACACCAGATGGGCGGCCCCCTTAATTATATAAGGCGGCCCCTTTAATGATTAAGGGGACCGGCCCCTAATTAAGGGGACCGGCCATCTGATGGTCGGGGATACTGTTTTCTTTATCACTTTTTGACCCATTTCAGCCTATACTTCCCAAAATTCACAAACATATTTTGTCCCATGTTATCCCTCAAAATTTACCTTCCTAAACCACATTTCTCATACACTATAAATACCCTCTTCCCATCATTAATGCCATCACACCCAAACATGTCATCTCCCAACAACCAAAAACTTAAGATTTCAAGAACCGCAAGGATCTCCGTCAAACCCGTTTGGAGGAGGAAACTTGATTCTTGTCATAACTCAAGTGATGTTGTTCCAAGTCAACCAACTACTAAACCTCAAAACCACAACAATGATTCATCTCACAACCTATCACCCACTCATTCCCTCATTCATGCCTCTTCTTATGATGAGCATGCTCCATCCCAAAACATCAATCCCAATCTCTCAATCAACACTTCACATGTTGTTCATTCAACAAAAACATCACCCACTCATGAAGAACCTCTCCCAAACATTTCATGTTTTCATGACTATCCAAGCTCAACCATGTCTCCACCACCAAGAGTACCACCACCACATCCTACAACTTCACATGCCACTCCCATGTTGCATGTTCAAACTTTCACCCAAGACAACTATCAAGCTCCACCACCATCACCTTCCTCCGAACACTTGAAGTTCGTTGAGGAGCTAAAAGAGGCACATGAGCTTAGTGCTCTTTTAGCATTACATCTTGCTCAACGCAATTTGGATCCACCACAATCAAGCTCACCATCATCACCACATAACAAAAACCAACTTGAGAAGCATGTTAACAATTGCCCTTGTTGCATCTTCCTCCAACAACAAACCATTGCATTGAATGAGCACTTTACTTGGATTGAGTATCTTCTTACTAGATCTCAACAAACACCATCACTTGAACAACATCAAAACCCTCAACCAACAAACCCATCTTCAATTTCACCACCTACAAACTCCACATCTCCAAACCCAACAACATCCATGCAACCAAATGTTTACCTCCACTAAACCATCAAGCATTTTACATGCTTATGTTTCTCATTTTCAAATAAATCTCCTCAACCATTTTGGGATTCAAGAAAGTTTGGTGACACTTCTTGTTGGCACATTAGGACATTCTACTTAGCTTAGAATTTCATCTTTGTAGCCTATGTAACAATGATTATGGGTTGACGTAATCATTTTCTTTTAATGAACGATTTAATATATGTTTCTAATTCTCTTTTGCCATGCTCATTATTAGTTAGTATTATGCTATATGTGTTTGCTTGTGCCATGCTCGTGCTTCTAATATTTTTCTTGCAAGAACTCCATTCCTCGAACCCTTGGTGCTCTCAAACGAGGGGGAGCATACATCAAGGGGGAGTTTTTACCTTATTGGCTTAAACCTTTTTGATTCTACAAAAAGGGGGAGAAGTGAATGTAAACTCACTTAATACTTGTCTAAAAATTAATTTTTAGATTTAATGAGTTTAGGTTTTGTAATCATCAAAAAGGGGGAGATTGTTGATATAAATAAACGACTAAAAACGTTATTCATATCTTCCGATATCTCTATGTTTTGATGATCACAAAACGAAAACACATTAAATCAAAGATAATGACGTAAACAAGTATTTAGTAGTTAATAATCACTTTCACCATCTAATCACTTAAGGTATAAATAAACATAGTGATTAAAGCATTATAAGATCAAAGGAAAGTTTAATTAAGTATTACAAAGTTTACTTAATTATATAAACATATTATATATTTTTGAAAAACACTTTTGGTAATAAAGAAAAATGTTTTATTCATACTAAATATATGAATTCAAATTTTTAACCAAAATCAGTTAGTTTTTCACCAAATAAACTTTCCCCACTAAAAGACAAAGAATCTGGCCGTTTCAGCTGGGCGGCCCCCTTAATTATAAAGGGCGGTCCCCTTAATTTTAAGGGGGCCGGCCATGGTTTAAGGGGACCGGCCACGCTTCTCTGTCAGATTCTGTTGCCTATAAATACCACCTTAAACCTGGATTTTTTCCTCACCTTTTTGCACTAAAACTTTCTGATCTAAACATCCTTCTCCATCTTCTAAAAATCATTTGATCTTATATACTTTGATCTTTGTTTCAAAGTGATTCAAGCCTCAACACTCAAGTGCAAAGAGAAGAATACTTCTACTAGGAGTATTACAACTTAGTATCATCTTGCTATCTAAGTTGTTTGTTTAGTTCATCTTGTATAGCATTTATTTCTTTGTGAACATTGTGTATACATTGATTAGATAGATCTAGATATTGGATCTAGATTTATTGAAGGTGTGAAGTAGTATTAGTAGTGAAGAAGTAGAGGTGGATAGGATTTGTGTTAGAAGATATAAGTGGTAATAGCATATTGAAGTGGAGATAGTTGTGAAGACAAAGAAGTTGAAGCCTAGAAGTTGTGAAGTAGTATATATCTTGGAGTAGTGGATAGGACTTAGTAGTGAAGGTGTGAAGAAACAAGTGGCGTGAAGAAAAAGAGTTAGGAAGTATTAAGTTGTGAAGAAGCTAGGAGCAAAGTAGAAAGGTGTGAAGATATTTGAAGTGTAGAAGATTGGTGTGTAGAAGTTAGGTGTGAAGAAGATTGGTGTGAAGAAGTTGTGTTGAAGTTGTGATTGTGGTGTGATATCGTTGTGGTGTGCTAATTGGTGTGTAAGGTATTCTCCGCCATAAAGGAGATTTTTGAACTAGTGAAGAAAACTCTCGAGTAGGTGACTCGGGGAGTGGAGTAGGGCAAGGAAGGTGTCCTTGTAGCCGAACCACTATAAATCCTTTGTCTCTCGGTTTGATCTTTCCATCTCTCACTCTTTGATTTATAACTTACTTGCATATCATTCATAGTTACAATTGCTTGTGTGTTGTGCATATATTGATTTCACATAAAGATCAAACTAGGTTCCATTCAAAACATAAATTATACATTAGTAAATTAAAGTATATACAATCATTAAAACACATATACACATATAAATACAAACTTATATTTAAGTGAGATATATGAAATTATAATCTCTATTTAACACTTTAAATAAGAAGTATTTATGTGACATATGTGAATTAATTTGCTTCTATACTTTAGCTTCAAAGGTTTTTACAAACTACCATTTATTATTTGAAAGTAAACTTTTATTAAAACTAAAAAGACGTAAAACTATTCAACCCCCCCCTTCTAGTTTTCTACATCCTTCTTTGGCGCCTAATATTTGAATTATAAACATTAATCAGAAACTGATGAAAAAATAATAATAATAATAATAACAACAACAAAAATAAAAGTAGCAAAATTAATTGCGTTCAGATTATACCATAAGTGCGGATGATGTTTTTGTTGTTTTTTTAAGGTTGAACGGGTAGCCGCCTATCTGAGATAACTGGGAAGTGAAAAATTAAATATTGTTGGTTTAAAGTCAATCTAAAACTGTGCTAACCAAAGTCCACTCGGTACACTGTTTTTAGATATTTGTCAAATTTGGTTTACTAACACTAAAACCTTTCGAGCCTGTATCAACTACACAAGTTTGAAAATATGGTATCTACAACTATAATATAGCAAAATAGTTCCTATTGTACAAGTTTAAAAATAAGAATTTTTGTCGGTTCTTGGTGGTGATTTTTCGGCGGTAAGTGGTGGTTTTCGACTGGTGGTTATTTTTACAAAGAGAAGAGTGTGATTTTAAAGAGAGAAATGGGAGTAACTTACGAGATCGAAAGTGTATAAATGTGTGTTGAGTGAGTAAATATGTTAGGAAGTGAATAAAAATAGTAAATGTTTTAGCTGGGTGGGTGCATGCCTTATTAATTTAAGAGGACATATTTGGTTGAGAGAAATTAATTGAAATGAAATAATGTAGAGAATTGAAATCTAGAGAAATGAAATCCATAAAGAATTTTGATGAATTCTCGTGTTTGGCACCAACCAAAACAAAAACAACGTGAAATAACTTTTATAGAAAATTTGAAACCGTAAAAAAAATAGACCCGCAAATTAAAGAACATGTGCAAAGTATTTTTCTTCTTTCTGTATAACACAAAACAGCTGCAAATTAGAAACCAAACAGCTGCAAATTAGAAATTACTGTAAATATTTTGGTGATCAAGCCTAGTCCTATCATTACCTCAATATTTAATGACTTGGTCGGCTAGATAAAAAAGAGATTTGTTGGTCACTTTGTTGACCAACTTGTGTGCACACCTAAAAACAAAAAAAACTAACTATTGAACCATTTTAATAATAATAAATAAATAAATAAATAAACCATGGGATCTAAAATCTGATAGATAAAGTTTTCTTGGAGATGAACCAAGAGGCGCAACAAAAAAAAAGTAATAAAAAAAATAATAAAATAAAATTGTGAGACAATAAAATCCCTCATCATATGCGTTTTAGAGTTTGCTTATTTTTAATGGGCCTTAATAGGTGGGTCAATGGTTCCTATATATAGAACCAGACGAAAGTAGCCCATGCAATAGAAAGTAAATTACTAACTTTGATGAAATAAAAGTTTATAAAGATGTTTGCTAGAACCGAGAATTAAAGTGGTTGCTTTATTTTTATTTTTTTGTTATTACTTAATTTTTAATTTTATTGTTTAAAAAATTGAAAATGAAATAAAAATAGTGATGAGGTTGTTTTATTACACAAAGTAGGTCGCTGAAATAATCTAAGAGAGAGAAAGCTATAGTGGTAGAGGAAATGAAGGTTGCCTGGGTCCTTATTACACCGGCCTAAGTAGTAAGAAAGAGCAAACGTATTAATAAATGATGTTTGGTTTCATATAAGACAGTTTAGTAGGAAAAATAATTGTAAGAACACTTTGTATAACTTTAGTTTCAGGAACTTCTGATTTATCAAACCGGTTTAGAAGAAAAAAACTCAAATAACATAAAGAATCATCATGTAACACCCCCAAAATCGGATCCAGCGGAAGCATACATGTCACTGGGGTGCTACTCAATCGGTATCACAACACAAGGAACAAAGAACGGTTTTACCTCAACCGTTTAGAATAAATTTCATAGTCGAAACGTTTAGTTTACAACATTTCAAAAACAGTGTGGAAATATAGGTCCATAAAGGAAATAAAGCGGTCCCAAATATATCAGAGTCATCTATGACCATGCCATGCCATGCTAAAAGCCTTCAACAGTTAGCTATCGCCTTAAACCTGAAAATACATGCTAAAAAGGTCAGCTTACGCTGGTGAGTTCATAGGTTTGTAAAAATAACAAGGTGGAGTAAAAGTATGTGAGTTCAAAAAAAAGTTTAGTGACCATTGTGTCGCTCACAATGTCATAAAAATAGAGTTTACCTTTAAGTAAATTAGTAATGTGGATCACAAGGTTTTCAAGTGTGAAAAATTATTCACATACAAGTCAAGTTCAAAATAATTTACCACTGCTTTACCAACAGTGCCATGAAAAGTATCATCAAAGTAGACAATAAGTATTAGACATTGAGTTGGACCATAGGCATAGTGTGTGATCATTACAACGAATATAATGTCACACAAAGTAAAAGTCTATCGCGCTAGCACTAAGTTCATGCAACCGAAGCTCAACAGTTCAGTGCGCTACATTGTAGCACATAAATGATAATCAGGTGCCCATAGCGAGTGTTTAACCCAATACACTCGTACTTCGACTTGGTATACGCTCGCATTGACCCGTCTGGCCAACCGAACGGGGGACGTTACTCCCCGATAGATCTATCTATATCAATCGCGCTTCCCGCAGAAATTAACGGTTCATGAAAGTGGGCATAACAGTGGGTTCAGGGGCTTAGGCTATCCACGCAATAGTTTTAGAAAGATGGAACAATATAGTGGTCCAGAAAATGTTTTGCATGTTTCTCACCCCATAGTTTGCAAACAAGTATAAGTACAAAGTGGGGCTTTAAACTCACATATCGAATTTAAACACTTGTGTCCATAATAAGGTAATCTAGTATGTAATGAGTAATAAGTCATGTATCAAGTAAGAGCAAGTAACGAGTTTTAGTATAAAACAACATTTAGTTTAGTTAAAAACGAGCATGTATTCTCCCCCAAAACAGTTTAAAAATAAGTAAAATTAGGGGTATGAACTCACCTTAACCACAGAAATGCAAATACCACAACTGACACAACTGGCATCTAGAGCAAAACACGATGATATCAAGAAGTACAGGTAGTGATAGTGTGCGGCACCGACACGCGACCTAAATTAATATGGCAAGTCTTAGTTTACAGATTTGATTCATGACTCAAGGAGTTTAAATAAGTTTAAGTGTTCTCGAATGGTTTTGTTTATTGTTGCTTGTGTGGTAGTGTTTATGTTTAAATAGATTCAAAAATGTTTGTAAGTATTGGCTCTTGAAAAGTATACAGGTATATAAGTATATAAAAGTATTCATGACGGATAAGTCTCCGGTTCGGAAGTAACCGAACGACTAAGTACGGAAAATATTCACAAATAAAGTGTTCATGATAATTATATATCATCGGTAAAAATAAATAGATAAATACTTAAGTTAAGTATTTATAAAATGTTTACATTGTACGGTGTATATATATCAGTGGATGATAAATTAGAAAATGTTTGTATTATATTTATTATAATTAATTTCATATTATTTAGTTATCTGTATTAGTCGGGTTCATGAAAAATATACTAAGTATAGTAATTTAATGAAATCTGGCATGACACATTTGTAAATATTAGTTGTCCCATATTTGTCAAGTGTTGCAAAAACGTATAAAATATATACTTCATATCACAATTTAACGAAAAATATACGTTTCGTATTAATAAAGTTAAAATAGAGTTTTATTGTATATACGGCTTCAATAATTTCAAAATCGGTGCGTGACGTCCAATTAAGTTGTAAACGAGTGTCGTGTATATAATTTAAGTATTGTGTCAGTACAAAAACAATAACCAAAAATAATAAGTAAATCCATAAATAAAAAAATATTAGACAAGACAGTGTCATCCGCGAGGATCGAACCCCCGTCTGTTGCTAAGTAAGTGAGCAAACTCACCACTAGACTACAAGCCCTTCTTGTGGGATGATTTGCACATGTTTGATATTTATAAGGCTACTAAACAAATAATTAAATGGCTTATAATTTCTAGAACAATTTACCAATATAAGTCAAGTTCTTATAACTTGAAATTTCCATTTGAAGTAGTGTATAAAATAAAAAGGAAACCGACTGTGGAACAGTGGGTCTCGACACCACAGGTAAACACGAACCATTTCATTTAGGCCAAAATACGATGAGTTTATTTTAGTTTCGAAATAAGCACTTTTTCCAAAAATAAGCCAATACTTATGTTTATTTTAGATCTACACTTCCTTATGTTTACTTTTAGTCAAAAGTGTACTAATGAGTTTACAAAACCTCATGTGTGACGATTTGCTAGTAAATATGCTCTAGCTTATTTTTATTGTGCTTATTATAGCTATGCTAGTTTTGATACCACCACACAAGTTCCAAAAACAAAACCATTAAACATAGGTGTATGTATGTCGTGTAGTATATAAATATACAAGAACATATTTTAGCTTTATAATTACTTAACTCTAATAACACATGTTCAAGTGCTAATACATTGCTACATTAATAAATCAAAAGAAAATTTAAGTTTAAAAGATTTTTGGACTCTTACAGTGAGTTTGAGATTTGATCGAGCAAGAGGAGAAACAAGGAGCACTTTTCAACCCATGTATTAAAATGTAAAACCTGTAGCTTCCCAAGTTACTAATTTCCCAAGATATTCCAAGCTTAACCAATTCTCTACTTGGGAATTTTTCTTAGAAAGAATGAGTTTGCAACTTGAAAGGAATTTGCAAAGTGTATGGGGTATGGGTTCCGATTGGTTATAAAATAGGAGCCAAGGGGAATCAAATTGTAATGTCAAGTCTAGTGGTTACAAGGGTGCATGGTACTTTTCAAGCTAATAACCATGTAATGTAGTTTAAAGAAGCATTTTCACAATCCCTTAAGTTGGCATGTGATGTTTGTGATGTTCGGTTATTTAAAAAAATAAATAGATCTTGATAGGCCCAAGTAAACAATTGTTATTAATGTGCATGGCTCTTTTAAACTTTATTGTCCGTGATTTATCATGCAAAGTGACTATTACAAATTCATAAGTTAGGCATGTGATTATGGGTGAGTTGGATAGGGCGGCTAAACCGAAATATTAGAGGGGAAAATAGTTTTGAATTTTTGTGAAGGTATTTCGTGTCCCGTTTAAGCTTAAATGTGTGTCGCGGTGTCTTGTTTTGCCTTTTTAGTAAAACGTCTAATATACATTTTTAAGTGTGTTTTTATAAAAGTAATATACAAATATTATTTATGATTCATAGAAATATTTATTTGATTTTTGCCATAATTAACTGGGTGTCGGTACGCGTGTGGACTAAATTTTCAAGAAAAACGAGATAACTTCTCGTTTTTTTTTTTTTTTTTTTTTTTTTTTTTTTTTGAGTTTTTAATCATCCGTAATATTAGAAAATTAATATTTCACATTTCCGATA
The DNA here is from genome assembly GCA_030686995.1 of Artemisia argyi. Classification (NCBI taxonomy): domain Eukaryota; kingdom Viridiplantae; phylum Streptophyta; class Magnoliopsida; order Asterales; family Asteraceae; genus Artemisia; species Artemisia argyi. The sequence goes on along the minus strand of CM060707.1, from coordinate 7,193,774 downwards.
AAAATAAATTGTCTGCAAATGTTAATCTGTGTCATAGTACGTGGGATAGCTTCCCGTGATTTAGTCAAGTGAGCTCGAATATGCTCAGCTAATTAGATAAGTAATAATAAATAGGATTCTATTATTAAAATAATGTTTGAGAAATTACGGGTGGTTACACATCACTTCCAAACAACTAAGAGGAGCTATATGTTAATCTTCATTTGAAAGTTCCGATACTTCACCTTTTTTATGTTGGATGTGGATTAAATGTATTTTGTAATGTACTTAATATGAACGAGTTGCGATTATACCTCAAATATCATTGAAATCGACGCTTATAACTCAGAAAATTGTCATATAGTTATTTGTATGGTATTTTTAACATATTTTAGATCCTTATATCATCTTTGCATTTAAACTAGTTAAATCAACAAACTACCAACCTTATTGAGTACTTGACCTATTTACTTAAACAGGTTAAACCGGTCACAAACCGATTACACGTGTTATGAAGGTATGTGTTAGGGTTTAGTTTCTTGACACGATTAATAAATTGGTCAAGTTTCGGTATAGGTTATACTAACCCGTCAACACGTGAACCCGAATAGGTCAACATGAACACGACTCGATTGCCACATCCAAAATATTAGTTTTAATCTTCATTGACTCAAACGAGTATGAAATAACGTGCATGGAAAATACAGCAGTCATTGACTGAAAAACGAGTACGAAATAACGTGCATGGAAAATACAGCGCAGTCATTCATGACTGAAAACTCCTGTGTGTGGCCACTGGCTCTTGAAAGACTTAAAGAGATTGATGACCCTAAAGTCTGCGGCAAAAGTCTTGTGAAGTTGGGTCTTAACCAAAATATACGTAATAATTTAGAAATTAATCGGATACTATATATCTGCCCCATGCTTGTGACTTTGAACTCTATCTTACTCCAAAATGGAAACCAGGTTTCTTGTTATTTTTACATTCCTGCTCTTGCAAAGATTTGGCGCAAGCAGCAAAAGCATGATGACAAACTCTTCAAGTGTTACATGTATCGAAAGGGAGCGGAAATCTCTTCTTATATTCAAAGAGAGACTCACAGACAGGCATCGTCGTCTGTCAACATGGACCGGAGTAGAATGCTGTGAATGGGTAGGAGTTCATTGTGACAAGCGAAGTGGTCATGTTATCAGACTTGATCTTCGAACTCCAGCGTTTTTTAACACACACAAATTTCAATGGTACTATGACAAGCAACTTGGAGGTGAGGTAAGCCCTTCATTATTGAATTTGAAGCATTTACGTTACTTGGACTTGAGCATGAATGATTTCTCAGGACATATTCCTAAGTTCTTAGGGTCATTTAAGCATTTGGAATACCTTAATCTTTCATGCTCAGGTTTTAGTGGTGTAGTTCCTCATCATCTAGGAAATCTCTCAAGGTTACAATATCTTGATCTTAATAGCCTATTTTTCTTTGGGCTTCCCAAAAAAGGTTTTACTTGGTGTTCCTCTATGAGCATAGATGATCTACAGTGGGTGCCTTCACTATCATCATTAAAGCTTTTGGGGTTATCAGGGTTATACATGCCTATGAACCTTACTGATGAACTTGATTGGTTCAGTGAAGTTAACATGCTCCCTTCTTTGCTAACACTGAACTTGGCCGGCTGTGATATCAATTTCCCTTCCATTACATCTGTTAATTTCACGTCTCTTAATTCACTCGATCTCTCTAGCAATTCCATCAATTCTACCATTCCTGTCTGGTTATCCAACCTTACTGACCTTACTCATCTAGAGCTTTCTTACAACGAGTTCCATGGTCAGATTCCTGATTTTCTTGGAACGTTGAGTGCTCTTGCTTCAGTTGACCTTGCGGTCAATTCCTTTGATGCTTTCGCGCCAGGTCTGTTTTGGAATTTGAGTAGCCTCACTCTTCTTGATCTTAGTTTCAATGAGTTCCATGGTTTGGTTCCTGCAGATTTTAAGAACCTATACCAACTGAGTTTCCTTGATTTATCTTGGAATAGAATTGTGGGAGATCTTCCAAGTTTAATAGGAAGTATGTCAGAATTCGTGGCAAAGAGTCTTGTGTATCTCAGTCTTGCAGGAAACGAGTTCAGTGGATGTATTCCGAATACGATTGGAGACTTTAAGAAACTTGAAAATCTGCTCCTCAGGCGAAATACATTGTCTGGTCATGTACCTCCTTCACTCGGTGGCCTAATGTCTCTAAAAGAGCTGGATGTCTCCAATAATTCGTTGGAGGGAAATCTTTCAGAAGTTCACTTCATCAAACTGAAGAACTTAACCTTACTAGATATGTCTTCAACTTCTTTAGCAATGAATGTCAGCTCCCTATGGAATCCTCCGTTTCAACTGCGTGAATTTAGAGCAAGCTCCTGCAACATTGGTCCCCAATTCCCGAGTTGGCTTCAAACACAAACAAATCTTGAGAAGCTATATCTTTCAAACTCTAGTATTAGAGATACATTACCAGATTGGTTTGAGAACATCACAACTCATATTGCTGACTTGGATTTGTCTTACAATCAGATCGGTGGCGAACTGCCAGCATTCCTCTCTAACAGCCAAACAGACTTGTACACACTGAAAATGAACTCGAACAAATTTGAGGGACCACTCATCTCATTACCGTCGAATGTTCAGGTGTTGGACCTGTCAGATAATTTACTGTCAGGAGCTGTTCCAAAACACCTGTGCAATATACTTGGTATCAGGGTATTGGATCTATCACAAAACAATTTTTCTGGAAGGCTTCCTCGGTGCTTATGGAACTTGGATTTGTCTGTGATAGATCTTACAAATAACACAATAACCGGTTTTCTTCCAAACTCTTTGGGCTTTCTAAGCAATCTCAGCTCGTTGCACTTGCGCAACAACAGATTTTTGGGGGATCTCCCCCCTTCTTTACATAATTTGACAAGCTTGATCACCATGGATTTGGGAAACAATTTCTTCACGGGCAGTATCCCTTTCTGGATCGGTAAAAGTCTACCGAAACTTAGAATCTTAAATCTTCAATCCAATCAGTTTACAGGCAAGATTCCACGACAGCTTTGTCGCCTCAGCAGTCTTCAACTTTTAAACTTGGCACATAATAGCATAACTGGGACGATCCCTCCTTGCTTTGGGAATTTAAGTGGCATGATAGATGATAATAGTAACAATGAGTACAACCTTGTTTACCTATATTACGAAAATATATTGGTTAACATGAAAGGAAATCAGTTGCTCTTCACAAAGACAATAAAGTTTCTTACATCCTTAGACCTATCTAGCAACAATATTGTTGGAGAAATTCCAGATTCTTTGATGAATCTTGTGGGTTTGAAGAATTTGAATCTTTCAAGAAACCAGCTTAATGGAAATATACCAATAAAGATTGGAAACCTACAGCAAGTGGAATCTTTGGATTTGTCAATGAACATGTTGTCTGGTCGAATTCCCCAAAGTTTGGCTACCTTGCACTTTATAAGCTACCTGAACCTGTCATTCAATAAATTATTTGGTCCTATTCCGGTTGGAAATCAGCTCCAGACTTTAGACGACCGGTCCATTTATGAAGGGAACAATGGATTGTGTGGGCCGCCACTATCGAGATGCAAACTATCCAATTCTTCATACAGTAATGACGGCAAAGATGAAGGTCAAGAAGATAATGATGAAGGCTTGTTTTCTTATGTTAGCATGGGGCCAGGCTTTGTTGTTGGATTCATGGGACTTCTTGCTAGTTTGCACTTCATCAGGAGTTGGAGGTTGGCTTACTTTGGGTTCTTTGAGAATGTTTATGCTTGGCTAACGTTATCAATATTGTTGAACCTTGCTCGCCTAAGGAGGAAGTTTTTCTAGCGAGGTACGTACATTCATGAATATAAAAATACCAGATTTCAATTCCCTTTGTTTCAGAATGAGAACATGAATTTAAAGTCTTGCATATATAATAGCTGTGTTTGTAAATCCATATTAAAGCATGAGTTACAGTAAGTGAAAACCTATTGTTCAATTCTTACAAGTCATAGTTTTTGATTTTTCTTGTAAATTATCATAGATGTTCAGGAGATTATGCTGAAATCAATATGTTGTTAACATTAACTAACATTTGTAGGTATCCTTTTTTAATGAAGGTGTTCAGGTCAGGCAAAGACGATGAAGTATGTTATAGCAATACGATGCTTCGAAGATAAAAGAATCATGCATGTGTACGTTTCACGCAATAAAGTCGCTTGTTTGTTTTTTGTTTTTTCTTTTTGTGTGTGTTTATTGTTGTTTACTATGAAGATTAAAACTTCGTAATACCAATACTATGCTTCGATGAAGTTATACCAATACTATGCTTCGAAGATAAAAGAATCAAGCATGTGTACGTTTCATGCCATAACCTTAGTTTCCATTATATAACCATATTAAAACTTTAAATTATTATTGTATGGCAGTATCATACTGTTAGACTTGCACTATGTGTGCATAAGTTTGGTTGTAGGAATTAGAGTGTTAGAATATTAGTAGTAACTTAAACATAGTTTAGGGGTTTAAGTGTACTTTGTAATTAGATTAGGTGTTAGACATAAACTAGGATTAGGTAGCTTGGAGTGCAAGGCAAGCTAGGTTTCCACCTCCTCATCTCTATATAAATAGAGATGAGGGGGGATGCTAGTTTTTAACATTCTTCTTCCTCAATTGTAAAAGCTTTATTGGTATTAATAAAGGGTTCGTTGAGGGTATATCGTGTGCATATTCTTGTCAAGTCTTTGTAGTCTCTCGTGTTTGCTACTTGTGCTCGATACAACTCGCGATCTAGTGTTCCGCGATCGAACTTCGGGATTGTTGTCGAGGTATTATCCAACAAGTGGTATCAAGAGCTACGGTTATTGTGGTCATCGAAGTTCGAGTGCTAGATTTCGAGTTCGTTCGAGGTTTTGAGGTTCGGGTTTCGAATCGGGGTTTGAAGTAGCGATCGGTGTCGAGAGGTTGAAGATACGTTTTAAAGGTTTAATTTATAAAGATTCCTTTTTATTATTAAACCAGTATACTACAAAGGTAACAAATAGACAAAACGGGTGGTGCATTGTTGTTTTTTATTCCCACGTGAAAGGTTATTACAAAGGTAACAACAAAGGGATACTTTGGTTTTTGTTTATTAGTTTTAAATAAAAGTCAAAGTTGGCGGATTTTTAGTCTAAAATCGCTTTAGTAGCTGATCGTATTTTTTTTTTTTTTTTTGTCTAAAATTCGATTAAGTTAAGTTTTTGTTGTCGTGGGGTTTTCTTGTTGCGGTTATTCTTGTGATTCAAGTTTCGATCGTGGTTTGCTTGGGTTTCAAGTTTACGATCGGGTTTGCTTGTTCGAAATCGAGGGTTTAGGGTTATTCTAATTAATTCGATTTGCAAGAAGGGTTTATAGCAACAAGGGGAATATTGCACACGGCTTGTGAGGCTTGTCGGTAAAGTTGGTTAAGAAACAACTTGACAAGGTTTTTAGCAAGGTAAAAGAAGAATGGCTAGTTCTATAACTAGGTTTGACATCGAAAAATTTGATGGGAAGAATGACTTCGGGTTATGGCAAATAAAGATGCGTGCTTTAATGGTACAGCTGGGATGTGATGCTGCATTAGAGACATTACCCGCGGACATGGAAGCAGGTGAAAAGGCTGCTTTGATGAAGAAGGCATACAGTACCTTGATTCTATGCTTGGGAGACCGGGTTTTACGGGAAGTTACCAAGGAAACATCTGCTGCAGGAATTTGGTCGAAGTTGACTAGTCTGTATATGACTAAGTCCTTAGCAAATAGACTGTATCTGAAGAAGAAGCTGTACACATTCTATATGAGTCCATGTACGAAACTGGGTGATCATATAGACGAGTTTAATAAGTTGATACTTGATTTGGCGAATATTGATATCGAGATTGAGGATGAAGATCAGGCACTTATGTTACTTACATCGTTGCCATCGTCTTACGAAAACTTTGTAGAGACATTGTTGTATTGGAAGGAATCCTTGACAATGGAGGATGTTCTGGCAACTCTGAATTCAAGGGAGTTGAAGAAAAGAACCGAAGGCACAAAGGAAGATACTGGTGACGGGTTATATGTAAGAGGAGGGTCAGATCATTCAAGGAAAGCTCATTCTGGTGGAAGTTCACGGTTTAAGTCAAGAGGTGAAACTTTTAAACTCAAGTGCTTCATATGTCATTCAGAGGGTCATCTGAAGAGAGACTGTCCAAAGAAGAAGTCAAGTGGGTTCGTCAGGAAGGGTAAGCATGATCAGGATTCTGATTCTTCTGGTGACGACGGTAATGCCTACTTTGGAGAAGCCTTGGTGGTAGTCGGGAATGATGAAATGACTGAATTGGTAATGGATTCAGGTGGGTCTTATCATATGACACCTAGGAGGGATTTCTTGTATGACTTCAAGGATATTGATGGTGGTTCGGTTCAGTTAGGTGATAACAGGACATGCACTATCAGAGGGATAGGAAAAGTGAAGATACAGTTGCATGATGGTTCAAGCTTTATACTGGAAAATGTCAGGTATGTTCCAGGGTTAAGAAAAAGCTTGATTTCATTGGGTACTCTTGAAAAAGAGGGTTATACTGTGAAGATGCAGATGGGTAGAGTCAAGGTGATCAAAGGTTGTCGGGTTATGATGACTGGGATCAGGAAAAAGAACTGTGTGTATACTCTTGAAGCAAAAGTGACGACTCTTGGTGTACAAAAGCATGGAGGTTCAAAACAAGTTGGGTTCAAGCAACTTGGTCATAAACAAGTTGGGTTCAAACAACTTGGTCCTGGTGTTAAAACAGGAATCCATGGAGTACAGGTTGATGAACGTGTTTGGTTTGAGGTGGAACTGCAGGGAGCTCAAGGGAATCGTGAAGCTGAGGTTGTTCAGGTTAGTAACGATGATGCTGCAGTGGCTCAAAGAAAGTTGGAGGACAAGCAACTTGAAGAAAAAACAAACACGGGCTGCTTGGTAAATGAGCAGGAAAAGGTACACCTTGGTATAAAGGTGGGGGCAGACATTACGGTAACCGGAGCACCTGGTCAAGAGGGTGCAGAGGGTAATGTTGCTGAAAAGAAGAAAGTGAAGGAGTCTATGGAAGCTAATCTTGGAAAATTACTGAAGTACAATGCCTGGTCGACAAGGTGGTCCCCGGTCCGAGGTTCCAGCACGAGGAAAAGATGCTGAGTATCGGTTATGTTTAAGTGTTACTCCTAAGGTGGAAATTGTTAGAATATTAGTAGTAACTTAAACATAGTTTAGGGGTTTAAGTGTACTTTGTAATTAGATTAGGTGTTAGACATAAACTAGGATTAGGTAGCTTGGAGTGCAAGGCAAGCTAGGTTTCCACCTCCTCATCTCTATATAAATTGAGATGAGGGGGGATGCTAGTTTTTAACATTCTTCTTCCTCAATTGTAAAAGCTTTATTGGTATTAATAAAGGGTTCGTTGAGGGTATATCGTGTGCATATTCTTGTCAAGTCTTTGTAGTCTCTCGTGTTTGCTACTTGTGCTCGATACAACTCGCGATCTAGTGTTCCGCGATCGAACTTCGGGATTGTTGTCGAGGTATTATCCAACAAGAGACTTGAAGCAAAGGCAAATAGAGTTTAATTTGTAAATTTGATTTAGAGTTAATTAAGTAAATGGTCTTTGTGGTTTGTTGATATAACGAAAAATGAGATCATCAAGGAAATCGTTAGACCTAAAAAAAAAAAAAAAAAAAAAAAAAAAAAAAAAAAAAAAAAAAAAAATGAGTTAATATGGTCTTTCAAATTTCTTCACGGGAGAATATGGCCCTTCTGCATATTCCATCACCATCAGGAACCAGGAAGACGTTAACTTATTCTCTTTCATAAAAATTGCTACGAAAGTTAGCGTATTCCAGATTGTTGAATTGCAGCTACACTGTGATGTATGAATCAAGATACAGGCTGGGTTCTGGTCCATGTCTGATTCTCGTCATCAAAATCAGCTGTCCTATGGTAACGACCCTCTTGAAAATATGATATTCCGGTCCATAGCCCGTGAACAATCAAGATGCTCACAAATACTCGCTTCCAATAGTACAAACAACCTGCAATAAAATGGGACAAATTGATAATAGTGAGCATGAATAGTAGGTTCCTTTTAAGTGTCCTTCATGGATACACAGATTGAGATTAACTAAATTACATATTTATAAGATGACTGCTCAAAATGTTCACATCAAATGTTTCGACAGGCATAGTGATAAAAGAATTTTTGCACAGGTTTGAATCCAAGCCAATTGTGTTGCATTATGTGTTTGTAATGAACCATTTTCTGAGTTTGAATATGAGACAATGTATGCAAATGAATGAAACAGTAAACGGGACAATATAGTAAACAATGGTTTTATTGATACTTGATTGATCATTTGTTTACAGACACATGGACACCTATTATACAATACTAAACGACATGACAGTTACATTTAACCATTGTGTCGTTTGACACATAACTACATTAACTAATAACTACTTTAACTACCAAAATCCTAACTGCTATAATAACGGGTGTTTGGGTTAACTGTTTTGTCCCAAACTCAACCCATTGCAGCCTTACTAATTCGACCCATAACTAGATACTAAAATAAATATTTGACTTTTGGCATATAATGAAATTTAATGTACAACAAGAATTACGGCCCAATAATTTTGGTTCTGGCTAGTTAAGAAAAGGGTCAAAAGAGCTACGGATCAAAACATGTAACTTTTGATATATGTCAACGAGGCCGGGCAAAATTTCATCGAATTTTTGAACAAATAAATTATGAAGTGTTCTGCATTGGAATATACTTTGAACAACTCCCAATCCATTTGACAAATGTGAGCCGCAAAAGCCGTTTCCTTTATGATATATATTTTTTATTTTAATGGTCCCAACCCGATAGAGATAACACATAGCCTGAAACAACCCCTTCATAACTCATAAGCAAATGGGCTGAAAATTGCTACCTCTCATAATAAAGATTAGCTTATGCAACAACCAAACACATAATAAAAAGGCTAGCTTGAAAGCAGTTGTGACAGTAGATAAGCCATAGGCTAATAAGTTCATCTATGTGACACAGATTACATGTTAAGTTGTGCATGGTGCTGGACTTATAAAAGCTCAAAAGAAATCATGACCGGCTTCAGTCAGAATATAGAGTACGATTTAACTGCGGGTTATAGTTTTTGTTCTTAAACTATGTTCTGTCATATGCTTACTGTAACAAACACCAAATGGGCTGCTTTAACTTGTTATTATTGCTGTAACATAGCCACGGATTAGTTATCGAGCTAGGCATATACCATTTTCGACTAGAAATCATTCACAAACAATGTAGGCACCATTGCAACCGATAAGAATCTAAGACCTGAGAGACAGGTTGCACCATTTCTTAGCTAAACTGTGATTACAAATCCATTTTGAAAAGAAACATGCTTTGTAAAAGAACGCCTATAGAATCCAAAAATATGCGAGAATTATAACTCCCTTAACAGAGAATCCCACCTATAAAACACAATAAATTAACATCCAACAAGTCACTATATGCTCTAGCCGGATCTATCGGGGTCTTGGCCGGATATAGCTGGGTCTAACCGGATATGACCGGGTCTTGGCCAGATATAGCCGGGTCTTGGCCGGTTATAGCCGGGATTTGTGCGGATAGTGATGGTTATAACCATTTTCGCCACAATGAGTCGGTGAAATAAAATGCATATGCACTAATTATCAATTTGTAAAAAATGAGTTTAAAAAACTGTCTGAAACCAACTTGCACGATTATGAAGATAGTAAATTGTCACAAGTACATGAGATCGAAACAAAACAAACATCGATAACATCCACAAACAAAGTCGTCAAGTGAGCACACAAACCAACTGAAATAGAAACAGAAGTCTAGTACTCATTTTCTTCGCTTTCATCCTCGTCACCTCAGCACGAACCTCCTCATTATCCTTCTCAAGGCAGCAAGATCCTCACGAGCCTCAGAAAACTCTCCTTCTTCCATTCCCTCACCAACATACCAGTAAACAAACGCACGCTTAGCATACATGAGGTCAAACTTGTGGTCAATGCTTGAGAACACCTCTGCAACACTGGTTGAGTAAGAAATCAAGCAGACCACTCTTTGCACCTTAGCTAATAGCTAGTACCTCCAGGCACAACGGTTGGTGGCCGGTAGTTGATACCGCACTTGAACCCAGTTGGGCACCAGTCCACAAACTGGATGGTTCTCTTGGTCTTTATTGTTGCAACTGCAGCATTCACATCCTTTGGGACAACATCACCATGGTACATGAGACAGCAAGCCATGTACTTTACATGATGAGGATCACTTTCCATGTTGGTGATCTCGGCAACCGAGAGCTGCTCATGATAAGCCTTATCGGCTGAGATGATATGCAGGAGCGTATGACGAAAGCATGAAATGGATCCTGGTGTATGGACCCAAGTTGCTCTGGAATTCAGTCACATCAACGTTCAAAGCTCCATCAAACCTCAAAGACGCGATCAATGATGAAACCGATGACCTGAGAAACAAGGCTATTAAGGTTGGTATAGGTGGGACGCTCGATGTCAAGAGAATGTCTGCAGATGTCATAGCTAGATAGCTTCATTGTCAAGTAGGGAGTGAGTGGCTGGATAGGACACTGTTGTAGGGCTCAACGACAGATGTTGATCAGACCAGTGCGGTTGTCAGCAAGCTTTCTGATATGGTCCAAGCAAAGGTCAACAATCTCTTTCCCGACTGTAACACAAGTATAAAAATTACAATATCAGTAGTCATTCTAAAATTGAATATCTTTGGGCGATCATTCATACTTGTGTAGTGACCACGGCCAAAGTTGTTGGCAGCATCTTCTTTGCCACTGATCAGTTGTTCAGGGTGAAAAAGACTTAACCGATGACAGTAGGCTCAAGATCAACAAAGACAGCACGAGGGACGTGCTTCCCTGCACCAGTTTTACTGAAGAATGTGTTAAATAATGCTTTTTTGCGATACTAATTAAGAAAAACACATCTCCCACATATCATTTTAAGTTCACTTGCACCAAATGATAACACATATTCGTTTTGTTTTCATTTTTACTCGATTATTTGGCATCATGAATTATCAAGTACCATTTAATGTAAACCGTTTAAGGAAGATATAAAGCGTATCAAGTACCAAAGTAGAAGCATCTCGTTAGAGCTGAAGTGCTATTGTTACAAAATAGCTCATGTATCGTTCAAATGCTGTTAAGTTGATAACACGTGTAACACATTTCCAGTAATATAAATGTTCGCTTCTCGCACACAACCTTCAACTTTGCTACCCAACAAGTACCACTTCTTGAGCAATAAGATCTTTACATTTAATGAAGATCTACATTTAAGTTGTGTAGTTGGACCACACATTAAATTCTAACTACCCAAAAATGAACGAAGATTTACACCATTTTAAGCTCACTTGCACTAAATAAAAACACACACTAAATGGTTTACAAAAGATTAATTTAAAAAAATACTCCATTAAACTATATCTTAGTCTATCTTTAAACACTATGTATATTTGGCGAAACAAACGGTAGCAGTTAGCAATAGCAACAAACAGTGGTGGTAAGCAATAACCGTTTGTTATGATAAAGTGTTTGATAACATAGATGTATGTTTGTAATTATATCTTAAGTGTAAACGCTAGTTTCTAGTAAATACTATTTCAAGTAACATTTTAATTTGGAGCGTTTAGAAAACTTAAAGAATGCTAGTTGCTAGTTGCCAATCAAACATTGTGTAAAAAATATGAACACTTACGGTTTTGATATACTAAAACCAACAACACTTTTACACAATAATGTACAAGTATCAATGCATAAATCATTTTACATTGTGTGATGATAGGGATGGCAATGGGTGAGAAAAAACCCATAACCTCATGGGTACCCGCACGTAAATGGGTGGGTAACACCGTCCGATTTCACCCACTAAGTGAGTACAACAACAACAAACCCAATCCCGCCGGGGCAGGGTATGGGGGAGGTAGAGTGTAGACAGATCTTACCCCTACCCAGGATAAACCCGGGAGTAGGAAGACTGCTTACAACGAGACCTCCGGCAAGTGCAGGTGTGCGAGTGAGAGAAAAAAGGGCAAAAATCAAAAAAACAAGCAACAAGCAGGCAAAGGCAAAGGCAGAACAAGCGAACAAAGCAAAGCAAACAAAGAAAGCACACAAAGCAGAGCAAACAGCGCGAGGGACCTAAAGCTAAGGCAAAGCAAAAGGGGGCACCAAAAAGCAAAAGAAACCGAAAACGCACGGAGCAAGCAAAACAGGCAACCCTAGGGGAGACACACAAAACAAGGCAAGAAACGCAAGAGGCCTACAACTAAGGCAAAGCACCTAGCCCACCAAGCACCCAAAACAACCTAAACCCACTAAACATCTAGCCGAAAACTACCCGCCTATCCTAATTCTATCTCTCCACGCCTTCCTATTTGAGGTCATGTCCTCGGACAAGAGAAGCTCCTTCATGTCGAGCTTAAGTCTATCCTCCCATCTGAGTTTCGGTCTACCCCTTCTTCTCTCGCCATCAACTACTAGGGCTTCAACTCTTCTTACCGGCGCGATGGATGAAAATTTCTACCCATTGTTGGGTGGTGGGCGGGTGACGGGTAATGTATACCCGTCACGGGTAAACCCATGACATCCTTTTAAAATACCTACGGGTGTACCCATCAAAATACCCGTGGGTGTACCCGTAAACACATTTGTGTTAAAACAAAAATTTACTATACTGCTTAAAGATTTGTGAGGTTCTTGATATATATTTAATAATAACGACTTTTTAGAAGACACGGTAAGCTAACAATTTATTTGAGTCACAAGATCAAAAGGTATAAAAGATCAAATCATCAAAGATATATACATGATACATCTCATTTCTGATTGTCAACACTCAAATACTCCTTCCCGGCTTTTCGCTTGAAGTTCTGCACACTAACCCATGGGCAACAAATACCCCACGGGCATGGGCATGGGTAGAAAATTGTGCCCACTGGTGGGTGATGGGCGGGTGGCGGGTGAGAAAAAAATTATGTGGGCGGGTGATGGGTTTGAGTTACCCATGCCCATTACCCACGGGTGCGATCGCTATGTGATGACATGCAAATGTAGACAAGCCATTTTGTAAACAAAATTAAACTATGCAACTAATTACTGCCTAACATTCCTATAATAATGATAGACTTAAATGAAGGAGGATAGACTAAAAATACATAGGTTTTATTTTTTCATATGAAATGTTTTTAATACCTCAAACAGTCAAACTTAACAAAGTACCAATAGTTAAACCATAATCGACCAAACTTAAATGACACAGCCCTAAAAATTTGTCTCAAGGTGTTCATTTCTAATATATTTTAGAGCATTGCTAAAGCCTGCTAGAATATCCTCCTACTAATCCTCCTACACACACAACAATATTATATATTTTTTCTCCACTTATTCTCTCTATGCATCCAAACCGTCAATCCTGACACTTGTCACGATCCTGTGAGTAGGAGGATTTATAGGCACATCAAGTAGGAGGATTTATCATTTTCCTATATTTTATCATGAGGTTGCTTATACAATATTGTCTTGGACTTCGAAAAAAGAAAGACATTCAAGTTGAAAACCATATGCAACACTTCAAATACACTTGTTTCTTAAGATTGGTTGGTGTCTTTGATATGGATTCTTTAATGCTTGTTTTTATAGATCTTTTAATGTTTCAAAAGCTTATGCTATATCTATACAAATGCATACATACTATCCTACGAACCAATAAAAAACAAGACAACAGTGGAAATGATGGAAGTGGTCTCATTACAACAACTATCCTACCAACCAATTAGCTGTTCTTGCAAACTGATTTAGTTTTTTTTAACTCTAATCAATCTTGTTAGAAACCTATAAACTTATCACAACAAATCAGTCCAGTATTTTTTTTCTTGCATGACTCATATTTATACTTTATTTGCCCTAGAGGCTACAGCTGTGGTTTTTCTTCTAGAAATTGAGTCAACAAATGACATACTAGTGGAAATGACGTACTAAACCAAAATCCAAAAAGCAAAGAGATTTAAGCATACAAATGAAAAGGGTAAAATCTTGTTACCATTAACAAGCTGTGGGTAAAGATTGGGAGCATTTTGGATCAACCATGGTTTGCATTTCTCAAAATCTGGTCCGAATTCACAATACTCAGCTGGTAACCCACATACTCCACAGTACAACACTTTCACTGCTTCAGGTTTTTCAGCCATTTGGAGATGATTTGGTTTTGGGTTTTAAGGGGTTTTGGTCCAGGGTTTGTAAGAAAGATGATGAACATCTGTATCGCCCATTTTGTGTGTCATATCATTCTTTCTCTTCCGGAACAAGTAACCGGGACGCATAATAACCCCATAAAATGGAAATGGTTAAAATGTACAAAACAGATGAAACCTTAGATTTGTAGAGCTGCAGAATATCGTACATTTCATAGTATCATTTATCCAATGATGGTTTTCAAGAAAAAGGAAAAGCAATTGCTCAGCAGTAACACAGTTCTTTTGTATGATCATGCAGTTGAAGCGGAGTTTGAAATTATGGAAGTCAAACAGCAGGGACCTTTTTCCCATCTTCAATGAAATAAATAGCCGTTTCTGGAACCTGCAATATGTTCCAGTTTAGCAAAAATTTTGAGTATGAAATGCAAATACTGAAATTTATGAATCCGTATAACCTATGTTACAACTTAAACGGTATACAAACGTAAATATTACCAAGTTTTAATCTTTAAAATACTCCGTGGTAAACAAAACTGATCTGATAACTAAGAACGTTTAAAAGATATTATCATTCAGTGAGAATTTTTTTTGACATGTTTACCCTAAAAGGCTAAAAAACGAGATGATTTTGCTTTTATCGAAAGTTTAGTTGAAACAACGTGTCGATATGACCCAACTGTACTCAAATGCTTACAAAGTTGCAACATCCCAATTCCCTGTTATTGGCCAAAATCTACTCTTTGCAATCATATTTAATACATAAATAATTTATGATAACTACTTTGTACGAGTAAGTCCAATATAAGATTTATAGTTCTATTTTAGAGTCTCATACGTAACTCTAATCCTGAAACAGGGGTATTAGTTTAGTATCTATCATGATCAAGTAAAGACAAGATAAAGGTGTTTACTTACGTCAGGCCAAGTATCTGTAATGAATTCAACGATATCATATGCTATGTCTCCTTGTACATCAATTTGATCTTTCTCGGTGGGACCCTGAAGAGATTTATCCAAAAAAAAAATTGATTTATTAAAGCCATACATATTATTATAAGATGCCTTGAACTATATGTAGCCGGAACATGTATACCTTCACAACGGAAGCTCCAGTTGCAAATTTCTTTCCGAGTTTCTACGAAGCATCACTCAGTTTAACACCTAGGATCCTTTTGTTAATATGCAAAGAAAATTCAAGATAACTGAAGAATCAAATACCATGAACGGTGTGTATGTATTTAGCTTACCAAAAAGGTCAAGGCCTTTCAGTGTGGTGATAGATTTACGCTTGTTACGGGTTACTTTCTCGATTATGACTTCTTGTTTGTCCTACAGAAGAACGTAAATGAGTCCACTTAATATAAAACAAGTAATTACACATATATTCATAAGGCATACATACGACTAAAATCTGAGTGTATCATAGTTAAACTATTTTCATGTAGGGTCGGGTTATATATCAGATAGGTTACCCAACTTTCCAACTTTATTCACCTAAGTTACCAAACTTTTTTTTTGTTCACTTAGGTTACTGAACTTTTGGGTAGCATACACCTCATATTTTTAGTGTAATCTGAGTAACCTTAACATATATTTTTGGGTAAGTTAAGTAACATAAACGTCGTGTTTTACATGTTCCAGTGATGTTAACGTATATTTTGGTAAGTTCAGTAACCCGAATGTATGCTACCCAAAAGTTCAGTAATCTAAGTGAACAAAAAAATAGTTGGGTAACTTAGGTGAACAAAATCGCAAAGTTTGGTAACCTATATGATATAAAACCCTTTCATGTATGTACATAAACTTTACGTAAAAATATTCCACTTTGTACCTTCTTTTTTGTCTTTCCACCTGGAAGCCGTTTTGCTGGCTCTTGTTTTGGTGCTGAAGAACCTGGCGCATAAAGAACATAACCAAATGTTAACCAAACAAAAACTTAAATGTAGGAAAAGAACGTTATCGGGAAACTGGATAAAACCATACAAAACCTAAAGAATTTCCCAGGTTTAATAAGAACAAGAGTAAATTAATCTTATGCAAACGCAGCGCTAATATGTTAATGACAGATCTAAAGAACATGGAACTGGGATGCGGGAGGGATAATAAGTATTAACACATTTATATATGTAACTAGCGCAAACAGAACTACAGATGAAACTAAGTATAACACATTTATATATCTAAAGTCCTATTGTTGTGGTAGAAGAAAGCACGAGGCGGAACAATAAGTGCTTTTTTTCTTCAAAGCATCAACTAATGATGATAAAAATCATGCTTAATTTAACCGGTCGGTTGAGGTTGACTTATCCTACTAACACTTATTTGATCCTCCTATAAAAACTTTTATTACTAACCAATGTATTAAAAATGCATAATTACGTAGATCACATATGAGTATATGACCATATTGCTCTTGGAATAACTCATTGCTTAGATAGCTAGTATACGAGCTTGCTATTGCACTCGAGTAAATGAAGATTTACACTCGTGATTGAGAACTAAAAAATATCTGGGTAAATGGAGAACACACAAATGCATCATTAAATGAAGTACCAAACACTCTAAAAAGTGAAATGCCTACACAAAGTTAGCAGATCCCCAAGACCTCAAGGGGTTATTTGCAGGTAACAAGTAACTCACCGTTTCTTTTCATTTTTAGGCCTGGCATTTGAAAAGACCACAAAAAAGGGACTAAACTTATTTCCATTTCCAAGTCGATATCTTTTAATGCTTTTTGGGCACAAAAAAGACCAAACATGTATTTTAATTTCTATTATAGGTCAAATTGAAACGAATACAAAGGTACCTTCACTTAAATTCTAATTTAGTCACTGAACCATAAAGATCATGTCGAGTAGCTTTGACAGAAAAACTGTTAAGTGATGGCATGGGTGAAACTTGAAAGATTTTAGAAGACTTTTTGCAAGTTTAATGGTCGTTGTAATGATTTCAAAAAGTTAAGCAGGTTTACCCAAACAGTCAAAACTCCTTGAAACATAAGCAGATAAACACTTATAAGCATCCTCAAACAACATTTCCCCCTAAACTTAAACCACAACCAACTCGTCAATCTCGCAAACCCCTAATTCCATTCCCTACCAAAACATGCCACCACACAGGCACAAATACATATCAAAACAGCAACAATTCACAAAACCAATAACCCAAAACTTACCGGAAGGTCCAGTAGCATCCGATATCCCAGAAGAACGCGACTGCTCCGAAACTCCGTCAACTTCCTTCAAATCTGCCTCTAAACCACCACACAGAAAAAGAAGTCAAAACTTATCACAAAAACATCCTTAAAATTTGACTCTAACCCACCACACAAAAACACAAACTTTAGGGGGCGTTTTGTTTAAGCTTATTTTTGGGTTTATGAGCGTATGTGATTTCGGCTTTATGTTTCATAAGCCCATTTTTTCCCGCTTATTTTGAAACTCATCGAATTACATAAGTTTATTATCACATAATAAACTTACAAGTCTCAAAATAAGCAGGAAGAAATGGTCTTACGAAACATAATCCTAAACCACATAAGCTCATAAGCCCAAAAATAAGCTTAAACAAACACCCCCCTTATAACAAATAATAAACCAAAACACAAAAAGCAAAGAGATCTAAGCACAAAAACGAAAAGGGTAAATTCTTAAACCATTAACTTCCTTCAAATTCGACTCTACTTTAGGAGGCACTTGTTTTTGGGTTTATGAGCTTATGTGATTTCGGCTTATGGGCCTTATTTTGATACTGACATAATAAACTAATAAGTCTCAATATAAACCTTACGAAACATAAGCCGAAATCACATAAGCTCATAAACCTAAAACTATGCTTAATAAACAAACACCCCCCTAAGAATCAAAACTTTATAACAAATGCTAAACCAAAACACAAAAAGCAAAGAGATTTAAGCATAAAATCGAAAAGGGTAAAATCTTGTACCATTAACTTCCTTCAAATTTGAGTCTAAACCACCAAACAAAAAACAGTAAAAAACAGTAAAATCACAAACTATATAACAAATACTAAACCAAAACACAAAAAACAAGTAAATTTTTACATAAAAATGAAAAGGGTAAATTCTTAAGCCATTAACTTCCATCAAATTTGAGTCTAAACCACCAAACAAAAAACAGACAAAAACAGTAAAAACACAAACTATATAACAAATAGTAAACCAAAATCCAAAAAGCAAAGAGATTTAAGCATAAAACAGAAAAGGGTAAAATCTTGTTACCATTAAGAAGATGAGGGTAAAGATTGGGAGCGTTTTGGATCAACCATGGTTTGCATTTCTCAAAATCAGGCCCAAATTCACAATACACCACAGTACAACACTTTCACTGCTTCTGGTTTTTCAGCCATTATTTGGTTTTGGGTTTTAAGGGTTTGTAAGAAAGAAGATGATGAACATTAGTTGCAGAACCAAACGACGTCGTATATGGTTGGGGAAGAATAATGGGCTTTTGATTGGATGTGTTATAAAATTGGGCTCTTTTAAATTTGGACTTGCTTGTGTCATGTACTAGTAATAATTTTTTTATTTTTTTATTTTTTTTTTATTTTTTTTTTTCTCGTTAAAAGTGTATGTTTAAGCTTATACGTGGCAAGTAAGGGTGAAAACCGGACCGGATGGAGACCGAATCCGGCAAAAAACTTAGACTAAGACCAAATCGAATGTGGTCGGTCCGGTCTCGTCCAAATAGGCTAAATGTACGGTTTTTAAGCCGGACCGAGACCGAAATTATGAAAATCCCTAGACCGAGACCGGACCGAATGTGGTCGATCCGGTCTCGGTCCGGTCCGGTCCGATTGGTTTTGTCGGTCGGTCCGGTCCATCCGGTCTGTTTGCTCACCCCTAGTGGCAAGTGAGCTTATTCGTTTTTTTTACTTATATTTTATAAGCTTTTAATTTTTGGATTATTTTGAGACGTGTGTATTCATATAAGTTTATTATGATATGATAAACTTAATTTTTAGGATTATTTCGAATTTTACCCGCGCGTTCTGTAACATACCTTGATTTGCTACATAACTGATGTTACATATATAAAGTAAAAATGTTTTTGCTTAAAATTTAAAAAGTTTAAACCTGAGTAATGTTTAGTTTTCAAAATAACTTTTTAAAACTTAAATTTTAATCTTTTTGTTTAATTTCACACGTAAAATTCAAAAAATGCTGAAGTGGTCACATCAACCTCTTGTAAAAGGAAGGCTTTACTCGGTCAATAATATTGAGGTAATAAGAGGACTAACTCAATAAAAGTGCCACATAAGCAAAGATTTTTTTTTTTTTGAAAGGTGAATTTCATTAGAAAACCGCCAGCCTACAAAACGGGGTGGCACATACAACAACCAACCAAATTACATAATTACAAATTTACACCAACTATCCCAAGTCAAAGACGATAACTTAGCTCTATTCTTAGCCCAAAGAAAACCCAACACTTTGACTTCTCCAATAATATCTTCCATCCTAACCTTCTTTATTTGAAACTTAAGATGATTTCTCGCCTTCCAAATGCACCAACACCCTATAATAATAATGCCATAGAAAATCTCTTTATCGTGCCCCGACAACCCAACGAATGTATGAACTTCCAAAAGATCCTTGAACGAAAAAGCAAAGATATTCTGAACTTTACACCAAGACGAAATATGTTGCCAAAGCCTGGTGGCAAAAATGCAACCTGTGAATAAATGATCCACCGACTCATCCGCGCTCCCACAAAGCACACACGAGACATCCACAATCGGAATATTTCTATGTCTCAACGCGGACGCCGTCGGAATCCTACCCATTTCAGCTCGCCACCCAAAGATGTTGCATTTCTTCGGGATCCATTTACACCACTCAAAGACATAGATGTTGCTGAAGTCCATATCAAGATACAACTGATTCCTAACTACACTCAAACAGATATACACAAATTAACCAAAAGGGGCGTAGAATCTTAAACCGTTAACTTCCTTGAAATTTGACTCTAACCCACCACACACAAAAACACAAACTTTTATAAGAAATACTAAACCAAAACACAAAAAGCAAGCAGATTCATACATTATAACCAAAAGGGTAAAATCTTAAACCATTAACTTCCTTCAAATTTGGTTTATGAGCTTATCTGTTTTCGGCTTATATTTCATAAGCTCAATTTTTTGGCTTATTTTGAAATTTGTGGGCTTATATAAGTTTGTTATGACATAATTAACTTATATAAGCACATAAGTCCCAAAATAAACCAAAAAAATAGAGCTTATGAAACATAAGCCGAAAAGATAAGCTCGTAAGCCCATAAATAAGAATCAAACTTTATAACAAATACTTAACCAAAGCACAAATAGCAAACAGATTTATACATAACAACGAAAAGGGTAATAATTTTAAACCATTAACTTCCTTCAAATTTGACTCTAACTTTAGGGGGTGCTTGTTTAAGCTTATCATATGCTGCTAAGTCCAAAAAATAAGCCGGAAAAAATGGGCTTACAAAACATAATCCAAAATCACATAAGCTCATAAGCCCAAAAGCAATAAGCTTATAAACAAACAAGCCCTAGGAATCAAAACATTAGGGGGCGTTTGTTTAAGCTTATATGTGGCTTATGAGCTTATTTGTGTTTCGGCTTATATTTCATAAGCCCCAATTTTCTGGCTTATTTTGAGACTTGTGGGCTTATATTAGTTTATTATGATATTATAAACTTATATAAGCCATAAATCTCAAAATAAGCCGGAAAATTGGGGTTTATGAAAATATAAGCCGAAATCAAATAAGCTTATAAGCCCACATATAAGCTTAACAAGAAGCAAAGAGATTTCAACATAAAAATGAAAAGGGTAAATTCTTAAACCAAAATTTGAGTCTAAACAATAACAAGAAGAAGAAGGAAAAAAAAAAAAAAAAAAAAAAAAAAAAAAAAAAAAAAAAAAAAACACTTACTAAACCAAAACACAAAAAGCAAAGAGATTTAAGAATAAAACTGAAAAGGGTAAAATCTTTAACCACAAAACAAATAACAGTCAAAAACTGTAAAAACACAAACTATATAACAAATAGTAAACCAAAATCCAAAAAGCAAAGAGATTTAAGCATAAAACTGAAAAGGGTAAAATCTTGAAGTACCATTAACAAGATGAGGGTAAAGATTGGGAGCGTTTTGGATCAACCATGGTTTGCATTTCTCAAAATCAGGCCCAAATTCACAATACTCAGCTAGTAACCCACATACACCACAGTACAACACTTTCACCGGTTCAGCTTTTTCAGTCATTTGGTTTTGGGTTTTAAGGGCTTGTAAGAAAGAAGATGATCAACACTAGTTGCAGAAGCAAACGACGTCGTATTGTTGGGGAAGAAGAATGGGCTTTTGATTGATGAATGTGTTATAAATTTGGGCTTTTAAAGTTGGACTTGCTTGTGCCATGTACTAGTAATAAAAAAGACAAGTTTTTTTTTTTTTTTAGTTAAAGGTGTATGCTTAAGCTTATACGTGGCAAGTAAGGCTGCTCATCGGGTGAAAATCGGACCGGACCGAGACCGAATCCGGCAAAAAACCTAGACTGAGACCGGATCGAATGTGGTTGGTCCGGTCTCGGTCCAAATAGGCTAAATGTCCAGTTTTTAAGCTACACCGAGACCGAAATTATGAAAACCCCCGGACCGAGACCGGACCGAATATGGTCGGTCCGGTCTCTGTCCAGTCCGATCCAGTCCGATCGGTTTTGTCGGTCGGTCCGGTCCATCCGGTCTGTTTGCTCACCCCTAGTGGCAAGTGAGCTTATTTGTTTTTTGACTTAGATTTTATAAGCTTTTAATTTTCGGATAATTTTGAGACGTGTGTAATAAGTTTATTATGATAATTGATGTTACATATAAAGTAAAAATATTTTTGCTTAAAATTGAAAAAGCTTAAACTTGAGTAATGTTCAGTTTTCAAAATAACTTTTTAAAACTTAAATTTTAATCGTTTGTTTAATTTCTCATGTAAAATTCAAACAATGATGAAGTAGTCATATCAACCTCTTATAAAAGGAAGGCTTTACTCGATCAATAATATTGAGGTAATAATAGGACTAAGTCAATAAAAGTGCCACATAAGCAAAGACTTGATCACCAAGAAAACCAATTACTTTCGGCCTTAAAACCTCCAACCAAATACCCTCTTAAACTAATAGGGCATGCACCCACTCACCTAACACATTTACTTTTTTTTAATACTACGTAACACATTTATTCACTCAGTACATATTTATACCATTTCTATCTCCAAAGTCACTCATCGCTCTCACATTTCTCTTTCTAAAATTACACTCATCTCTTTGTAAAAATAACCACCAGTCGGAAACCACCACTTACCATCGGAAAATCACCACCAAACTACCAAAAATCACAACCAAGAACCTTGAAAAAATCTTATGTTTAAACTTGTGCAATAGAAACTAATTTGCTATACTATAGTTGTAGATACCATATTTTCAAACTTGTATAGTTGATACAGGCTCTAAAGGTTTTAGTGTTAGTAAACCAAATTTGATAAATGTCTAAAAACAAAGTACCGAATGGGCTTTGGTTAGCCCAGTTTTAGATTGAAACTAGGGTTTTCACTTTACACAAACAATATTTAATTTTTTACTTTCAAATTATCTTAGATAGGCGGTTACCCACTCAACTTTAAAAAAACAACAAAAAAAATCATTCACATTTATGGTATAATCTGAACGCAATTAATTTTGCTACTACTATTATTATTATTATTATTATTATTATTATTATTATTATTATTATTATTAGTATTATTCATCAATTTCTGATTAGTTTTTATAATTTAAATATTAGGCACCAAATAAGGATTCGGAAAATCCGTCATAATCATCATTATCCAAGTTTAGTGGTGGAGTCCATAAACAGCAGGTCAAATTTTCGTATTTCTAATTGCTTATAAGTAAATTTTGGGGTGCGATATGGTTTATTTTGACTAATAATTTGGCTTGGTTTAGTTTTGAAAAACTATTCTTACTCATACCAATTATATTATTTAGGTCATGATGTCTGTTTTATTTCATCACTTAAGGGGTGTTTGTTTCGGCTTATATAGCTGACTTAAGGCTTACTTGGTTTTGAGCTTCTCAAAACTAAGCCAAACAAAATTATTAGTCAAAATAAACCACATCACACCCAAAAATTTACTTATAAGCAATTAGAAATACCAAAATTTGACATGCTTTTTTTGGACTCCACCACTAAACTTGGATAATGATGATTTTGACGGATTTGCCGCATCCTCCTTTGGCGCCTAATATTTGAATTATAAAAATTAATCAGAAATTGATGAAAAATAATAATAACAACAACAACAAAAATAAAAGTAGCAAAATTAATTGCGTTCAGATTATACCATAAGTGCGGATGATGTTTTTGTTGTTTTTAAAGGTTGAATGGGTAGCCGCCTATCTAAGATAATTGGGAAGTGAAAAATTAAATATTGTTTGTGTAAAGTGAGAACCCTTGTTTCAATCTAAAATCGGGCTAACCAAAGCCTATTCGGTACAATGTTTTTAGATATTTGTCAAATTTGGTTTACTAACGCTAAAACCTTTCTAGCCTGTATCAACTACACAAGTTTGAAAATATGGTATCTACAACTATAATATAGCAAAATAGTTTCTACTGCACAAGTTTAAAAATAATAATTTTTGTCGGTTTTTGGTGGTGATTTTCCGGCGGTAAGTGGTGGTTTTCGACTAGTGGTTATTTTTACAAAGAGAAGAGTGTGATTTTTAAAGAGAGAAATGGGAGTGACTAGGAGATCGTAAGTGTATAAATGTGCGCTGAGTGAGTAAATGTGTTAGATAGTGTTAAAAAAAACAGTAAATGTGTTAGGTGGGTGGTGCAGGCCTTATTAATTTAAGAAGACATATTTGGTTGAGAGAAATTAATTGAAATGAAATAAGTTACAGAATTGAAATCTAGAGAAATGAAATCCATAAAGAATTTTGATGAATTCTCGGCACCAAGAGAGACTTGACCCAACAAATAGCAAAAACATATGTTTTGTTTACTAACAAAAATAAAAACAACGAGAAATAAATTTTATAGAAAATTTGAAATTGTAAAAAAAATAGACCAGCAAATTAAAGAACATGTGCAAAGTATTTTTCTTCTTTGTGTATAATAACACAAAAGAGCTGCAAATTAGAAACCAAACAATGGAATTGAGATGATTTAATTTCTTTTTTATCTAGCCGACCAAGTCATTAAATATGTTGGTTATCAAGCCTAGTCCTATCATTATCTCAATATTTAATGACTTGGTCGGCTAGATAAAAAGGAGATTAGTTGGTCACTTAGTTGACCGACTTGTGTGCACACCTGAATGATGATGATGAAAAAAAAAAAAAAAAAAAAAAAAAAAAAAAAAAAAAAAAAAAAAAAACCCTAATATTGAGCCATTTTAATAATAACAATAAGGGGGTGGCAATGGAGCTCGGTATCACACGGCATGGAGCTATGCTGCTCGGCAACACCGTCGCCACCCTTGCCGCATGGTTGTGGCATGGAAGAGTGGAAGAACGTTAAAATAGTTTATTTTTCTTGTGGTTGAGTTGAAGTTGTGGAGTCAAGACTTTGGGATTTTGTTTGCTACTCGGTTTACAACAGCAGGAAGATAGGTAAGAACTTCTTTGGTGTTCGATTTTCAGAATAAAGAACCGAAGGGATTGATGTTTGGCGTTGTGAGGTTCGGTTTGTAGCAAAAAAAGAACAAAGGGATTGATTTATTTTTATTTTTTTTTTAGAACGGCTGATGTTTTGTTTTTATGTATTGAGTGTTTGAATTGTAGATGAAGATAAAGATTGAAATATAAGATAAAGTTGTGTTTGTGTGGTGGTAGATATAGATAAAGAAAGAGTGAAAAAGATTAAAAAAAATAATAAAATAAAAAATTATGTGGGACATCGAATCATTGTTGCCACTAAAAGAGTATTGTGAGGCAAGGGAGAGGTATGAAATGAGATGACAAGATATTATTAGAGGGTGGTGAGGCATGAGATCATCACTGCCACCCCTAATAATAATAAAACCATGGGAAGTTTTCTTGGGGATGAACCAAAAGGCGCAACAAAAAAAAGATTGTGAGACAATAAAAACCCTTCTATGCATTTTAGAGTTTTTTTAATGGGCCTTAATAGGTGGGTCAATGGTTCCTATATACAGAACCAGACGATAGCAACCTATGTAAATTACTAACTTTGATGTTATAAAACTATCTTTATTTATAACCTCATCCAATCAAATCTTTCAATAAAATATTATTTTTTTACTACTTCACCTATACAGCATATACAACCAAACAATATATATATATATATATTTTTTTTATCATTTATCAACAATCTAACCTAACAAATACATACAACCAATCTATTCTTTTATAAAATAATAAGTATAAAAAGGAAAAAAAAAAAAAAAAAAAGAAAAGAAAAGAAAATAGCCATTCACTGGTTGCCGTATGGCAGTTTGGAGGTTGTCAACCTAGATTTTCATGTGACCTTGATTGATGAAAAGATTTGAGGGTTTTACTAAAATATTATTATTTTTGTATGGTATACCTAACCGGTTGGGTTGACTAGGGGTGTCAATTCGGGTCGGCTTCGGGTTGGTGGGTCAGAAAACCTCAACCCGAACCTGACCCATTTAAATAATCGGGTCAGCTATGTCAACCCTAACCTGTTTACACGTAACCCGAACCTGACCCATTTAACCCGTATATATACACTTAGGTTGACAGGATAAATAGGTTACATGAGTTGAATATTTTAAACGGGTTTCAGGTTGACCCATTTAATCCATTATATATATAAAAGTTAGCACATTACACGAGTTAAATGAATTAAACGAGTTAGTGGGTTGACCCGTTTAACCCATTTAACCCCGTATAATTAAATATAAATAATTTTTAATTAAGAAAAAAACTTAAACGGGTTGGCGGGTCTACCCGTTTATTTTATTCCCAACCCGAACCTGACCTGTTTAATAAACGGGTTAGATATGTCGACCCAAACCTGACCCACAATCTATTTAGCTCAACCCGAACCTGTTAATTTACGTGTCGATTTCAGTTCGGGTTTCGTGTCGGGTCAGAAATTGCTACCCCTGGGGTTGACAATCCATTAATAAACATAGTCTAAAGATGTTGCTAGAACCGGGAATTAAAGTGGTTGCTTTATTTTTTGTTATTATTTAATTTTTAATTTTATTGTTTAAAAAATTGAAAATGAAATAAAAATAGAGATGAGGTTGTTTTATTACACCAAATAGGTCGTTGAAGTAATCTAAGAGAGAGAAAGTTGTAGTGACAGAGGAAATGAAGGTCGCCTGGGTGGCTGGGTCCTTATTACATCCAGCCTAAGCGGTAAGAAAGAGCAAATATATTAATAAATGATGCTTAGTTTCATATTATATATATATATATATATATATATATATATATATATATATATATATATATATATATATATATATATATATATATTATATTATATAGTATTATATTATATATTATATACTACATAACATTTAGCGGGGTTCTTAGGAACAGTGATTTTTTTGCTACAGTGCTCTTGCTTCCCCTTGGTATAAAATTCACATTCTCTTCCTTTCACATTATCCACCCCCAAAAAAATTAACGGTTCATCTATCCCAGAAACATAACGAAGGTAAAATAAGTTTTTTTTTTTTTTTTTTTTTTTTTTTTTTTTTTTTAATTAGTGATTTTTGTTGTTTTTGATTATTAGTGTTTTAGGTTTTGTGATTTTGGTATTTTTGTGTTTTATAGTTTATAATATGAGGTGATCGGTGAGGTGCTCAATGGAGCCAGATAATCCCACCAACTGTAGGTAACTCTTATTTATTTATGTTTTATTATAATTTTTTTATCACTTTCAATTGATGGGTATGTTAAAGACTTAAAGTTTATCACTTTCAATTGATGGGTATATTAAAGACTTAAAATTTATTCGATGGACATAGGAGTTAGAGGCGTACTGGAAATTTTAAAAACTCATTTTTGTGGGCTTATGAGGTTATCATAGCAACTGTGTTTGTTCAGCTCAAAGTTATGTGCTAGGATGTTGAAAAGTTTACAGATGCTATAGAGGACTAAGATAATGTGACTAAGCCGGTAAGATCGATGAAATCATTTTATAATTTGGTTAGGTAAACACAAAAAGGACAGAAGTGATGCACTAACTTGGTTTGTTATTATTATTATTATTTTGATGATTCTCCATAATATGAAAAGCGATTGACTCTGTAAATGATTTCACTGATCTACCATCCTTTTATATGGGTTGCGATGGTGTTAGTGAACAACAATCTACGTAACCCCTTCTGGCCCTTTTAGGAGGTGTTTGTGTTTAAGCCTATTTTTAGGCTTATAATCCATGAAGATGTGCAATGTGAATTATTCTTATTTATGGTATACGGTGGCTAGAAGTTTTCTACCACACTATGGGGTTCCACTACTGCGCATGACCTTAGTAAAATTTGACAATCTATAATTTGTCTTTAAAATATAGTTCATATGTAATACTATAATTGCAAGTGATATAACATTCTAGGAACTACCTTTTTTCCTGTGGTCACGAGTTTGTCATTATTTCAATCTTATTAATCAAAACTTTATATATATATATATATATAAATATATATATTTCTTTTTAATGCTTTTGAGCAGTTTTGGCTTTGAAAGATGAGTTAAGGATGTTTAGAAGATCAGTAATTGCCAGCGTTTCATGGGTTGTGGGTTCAGGGGATACAAAAGGTGGGTTCAACCGGTGGGTTTATTGTGTTGGACTGTTGGTTTATCGGGTTGGTTAAGTTTATGTGTGGTTGTTGTGAAATTAGGTGTCAGGTACTATTAGCTAACCTTATAGCCTTAATGATTTTGTTTCATGAATGACGAAATTGTATAACTGAAGTCTATAAATTTGTACAGGGTATGAGAATGCCAGTAGGGAAGGTAGTGACAGAGGCGTGTCAGACAAGATTTGATTTATTACTACTTTGGCTATGGGTCAGTTGGTTCCCACAACTGGAGCAGGACGGGTTATGTCAGAACTATATCATATGCACTACAGGTAATACATGAGGTTCCAAAGTTTAGCTATAAAAGATGTTGGTTGTCAAATGGACGTTAAAATACAGTTAATGGAAGCTGTGAAATATCATTGAACAGCGGTGAATTATTGTTACTATATAGTTATTATTTTGATAATAACTTATGGTGCAATCTTTACACCAATTTTGAACTTTATAACACATTAACACGTCACCAATTTATTTTGATCAAAATAGGTGGGATGAAGGTGAAGGATGACAGAGATGAATCTTCTCCTTATGTTGCCATGCTTCCTGCTCAAGATGTTTCTACTCGATGCAAGATACTATTTACATGAATCTTTCCTATAGAGCGTAAGAGTAATTGTGTTCTAGCTTGGAAAGGCGCCGAGGGTTTAGAAAATGTAATGATGGGATATTTATGCATCGGCAGCTCATTTTAATTTTTGATACTATTGTATTACAATTACGGTTTTATTTGGACTAAAAATCAGCCCAAAGTGGAGCTCAAAATAAACTGCAAATTCAGCCATTAGACCTGAGCATACCAACATCATTTATAGCTGTTCAGGTAATGATTTCAGTGACTATTAGGCTACATTTTATGTACTATTAGGCTGGAGGGTATGTTGGACAACGATAAATGGTTACACTTTTACTAAATTACATGTTAGTCAAAGTAGTGAACAAGAGGGTTCTAAGAATCTTACTTATAGTTGAAGCTTATGGTAATTACACAATGACTTTATCATTACCTTAATAATATGCAGAAGTTAACCATTAGGTTTTCTTTGATGTAGATTCATGGTTTCAAATCGATTTTGTTCTTACATGCCATGGATTATGACAAAGATGAGGTTGCAGAACTGAGACAGGTTAGACTCACCCGTTTTTTGCATTTGTTTAAACCACACTAACTACGGTAACATCTAATAAAAAACAGATGCTTGAAAAAAGGACATCTAATAAAAAACGGGTGAGTAAGATTCTTACAAAAAATAAGCAGTTTGGGCGTATATCAGTCTATTTGTGCTGCAATTTAAAAAGTATAATACCATTTGCTTTCTAAGTTGGTTAATTGTTGACTCAGGTAACCAAAGTTCCGGATTTGTTGAATGTGTCACAGATGGTCATCGAGTTGTAGGAGCACATAACGACGCGCAGATGATGATACATAATCAATATTGCTGCTTTTATCACAATCGACCTTTTGGCTGGTGAGATTGCTATCGGTTGGCGAAAGGGTCTGCATCATTACGGACGTATCTGATTGACTCTGCACACGTTCGATGAAGATGTTGTTTATATGCTTTGCTTTCTGTAAGTAGCATTCTTCGGTTATTTAATATGTAATAATAGTTGTTGATATTGAAACATTGTGAAAACATTTGATCTTAGTGTGTTTCTTTTGTTGTATCAGATTTACATGGATGCAAGGACAATCAACGAAAGAGCGACAACAGGAAAATCTTTAATTTATGGTTGTGTCATCTACTAAAACTGATATCCAGGTGTGTACGCGTTTCTGCGTATGCGTGATTGTTTTCTGATATATGGGATCATTTTAGTGTTGGTAGATTTGTAGTTGGTTTCGATAGAGATAAATAGTTAAGGGGTGTTTGGAATTGCATATTATAACTGCTTATCTGTGTAGAACAAACGTAATCTCATGGTTTATGTAGCTGTTTGTTTGATTCGTGTACAGGGAAAGTGATAAGTGTCAAAAGGAAAAGAGGAAAACCATCAATGGTGATGATCTGCTATGTCCATTGACACCCTAAGGTTTGACTATTATATTGACCCACTCAAGACATATATGAGTAGATATAGAAAGGTACGTTTCTTTACGAGTTGTTTCAAGATTTATTGTTTGGCCACTGGAGGTGCCAGAATGCGTGAGTCGGGTCTCAGGGGAATGTGTTCTAGAACTATGTACAGGAGTGTGTTCAGGGGTTAGTTCATCAGGTGGGTTCAGGGGGTTGGTTCAACATGTGGGTTCGAGGGGTGGGTTTAGTAGGCTGTTTTTGTATGATATGTACAACAAAAACATCAGAATACTTTTGAATGATATGTACAACAAAAACGTCTTGAATGCCACATGAATGCCACATTATGAGAATACAGATGAAATGGAATTTTTAGGCCATTGTTTCTGGATCAGAAAAGTGGGTGCGTCTTTTTTTTTAATAGCAATGTGTAAGAATTATTTTGCATTTTTATGATTTGGCTCACCTGTTCATTTACAATTTGGAAACCACTTACGTGATCATTACAGTATTTTTTTAACGACAACAACTTTAGGAATTTGATACAAATTTGTAAAGTTGGCGTTATCTGCTTGATATTATGATTATATGGTTATTAGTTGTTATATTTGTTTACAAATCTTATGAAAACGTATAATTTTGTTGCAGTTCCCAGCGCATGAGGATTTGAAACTATTTCGGAAATCCAGGTGGAAACGGAGCATGTGGGACCGAGTGCTGCCAACCCTCACGGTAACAATGTACCATTCTTTTGTAATACATTTTTTTTAATTGTGTATGTTAGTGTGTTGTTTCAATAAGTTTTGGTAAGAAAAAAAGGAGCAGTGTTCTGTTTTATTAGTTCTCACTCCTCATTGTTAAAGGTATTTATATGTGATCCGTTCTTGCAAGTGGTGACTATACTAAGGTAACACTTTATATTTACATATCAACAAACTATTGAATTATGAAAATTGCAAACTATCAACTGCTATTATGGTCAAATGTATAATTGGTTTTTAAGTGTTTGTATAGAGGTAATATGCTGATGCCCATTTGCTTTTTGTGGTCGCTGTTATATTAAAGGGGTCTTTGTTTAAGCTTATTTTTAAGGCTTACGAGCTTACGTAGTTTCGGTGTATGTTTCATAAAACCATTTTTCAATCTTTTTGTGAAATTTGTGGGCTTATATAAACTTATGTAAGCAAGCAGGTTATGAAACAAAAAACTAAAACCACATGTGTTCATCTCAGTTAAAAGATTAATAAATATTTGACTTTAAAAGTCAAATAAGATGCTAATTCAATTTGGACCAAACCTGTACATAGATGATAATGCCAAAACATGATAACTTCATTGTTTATTTTAGCCTAACTAAACCCTAGAAAACTAACACAATACAGTAACCTCGAAACTCTTTTCTTTTTTTCTTTTTTTTTCTTTTTTTTCATAACTTACGTATGCAAACATCCCGCGGCAACGCGCGGGCTCAAAACCTCGTACTATATTACATTTGTTAGGCTTCTTATAAACAGTGCCTTCCTTGCAACAGTGGTTTGTGAGGGGAATGAATAAAAAAATGCCTCTCCGGATATCTTCTTCATTTCTCTAACCTTTGTGAATACACACTAAACGCACACACACGCATCTCTGTCTTCTCTCTCAAATAAAAAAAATGATCAATCCAGCAAACAACCACACAAACACACACAACATGGCGAAAAAAAACGATTGATCCAACAAATTATCGATCCAACACAAGATTCACAGATCCACAAAGAAAATTAATCAACAAGATCATCACAGTAGCTTTGGTAAGTTTTTTATTTTTTATTTTCTATTTTTTTTATTTCGTTAATTTTGTATATCGATTAAACGGTGGACGAGTTGAATTTAAAGGTATTTATGATTGAGTGGTTGATTTGTAAATTAGGGTTTTTGTAGATTAGGGCATTTTTTTCAGTTGAATTTAAAGGTATTTATGATTGAGTGGTTGATGTGCTCATTCAGGTAAGCATTTCGATCGATACTTCTGTTACTGATGTTATTGTTTTACTGTGAGTGCTGATTAAGGGGGTATTAGGAATTGCTTATAAAAGTAGCTTATCCGTGATTTTGTGAAAAATAAGCTTCCGAAAGAATGTTTGTATTTCCTATTTATTTGATAAAATGATGTGCTTATTGGATGATGTTTATGAGGTTATTAGTTTAGGGTTATTGATTTTATTAAACCATAAGCTTGGTAAGGTTTTATTAGTTTAGGCAGGCCAAGGGTATGGCAAGTTTCTTGAATCCAAAACTAAACACCATGGTCAAGTACTATTTTAGTTGATGTTCTTAGCTTTTCTAATATTATACTCTTTGTGATTGATGGGGTATTTCGATGTGCCTACTTCATTTTGATAAACAAGATAAGCTGCTTATTGGGTTGTGTGTGGGTTATTTGAGCATTGTTGAATGACGAGGTTGATAATTGGTTATTCCGAAATACTGATATTATAACTTTGATAAGAATAAGTAGGTTTGATAAAAATAGTAGAAATAAAAAATTCTTTGATTAGGAAACTCAATTTTGGTATGTTGCTTTGAATGGCTGAAAGGAAATGCTAATGATTGTGTACATGTAGTGGTGGTGATTTGTAACTAAAGAGAAAAAAGGATTATTTTTCGTAATTTTAAACTCTGTTAGCAAAATATTTTACTAATTGAAAAGAATGGAGTATATAGATACGTTAATAGGATTATTGTTAACTAAGAGGCCGGCCCATATTAGGTTTCAAGTAGCTATCAGTTTTGTTGTAACAATGATTTGTTGGTTTGCTGAGGATTCATTTTTACAGTTTTTGTTATTGTTTATAGTTGCAGGTACCCACCGGATGGGATACACTTATTTTGTTTCTCATATGTGTAGAAACAGGTAAAACTATTACTAAAAAAGGTAAAGCGACCATATGGAATGGAAGTCTTTGTTGACAGACAAAGACTTTGTCTGAAACCATTTGGCTACCTTAGGGCGACTCTTCAAACAAGCGTAAAAAATACCTGTATTCAGGTCGAGTTAAGGTATGATTTTCATGTTATATTATACACGCATGCTCACTTTTGTCAAACTGTTCAAATGCAAATATGTTGATATTGAGGTGATTGATAAGCATTGAAAAAGTTCTGTTTGTTTAACATTCTTGCAGCCGGTAGAAAATGTATTAGCTGGAGCCATAAGGCGAGAAATAGCCATGTACGAGTTCTACACCAAACAGCACACTGAAATTATGCAACTGAATCGTCTGGTACCTGTTATGTTCCTTTAGGTTGCTTAATGCCAATTTGAAATGGTTTTTACACCCGTGAACCGCTTTCATTCTATCACAGGTGCAACAATACGAGCACGAAAGAGAGTGAAACGCGATTATTGGGCAAGTGCAAGAAGATAAAATAGCCCGTCTCGAGAACTTGATGGAAGGTGTGTTATCAGTTGAGGATTTTGTAAATGAAGTATTAATATCTCTAGCCGATAACAAATTAACAATAAGGTATGCATTATAATTGCAACATTGTTTTGTCAACTTTACTCTAATCTTTTTATCAGAGATAACAGAATGGTCGGGTTGGGTTATTTGTCAAAAGGGTAAGTTGAAATGGATTAGATTTTATGTGGGGTTTGATGGGCCAGCAGATACGTGATTGTCCATTTCTTAAAAAAAAAAATTAACACTGTAATGAGTTGGTTAAAATTATTGAAACAATGTTCTTACAATTTTGAATAAACCTATATAGAAGGTCGTAAGCAATAAGAGTATGCTTGAGACAAATATCATCCTGTTTGCATCATTAAACCCCTTTCCCTTCTAGGCTTCTAGCTATTATTTTTATTTATCTAACCCATTTGAGATAAAACACAATCCAAATCGACCCATTCGTAAGTAAATTGGTCGATGACTCTCAGCGTATATACTTTTCTTAGATGCTTATTTTCCCATGTGTTAAAGAGATGGTGAAGGAAAAATATGAGAATCATCCAGAAATTCTAAAGAAATAAATAGAGTTGAAAAGTGTACATGAAGAATTGGAAAGATATAAGAGCTTTTTTGATATAGGGGAGAGAGATGTCCTATTGGAAGAAATTGTAGATTTAAGAAGTCAACTTTAGTCTTATATAGATTGTTATCCTAAGTTGAGTAAAAACAAACTCATGTTTTGCAAATAACCTATGGAGAATCGACTCTCGAGAGTACTGAACAGAAATTAGAATCAGAGAGAATCTCATATGACCGTTCCATTGAATGTAATTACTATATTGTTAAACATAGTTATTAAAGTTACTTCAATGCACATATGATTTCCCAACTGTCTTACAACTTACTCTATGGACATGTGATTTCTAGATAGTGCATAGGCTAAGTTCTACTATTTTAGATGAGTAGACAGTTAAGAAAGAAAAGAGAAGTTCCAATTGGGTGTTATAGCAGCCACATGATGGGTGAAGGTGGCTATCACCTCCAAGTAGATCTTTAAACAAAACCACAACTCGAGTGCTTGGTGTTCTTTTGACTATTTCTTAGGGGCAATATAGTTGGTTAAGAGTAGCTTCTTTGAAGATGTCTAAACCCAAAATGTAGTAGAAGTCATTATATTTATGACCCAAAGAAGGGACTTTGGCACATTTGTAATGTTGTTGCACACGAAGTGTTAGTAGGATGGTCATGTTTGTTTAAATCTTGCTTTAGGTTTTGTTTCATAGTTTTTATCGAGAGATTACTCTGCTTCTTTTAGGAATTGTAAAACTTTATACTGATTCGAGCCAAAGAAGATTATAATAGGGCCTTGCAGTTGATGATTATCAATTTGTTTTTGGTTAAGCAAGAGTTATACTACATGTTTTTATAGTTCATATAAAAAAGATCACTGCTTAAGATGATTCTTAGTTTCATTTTCATGCAATTTAAACAGAAAAGACTAAGTACATGAAAAAAATGAGTTCAACTATAAAACTGGAAGCTCATTCTTAGCTTGGTTTTATTTCTTCGTTTTAGAGTTGTGGCACATGCATATATAGTTGCTTATATTAAAGATCACTGCCTGACTCTTTTAAAGCCTTTGTTCTATGTATTTTGTTTTTTGTGATTTTGCAGCTTTCACGGATTGTAAGATTGTCAACACTCTATGGTCCTTACTATATAATTGTATAGAGGTTACACTTATTAAGACATCAATAGGTTGCTTGGTTGCTAAATGGACAATTCCTTCTGCTAATCTATTCTCAGCTACACTTATTAAGGTTTTACTTGCTATTTTTTAACAAATTATGAGAAATCAATAGGTGGCTTGGTGATTTCTGGCAATTTTTTATTTCTTTTTGTTTTCCGGAAAAGTAACACAAGCCTCCTGTTTTATTCACAAGTTTTAACAGGAGCTAACATCATTTGTAGTGATTCTTTTTTTTCTTATACCCTTCTTTTGTGTTACCTTATTGTATCACGTAAACCAACCTGATGTTGCATCGTCTTATGGAACGGATAAGGTTTGTCAAGCTTGACATAATGACAACTTCTTGCACATGTGCATTGTAATCATGAATACTTTTGCTTTTGACAAATGGGTCTTGCTTTAATGATTCTGGTCCACCTACATCGTTTTTAGTTAACCATTCAGTCTTAAAACATGTATGTTATGTGTTGTGTCTAACACTAAAAGATTGATTATGTAGGTGCTCCAGTTGAGGACGACGCTCCAATGGGAACAGTTGCGGTCTGAGGCGGAAAAGCTTACTGATGTGAACCATTTTGGGGAACTAGCAGTTGTCTGTTGGCCGAATGGTGATATAGTTAGATTGAGAAACAATAGCACAGCTGCAAATGCTGCCACCAGGGGTGGACTCAAAGGCTAGGTGATTTATTGTAAAAGGTTAATCTGAATCACTTATGTTTTATTGAAGCTCTTAATATGTGTGTTGCGGTAACAAATAATTAAACACACTAACAATGTCGTTGATTTTGAACCCCTGATACTCTATCAGTGACCTTATGTTCAATATTTTTTTGGCCAAACATAACACAACATATCATTCATTCAGGTTAATTTTGTGATTTGAATTTTTAGGTATCTTGGACTTTAAGTTTATGTAAATGTAAGTGGTCCACCATTCCAGGCAATATTATTGGATCATATAGTTGTTTTCCAATATAGCCTAAAATTAGTAGTAGATGGCCCAAACAATGCAAAAAAACCTTTCCCACAACACAGATTATATATATAGTTTCACTTGCTATGCTACGTTAGTTTGGACTAAGTTATACGGAGTACAAATAAATGTTATCTTTATATTTGCACAACACAAAATACAACTCTAAAAGATGCGGAAAAAAACTTAAACTACACTTACATTTACATCTTAACGCAGTAAGAATTGCTTAAACTTTAGAAATTTAACAGGTGGATACTTATAATTTAAGCCATTACATCTTAACGCAATATAGTAACCTCATCCCTCTTTGTTTTGGCTAACTTGCGTATACAAAAGCCCCGCGGCAACGCGCGGGTTTTGCACCTCGTATCTAAATAAATATCTACACAAGAAATATCCTAGTAACTACACTTTTTGTGACCCTTACAAGATATTTACTTGGTGCATATATAAATTTGCGTGTGAAAGACACATAGAAGAATTGAAGAAGAGATGGCAATAGCTCAAAGCCATATGCTACCATGTTCACATTGTCAATCTCATGACCAAAAGCTACCATGCTTACATTGTCAACCTCATGGCTTCATTAGAATGGTTAGTCACATACTATATAGACATATGTTTGAAATTCAAACCCACATACTTTAGTAATGTACTAGGCATGTGCAAGCATTATCTTATCTTTTAAAGAGAAGTGAAACATATGTGACTAAGGTTTTGTGTTCACAGGTGCAAAATTTGATAGAAAGGTGTATAATTTTTCGTATGGGTCGAGATGACTGCATGAGGACGCTTGCTAAGCATGCTAACATCGACCCCGTTGTCACATTTACAGGTTACTTATTAACTTATTTGCTATTACATTTTGTGTATAGATATTTCTTACTAGATAGTAGTACAGTATTATTTAATTGTGAGAATCTACAAGTGACATGTATTTTTATTGGATAACTTGATTAAAGAGAACAAGTTCTTCTTTCAAGCATACTCGCGTTCGGTTCTACCAAGCCATCTATTCAACGGTAAGTCTGTCTAACGTAACTCTACTGAACTTAATTATTACATGTTAACTTGTATACGTGTTGAATCACTGTTATTTTTTTGGGTCTTTTTCGCTCTCTTGCTCATTGTTTATATGTTACAGGAGAACCACAAGAGACTAGTAATGGCAATGATATTGAAAGAACATGGTCATCGTTGAGGTGACATTTCACATTCGTTGCAGCTCGTCATAAATGATCACTTTGTAGTACTTTGTTGAAATTTGTAGCATTTTATTTTTTAGAACATTAATAACATTTCATTTCTTGGAAGTTTGCAAGGTAAAATAGTTATCAATCCATTATCATGGATATTCAATATGATATGATATACAAGAAAATTAATGTAAATAAAATATTTGAATTCATGATGTTTAAGATAAGGGATGGAATGCATACCTTAAAAGTGTGAGGTTTGGATTAAGTTGGATCAAGTTGAAGCAAACTGTGTAGCGCGAGACTAGTAATGGCAATTCACAAACAAAGATCATATGAAACACAACAACATATGAGTAAATATGATATGATCCACATTGACTAAAATACACATACATGTATATGTATATTTACCTGTTAAGTTTGCAAGCTTTTAAGATCAAGGATAGAGTTCAGCGATTAAAGTGTGGAATTAATTCAAACCAAAGCAAACTGGTTCAGTGGTTCTATTTCAAGATTAGCCATATTATTCAAGTGGTTAGTGTTGATACAAAAGTTGGGCGTTCCTGATTTGGGCTCTTGCTCTCGTTAGACACATTAGTAGGGAAAATGATTGTAAAAACACTTTGTATAACTTCAGTTTCAATAACTTCTGACTTATCAAACCAAATAACAAAAAGAATCATCACTTCCAAACAACTAAGAGCGCATGGAGCAATAACGCTCCAACGCCGTTTCGTCCTACATGACATGATTCTAACGCCGTTGTTAGGCGTTTCCCACTCCCTTGAGCCTGCGTTATAAGAGGCGTTACAACGTACGTTGGTATACCAATGTGCGTTACAACGTGCTGGGATAAAAAAATAATTTACAAACACACCCCTGGTGGTTTAACACGTATGCGATTTGCGTTTGTGTGTGTGTTGGTTTGCGTTTGTGGGTTTGAGTTTATGTGTGTGTGTAGTGTGTGTACAATGTTGGGGAAGATGATAAGTGTTATTTGTTTTTTGCAATTTAGTCCCTATTGGTTTTATAGTTTAGTCCTTGTGGGGAAGATGATAACTGGTTATATGATACGGTAAAGTTGCGCCGGGTATTTCAATTCAAGCTGGGCCAAAATGGTTATATGAATTCTTTTGGGCTAAGTTGCTACTCGATTGATTTGGGTTATCAGCTTTGGACTGCAAAATTATATATCTCAAACCATTTTATGATAATGATCGGTTTTTTAATGAATGAAATTGTTGACTGTTGAGGATAGAATTTGTAAATTATAGAGTGGGTTCTAAAAAGTGGTGTTGTTGGGTGTTATGATTTCATGATGTTTTTTAATGTTATGTTATTTAGTGTTGAGATAATGTGGCGCTGAAGTGGCGAGGAAAAAACCATGTTAACATGTTACCACTCCTTTGGCTCTAAGAGGAGCTATATGTTAGGGCCCGTTTGGTTTGTAGCCGGGTTTAGGATTTGAATTTGGATTTGGATTTGTATTTAGATTTGTATTTGCTTTTGAAATAAAGATGTGTTTGTTTTGTTAGTAGGTTTGGGATATGATAAAAATATAATGAATTATGGACCCACATAAAAACAATATAAAAATAATAAAAATGAAGATATTGACTAGCATGTATGACTTTTGGTACCAATTTCAAAAAAACAAAAGTATTGTCAGTAAACCAAGGA
This sequence comes from Artemisia argyi, assembly GCA_030686995.1. Classification (NCBI taxonomy): domain Eukaryota; kingdom Viridiplantae; phylum Streptophyta; class Magnoliopsida; order Asterales; family Asteraceae; genus Artemisia; species Artemisia argyi. The sequence goes on along the minus strand of CM060707.1, from coordinate 7,154,532 downwards.
GTGAGGCTAGGATTTGTGTACTACCAGATATAAAGGCATCATAGCCAATTTCAAACCCCACCCTTGCATACCAAACGATTATAATTACTTTGATGGTATTCCTTGAAGTCAAAACCCTCCTACCAAACACACCCTTAATCTTTATTTGAAAGTTCTAATACTTCACCTTTTAAATAATAATAATAATAATAATAATAATAATAATAATAATAAGACGAAGTTATTAGTAGTGAATATGTACATCCAAAATATTAGTTTTAATCTTCATTGACTGAAAAACGAGTATGTAATACGAGTATGAAATAACGTGCATGGAAAAAACAGCAATCATTGACAGAAAAAATTATTTAGATTATCCAAAAACTCCTTTGTGTGGCCACTAGCTCTTGAAAGACTTAAGCGATTGTTGACCCTAAAGTCTGCGGCAAAAAGTCTTGTGAAGTTGGGTCTTAATCAAAATATACGTAATAATTTAGAAATTAATCGGATACTATATATCTACCCCGTGCTTGTGACTTTGAACTCTATCTTACTCCAAAATGGAAACCAGCTTTCTTGTTATTTTTACATTCCTGCTCTTGCAAAGATTTGGTGCAAGCAGCGAAAGCATGATGACAAACTCTTCAAGTGTTACATGTATCGAAAGGGAGCGGAAATCTCTTCTTATATTCAAAGAGAGACTCACAGACAGGCATCGTCGTCTGTCAACATGGACCGGAGTAGAATGCTGTGAATGGGTAGGAGTTCATTGTGACAAGCGAAGTGGTCATGTTGTCAGACTTGATCTTCGAACTCCAGCGTTTTATAACACAGACAAATATGAATGGTACTATGACAACCAACTTCGAGGTGAGGTAAGCCCTTCATTATTGAATTTGAAGCATTTACGTTACTTGGACTTGAGCATGAATTATTTCTCAGGACATATTCCTAAGTTCTTAGGGTCATTTAAGCATTTGGAATACCTTAATCTTTCATGCTCAGGTTTTAGTGGTGTAGTTCCTCATCATCTAGGAAATCTCTCAAGGTTACAATATCTTGATCTTAATACACTATATCACGTAGGGCTTGCCACCAGTAATAGTTTTATTACTAGTTGTTCCTCTATCATGAGCATAGATGATCTACATTGGGTGCCTTCACTATCATCATTAAAGCTTTTGGGGTTATCAGGGTTACAGACTATGAACCAGCCTATGAACCTTACTGATAAACTTGATTGGTTCAGTGAAGTTAACAAGCTCCCATCTTTGCTTACACTGAACTTGGCCGGCTGTTATATCAATTTCCCTTCCGTTACATCTGTTAATTTCACGTCTCTTAATTCACTCGATCTCTCTTACAATTTCATCAATTCTACCATTCCTGTCTGGTTATCCAACCTTACTGACCTTACTCATCTAGAGCTTTATTTCAACGAGTTCCATGGTCAGATTCCTGATTTTCTTGGAACGTTGAGTGCTCTTGCTTCAGTTGACCTTGCGCTCAATTCCTTTGATACTTTGGTGCCAGGTCTGTTTTGGAATTTGAGTAGCCTCACTCTTCTTGATCTTAGTTACAATGAGTTCCATGGTTTGGTTCCTGTAGATGTAAAGAACCTATACCAACTGAGTGTCCTTGATTTATCTTGGAATAGATTTGTGGGAGATCTTCCAAGTTTAATAGGAAGTATGTCAGAATTCGTGGCAAAGAGTCTTGTGTATCTCAGTCTTGCAGGAAACGAGTTCAGTGGATGTATTCCGAATACGATTGGAGACTTTAAGAAACTTGAAAATCTGCACCTCAGCCAAAATACATTGTCTGGTCATGTACCTCCTTCACTCGGTGGCCTAACGTCTCTAAAAGAGCTGGATGTCTCCTATAATTCGTTGGAGGGAAATCTTTCAGAAGTTCACTTCATCAAACTGAAGAACTTAACCTTACTAGATTTGTCTTCAACTTCTTTAGCGTTGAATGTCAGCTCCCGATGGAATCCTCCATTTCAACTGCGTGAATTTAGTGCAAGCTCCTGCAACATTGGTCCCCAATTCCCATGTTGGCTTCAAACACAAACAAAACTTGAGAACCTATATCTTTCAAACTCTAGTATTAGAGATACATTACCAGATTGGTTTGAGAACATCACAACTCATATTGCTGTCTTGGATTTGTCTTACAATCAGATAGGTGGCGAACTGCCAGCATTCCCCTCTAACAGCCAAACAGACTTGTACAGAAGACTGAGAATGAACTCGAACAAATTTGAGGGACCACTCATCTCATTACCATCGAATGTTCGGGTGTTGGACCTGTCAGATAATTTACTGTCAGGAAATGTTCCTAAGACCAATGGAACAGTGAATCAAAACCTGGAATATATTGATCTCTCAAAAAATCAGTTAACAGGAGCTGTTCCAAAACACCTGTGCAATATACGTAGTATCAGGCTATTGTATCTATCACACAACAATTTTTCTGGAAGGCTTCCTCGGTGCTTATGGAACTTGGATTTGTATGTGATAGATCTTACAAACAACACAATAACCGGTTTTCTTCCAAGCTCTTTGGGCTTTCTAAGAAATCTCACCTCGTTGCACTTGCGCAACAACAGATTTATGGGGGATCTCCCCCCTTCTTTACAGAATTTGACAAGCTTGGTCACCATGGATTTTGGAAACAATTTCTTCACGGGTAGTATCCCTTTCTGGATCGGTAAAAGTCTACCGAAACTTAGAATCTTAAATCTTCAATCCAATCAGTTTACAGGCAAGATTCCACGACAGCTTTGTCACCTCAGCAGTCTTCAACTTTTAAACTTGGCACATAATAGCATAACTGGAACGATCCCTCCTTGCTTTGGGAATTTAAGTGGCATGATAGAAGATAATAGTAACAATGAGTACGTCGTATTCACACGTTTTTCCGGATATAGATATAACGAAAATATCTTGGTTAACATGAAAGGAAATCCGTTGCTCTTCACAAAGACAATAAAGTTTCTCATATCCTTAGACCTATCGAGCAACAATATTGTTGGAGAAATTCCAGATTCTTTGATGAATCTTGTGGGTTTGAAGAATTTGAATCTTTCAAGAAACCTGCTTAATGGAAATATACCAATAAAGATTGGAAACCTACAGCAAGTGGAATCTTTGGATTTGTCAATGAACATGTTGTCTGGTCGAATTCCCGAAAGTTTGGCTACCTTGCACTCTATAAGCTACCTGAACCTGTCATTCAATAAATTATTTGGTCCTATTCCGGTTGGAAATCAGCTCCAGACTTTAGACGACCCGTCCATTTATGAAGGGAACAACGGATTGTGTGGGCCGCCGCTATCGAGATGCAAACCATCCAATTCTTCATACAGTAATGGCGGTAAAGATGAAGGTCAAGAAGATAATGATGAAGGCTTGTTTTCTTACGTTAGCATGGGGCCAGGCTTTGTTGTTGGATTCATGGGCCTTCTTGCTAGTTTGCACTTCATCAGGAGTTGGAGGTTGGCTTACTTTGGGTTCTTTGAGAATGTTTATGGTTGGCTAACGTTATCAATATTGTTGAACCTTGCTCGCCTAAGGAGGAAGTTTTTCTAGCGAGGTACGTACATTCATGAATATGAGTATAAAAATACCAGATTTCAATTCCCTTAATTTTAGAATGAGAACATGCATTTAAAGTCTTGCATATATAATAGACGTGTTTGTAAATCCATATTGTTCAATTCTTACAAGTCATAGTTTTTGATTTTTTCTTGTAAATTATCATAGATGTTCTTTAAGTGGCCGTAGGTAGATCTTCAGGAGATTATGCAGAAATCAATATGTTGTTAACATTAACTAACATTTGTAGGTATCCTTTCTTAATGGAGGTGTTCAGGTCAGGCAAAGACGATGAAGTACGTTATACCAATACTATGCTTCGAAGATAAAAGAATCATGCATGTGTACGTTTCACGCCATAAAGTCGCTTGTTTGTTTTTTGTTTTTTGTTTTTTCTTTTTGTGTGTGTTTATTGTTGTTTACTATGAAGATTAAAACTTCGTTATACCAATACTATGCTTCGATGAAGTACGTTATACCAATACTATGCTTCGAAGATAAAAGAATCACGCATGTGTACGTTTCACGCCATAACCTTAGTTTCCATTATATAACCAAAACCTTAAATTAATATTGTATGGCAGTATGACACTGTTAGACTTGTACTGTGTATATATATATATATATATATATATATATATATATATATATATATATATATATATATATATATATATATATATATATATAGATTTGCGTTCTTGTGGTGTACAAGCTTAAAATAGATAAAATAGGTACACATTTTGACCGTTGGATCAAACTTGATAGATGAGATCAAAATAAATAATATGAATTAATTAGATATTTAGTGTAAGGGTATTATAGTAATATTTGTTTTTTGCGCATTATCTTTTTTTTTTTTTTTTTTTTTTTTTTTTTTCATTTGTAATCCCATGTTAAATGCCAAAATCCCTACTAATTAGTTTTTATCCATACGTTACATGAACCTAACTAACCAATTTTTTATTATTCATTCATATGAGCTACTTGCATTGGCATGCAAATTGGATATGGGTATTTGCAATATGTGATGTGTACAGGTAACTGCATATTGGGACCTGCATACACATTTTGTATATCCTAAAAAATCTCCCACATTATTAGCCACTATAACATTGAGATATTGTATCACTAGCTAAAAGACCCGTGAAATTCACGAGTATTTAAAACAAACGTCGAAAAAATAATGAATGACATTGGATAAGCAAACGTAAAGGATAAAGTTAGTAACGATGAAACATAAGTCATGAAACACAATAGTTGAGTAACCCAAAAAGATTAAGTTCGTAATAATGAAACAAAAGGTTTATGAAACACACTATTACCGAAAGAGAACATAACCATCTTCAATCCTATTTTTTCTACTAAATTGAGATACTACAGCATGTAAGTATCACAAATTGTATACCACTTCTTTGTAGGCCGCATTGGTTACATATAGTTGACCATATGTTATGTGTTCCCCGTATACAATAGTTGGTTACAAAAGGTTTATGAAACACAATAGTTGCTGAGATGGATATTAAGAAAGCACGTACTCGAGATCGATCCTGATAATAGGTAAGTTAATCTTGGTCTTTTTGATCTTTCACTTCCAGAAAAGGTGGAAGTCTTTGACCCATTTACTTATCAATGGGTCCATTTGGGTTGTGTCTTATTGCAAAATGGTCAACTAAAATTTTAACGCCAAATGGACCAAACGGGTTGAAATCACCCGAAGTCTATTTTTAGCACCTACAACTCCCAGTATTTTAATTCGAAGACTTTGCATTAATTAGTCATAAAAGAAATTAAAAAAATGGACAAAAAAGTGTTACCATTTGATATGAAAAAAATGAAATATAAAAATCATGTAGTCGAATGTCAAATGATAATGAATGATTACAAAATAGTGATATATCTATAGGCAGAATCAGAGGCCTGGAAATGAACAAACTAGTAAGAACAATAAACAAGGATGTCACATTTTATATTTGCACAAGCCTTGAGCATATATACACAGATATGAAATCATAATAACTTCATCTATTTTTATGTTTATGCTGCTTGACCAACTCAATTAGATGCTCATATGTCCAAACTTAGCTCTTTCTGTCATCAAGTTCTTCAACAGTTTTCAGAAAATCCCCCTTTCCAAAAGCAACAAGAACCAAAGGGTTGGTTTTAAACTCAACAACATTCTCAAAAAAAACCCCATCTTTCTCCAAGAATCTATCCCATCAAATCTGTGTGTATCATACAAGACCCACAAGTAACAATGTCTGGTTTCACAATTCGAGCTTCCATTTCTAACAGTACTGCTTTAAAATGTCCAAAATCTTCAATTTTGGCGTATGCAAATAGCATTATGTTTGCAATTGTCACAGTCCATTTACTGTCACATATATTAACATCGTTCCAAGGATAATTTACTATCACAGTAAATAAACATCATTTCACCAAGTTTACAACGCCCCTTTTTTCTAGCATGGGTTATAACAGGTCTTAATGTATTAAACAAATGGATGGGTTGGGAAGGTATTAGTTGCTAAGGACTAATACAATTTGCAAAAGTTGTATACTACTAATCAATGTGTATACTACCAATCAAAAGTTGTAACTAACACACATTCCAAACTATTACAAAACATGTATGAAACTGATGCACATGAATCCTTAGCAACTAATACACATTGATGCCACTAATACACATGAATCATTACACACACATAAGTTTATTCCATCTAATACACATAATTAATTAGCACACATACTCACCTAATAGCTTATATTTAAAAACAGCAATACCTTTAGCTAACAGAATACTTATCAGTAATAGCTAATACACAAACCACAAATACATTTAGCTAACACACCCTTATCAGTAATACCTTATCAGTAATAGCAGCGGGGATGTGGATTGGAAAGATAGCACTCCATCAATACTTGATCTCAATAGTTAAGAAAAAGAGTTCGTGTGCCAGGTATCTCTTAAGTTCATCGGCCGATGTTGTCTCACTCTTGAAACAGATGGCGGATAATTGAGGCAATGGTAGATACATACTTAAACACTTAGGGTACATACAGAAGGATATATTTTACTAATAATGGTTTACTCTATTTCATCCTTAAGTCAGAGGCTCATAAGTGAGACTGCAAATCATCACCATAAACTTCTTAGTTTCCACTTTAAACACTTAGCTATATGTCATTTAATTACGAGTTTTACTTGTCTTATCATCTTACCATGAGGACAGTCATCTTTAGAGGCTGCAAGGTGCATTCTGTAATGGCCTAAACATCAAAAATGATAAAACTTTTATGCACAGGTTTCTAAACAGGTCTATTCAGCTTTAGTTACAGTTAATGCATCAGATATAATAACAAAAAACAATATACATCTGAAAACTATATAATTTCTTAATAATAATATGATTAGGAACTTGTAAGCATTTGAATGCAATGCACATATTCGACCTTGTTTAACCTATAGATATTTTCCTAAATTTGACCTGCACATAAAAATATCCTTAATTGAGACTGCGTTGATAATCAAAAATTAAGTAAAATCTTACATGTATCAATTAATGATTAGCGAACATAAACCCTTTAGACAATGCTCGAGTCTACGAGGTCCCAAGGGTATAATGATGCTTGTAAGTAGGTTTTATTAGAACTGAGCTAGATCAGCTGTGGGTATGTGAGATTTGCTTTTGCCTCGTCTAACTGAGGATGCAATTGTTAAGTTGAGTGATGTTACTTTTAACTAACTCATTGCTTTTTTGTCAGCAAAAATAACTTTTACCACACCCTTATCAGTAATAGCTTATATTTAAAAACAGCAATACGCAACTAATACACAAAAAACAAATACATTTAGCTAATACACCATTATATCTAAGTCGTCGCTACAACACACAACATCAATAAGTTCTTTATTTCAAAACACATAATAACCAATACACAATATATTACTTCAGCTAATACACATAATCAACAAATAGCTTATTTCAAAAACAGCCATATACAACTAATACATATGCTCATCTAATGGCTTATTTTCAAAACCTATATGAAACTTATAGTTAGCTAAGTACCTTCCACAACTCATTCAACTCATGCACATCAGTTAGGTAAGAAGCTTACACAACCAATTCAAGTCATACAGAACAAGTAGCTAATACATATAAATCAACTCACTCAATACCCAATAATTAAAAACGTATATTTTTAAGAAGAAATACACAATACCTTGTTCGTCTTCACTCCCATCGTCGATCACTTGGGGTTAAAAAAAAAGAACAATGTATCAATTATCAAGAATTGTTGCTTCTGCATTCCCATCGTCGATCACTTGGGGTTCAAAATTCGGCATACTTGTTTCTTATGATTGCAAATACACCTTTTTTTTTATTTGGGAATTTTTAATTGATTGCTCGATTTAAAGAAAAATGTAGAACGAAGATTGATTTGCATATATCCGGTTGAATTGTTGGGGTACGTTATTGTGGTTACCTAACTTTTTTTGTAACTGAGACCACCATCAATACAAGATATATTATCGTATAAAAAAGTGGTACACAAATGCCATTTGGCTTTCACTTAATTACAATTGTGCCACTCACTATTTAATATCTAATCTGATCTATCAAACTTGATCCAACGGTCCACATGTGTACTTATTTTATCTATTTTAAGGTTGTACACCACAATAACGCCCCTATATATATATATATATATATACATATATATATATATATATATATATATATATATATATATATATATATATATATATATATATATATATATGTGTGTGTGTGTGTGTGTGTGTGTGCATAAGTTTGGTTGTAGGAATTAGAGACTTGAAGCAAAGGCAAATAGAGTTTAATTTGTAAATTTGATTTAGAGTTAATTAAGTAAATGGTCTTTGTGGTTTGTTGATATAACGAAAAATGAGATCATCAAGGAAATCGTTAGACCAAAAAAAAACAAAAAAACAATGAGTTAATATGGTCTTTCAAATTTCTTCACGGGAGAAGATGGCCTTTCTGCATATTCCATCACCATCAGGAACCAGGAAGACGTTAACTTATTTTCTTTTAGAAAAATTGCGACAAAAGTTAGCGTATCCCAGATTGTTGAATTGCAGCTACACTGTGATGTATGAATCAAGATACAGGCTGCGTTGTGGTCCATGCCTGATTCTCGTCATCAAAATCATCTGTCCTAGTGTAACAACCCTCTTGAAAATATGATATTCCAGTCCAACACCCTGCGAAAAAGCAAGATGCTTCCAAGTGTACAAACAACCTGCAATAAAATGAGACAAATTGATAATAGTGAGCATGAATAATAGGTCTCTTTTAAGTGTTGCTCATGGATACACAGATTGAGATGAACTAAATTACATATTTATAAGATAACCGCTCAAAATGTTCACATCAAATTTTTCGACAGGCATAGTGATAAAAGAATTTTTGCACAGGTTTGAATCCAAGCCAATTGTGTTGCATTATGTGTTTGTAATGAACCATTTTCTGAGTTTGAATATGAGACAATGTATGCATATGAATGAAACAGTAAACGGGACAATATAGTAAACAATGGTTTTATTGATACTTGATTGATTGATCATTTGTTTACAGACACATGGACACCTATTATACAATACTAAATGACATGACAGTTACATTTAACCATTGTGTCGTTTGACACATAACTACATTAACTAATAACTACTTTAACTACCAAAATCCTAACTGCTATAATAACGGGTGTTTGGGTTAACTGTTTTGTCCCAAACTCAACCCATTGCAGCCTTACTAATTCGACCCATAACTATATACTAAAATACATATTTGACTTTTGGCATATAATGAAATTAAATGGACAACAAGAATTACAGCCCAATAATTTTGGTTCTGGCTAGTTAAGAAAAGGGTCAAAAGAGCTTCGGATCAAAACATGTAACTTTTGATATATGTCAATGAGGCCGGGCAAAATTTCATCGAATTTTCGAACGAATAAATTATGAAGTGTTCTGCATTGGAATATACTTTGAACAAATCCCAATCCATTTGACAAGTGTGACCAGCAAAAAGCCGTTTCCTTTATTTTTTAACAGTCCCGACCCGTTAGATATAACAAATAGCCTGAAACAACCCATTCATAACTCATAAGCAAATGGGCTGAAAATTGCTACCTCGTAACATCTCATTCCATGTTTTCTTGCAGCATTGACAATGAAAAAGATGTGTAAAAGGATAATAAAAAGGCTAGCTTGGAAGCAGTTGTGACAGTAGATAAGCCATAGGCTAATAAGTTCATCTATGTGACACAGATTACATGTTAAGTTGTGCATGGTGCTGGACTTATAAAAGCTCAAAAGAAATCATGACCGGCTTCAGTCAGAAAATAGAGTACGATTTAACTGCGGGTTATAGTTTGTTTGTTCTTAAACTATGTTCTATCATATGCTTACTGTAACAAACACCAAATGGGCTGCTTTAACTTCTTATTATTGCTGTAACATAGCCACGGATTAGTTATCGAGCTAGGCATATACCATTTTCCACCAGAAATCATTCACACACAACGTAGGCACCATTGCAACTGATAAGAATCTAAGACCTGAGAGACAGGTTGCACCATTTCTTAGCTAAACGTGTATTGTAAAAGAACGCCTTTAGAATCCAAAAATATGTGAGAATTATAACTCCCTTAACAGAGAGAATCCCACCTATAAAACACAATAAATTAACATCCAACAAGTCACTATATGCTCTAGCCGGATCTATCCGGGTCTTGGCCAGCCGGATATAGCCGAATCTTGGCCGGAAGAGCCAGGTCTGACCGGGTCTTGGCCGGATATAGCTGGGTCTTGGCCGGTTATAGCCAGGATTTGTGCGGATAGTCGTGGTTATAACCATTTTCGTCGCAATGAGTCGGTGAAATAAAATGCTTATGCACTAATTATCAATTTGTAAAAAATGAGTTTAAAAAACTGTCTGAAACCAACTTGCACGATTATGAAGATAGTAACTTGTCACAATTACATGAGATCGAAACAAAACAAACATCGATAACATCCACAAACAAAGTCGTCAAACGACCACACAAACCAACTGAAATAGAAACAGAAGTCTAGTACTCATTTTCATCGCTTTCATCCTCGTCACCTCAGCACCAACCTCCTCATTATCCTTCTCAAGAGCAGAAAGATCCTCACAAGCCTCGGAAAACTCTCCTTCTTCCATTCCCTCACCAACGTACCAGTGAACAAACGCACGCTTAACATACATGAGGTCAAACTTGTGGTCAATGCGAGAGAACACCTCTGCAACACTGGTTGAGTTAGAAATCATGCAGACCGCTCTTTTAGTCTTGATTCTTGCAACTGCAGCATTGACATCCTTGGGGACAACGTCACCACGGTACACGAGGCAGCAAGCCATGTACTTTCCATGACGAGGATCACATTTGGCCATCATGGAAGATGGCTAAAAAGCACTGTTGGTGATCTCGGCAACCGAGAGCTGCTCATGATATGCCTTATCGGCTGAGATGACATGCAGGAGCATATGACGAAAGCATGAAATGGATCCAGGTGTATGGACCCAAGTTGCTCTGGAATTCAGTCACATCAACGTTCAAAGCTCCATCAAACCTCAAAGACGCGATCAATGATGAAATCGATGACCTGAGAAACAAGGCTATTAAGGTTATCATAGGTGGGACGCTCGATGTGAAGAGGAGGTAAAAGATAATACTGTATAAGGTGAACAGAAAGAAGAATCCAAGAGTGAGGCAATGGAAGTCGATGACGACAAGGAAATTCCAAATGAGGAGACAGAATATGGATACCAAAGTTCCTTATACAGAAGAGGAAGAAGAGGAAAATGGGGAGGACGTCCAGGAGGAAAAGGAATCTAAAAACCGCTCAAGAAATAAAGGTGGTGGAGAAAAAAAGCAATAGCAGATCGATGAAGACACTGACTGAGAAAAAGGTGACGGAGAAAAAGAAGGAACCCACAACTCCTGTTGCTCCTACAATTGATAGGCCTGTACGTGAGTGGAAATTGGTTGAGTGGTTGGTTGCGGTCATTGAACACTGCTAAGGAATTCCATAAGGTTGTTTTCATAATTTATAGACATGGTTGGCAAAGCCCACCTAAGACTATCTTTATCAACAAACTATTACAATCCAATCTTTTATTAAAATATTATTTTCTTTTTCTTTCATCTACAAAATAAATACATACAATCAATTCATACTTTTTTTTATCATTTATCAACAACACAACATAACATATAATATTATTATTTTTATATTTAGTTTAATTATTTCAAATTTTATATAAAACTATATGTTTGATAAAATATTTACTAATAAAATTTTATATAAATATTAATATATTTTTTACATTTTTTAATAATAATACAAAATAATAAATTGTAAAAAAAAAGAAAAAAAAAAAAAAAAAAAAACAAATGATAAACATCCATTGAAATAGTGCCATGTGGCAAGTTGTGAGTTGGGGATCTGGTTTGCCCCGCGACCAAGATTGCAACATACAAGTAATTTAAAAGTATTATTTTGTCATTTATTTTCTTTTGGTTGGGTTGACAATCTCTCCAATAAGAGTGTTACAATTTTTTATACTTTTACTACAATCCGCGCATTATAGTATTGTACGCTATGATGTACAGCTTATACAAAGTGGTGTAACTATCAAATAAAATGGTGTGATTATCAATACCCCTCCAATAAACATGGTCTAACATCTTACAAAATGTGTATTAGTGCAAAAGTTTGTTGCTTCGCTTTATTAAATTTGATCATATTTAAATGACTTGGCCCACCTTATTTTTTTTCTTGCAAGCTAGAGCTATAAAACAATCTTTTTATTTGTTATGATTTTAGACTTGAGATGTTATATGATTAAATAGAATCCTTGTAAAAATAATGTGATAAAAAAATATATATTGAAATCTTATTTATACATAGTAACATATTTGTTTGTGTTTATGGTTTAATAGTTGGGTTAACAATTTTTCATAATTAAAATCCATCTTAAATTTCATGGCTTTCAATATTATTTAAGCTTTTCGTCTTATACTTAACGATGCTCGTCTTTTTTTCCGGCCACCTAGAAACTAAATTCTAGCTCCGTCACTGAACTTTAGGGATGCGTTTGGCGTTTATGTTTGATGAATGTGTACTTTAGTTTAGGTTCGGATTTTAATTTTGTTTCTGGATTTTGGGTTTCTGAAATGGCAAGTGTTATGTTTTTATGTGAGTTGAGGCTCTCCAAGTCAAGAGTAGTATCCTGCAGTTTTCTGACTTTGTCTGGCCTGAAAATGACGTAAGCGAACATTTCATCTCTAAAAAATGTGGTCTACGTAAATTAAAAAAGAATGTTATAATTTATGATGAAATACTTTATATTCGAACTTTTCACTCGATTTTATCTTGGTACGAAAATTTAAACAAAAAAATGTTTGAATTTATGACAAAATACTTTATATTCAAACTCATAGTTCAGATATTTTAGCATGTGCATAACTTTTTTGGGATACACAAATATGATAAAGTATCTACTCAAAAGCTAATTTTGATATGAATGCTTGTATATTTGGAGATACATTGATGATCATTACTATGAGTTAAGGTAACCAGTATATATGATCATTGCAGGACAAGCAAAAGCTAAAAGCGGATGAAAAACTTAAGAAGAGCATGTGTCTGATTGTCTGAACCTGAAACCGAGTCTGAAGAAGAAAACAGTAGACGCATAAAAGAGTTCCTAACAAGTCTTCTTCTAAAAAGAATAAATCAAAGACAGTATCTACACATAAAAACCAGCCACAGAATTATCTACAACGGTATTTTAGTAATGTTGATGAAAGTTATAAATGTTCTCTTGCTATCATTACTGAGTTGCTTTCAGAGAAAGATCAGGTCTGCGAGAGGTGGCAAACAGGTTGGGTCAGGTTAGGATGGGTCATGGGTCAAACGGGTCAGGTCGACCCATTACATTTCCTTTTTGGAACAACTTGCCTTTTTTTATTGAAACATAAAATAGGAGATTATATACAATGATTAAACAAATACATCAACTTATAAAAATTAAAAACCATACCCCATTATGAGTTTGGAAAGGTTTTTGGTGAATTCAGTAATTTGTTCATACAAGAACTTGCGCATATCTTAGCAACGCTTTTCAAAAAGATCAATTTTCAATATGAAGAAGGTATGGTTGGGTCAATGTCAAATAGGCCTCTTGTTGTATTACTAAACATGAATATGACCTCAAAGAAAAAGAAACTGGTTACTGGACGAAAAAAGTTTTGTCCTATTTTTCTGTTAATCATATTGAACACACAATTTCTATGCCACAAATAGTGTAAATTGCATAAATCATCCCTAAAGTTTGGCCAAATTGCATGTTTCATCCCAAACGTTACGAAATGCAAGGATCGTCCATGTGGGGAAACCTTTTGTGCAAGTATCGTCCCTGTGGGGAAACCTTTGATGCAAGTATCGTCCCTGATACTTGCACCAAAGGTTTCCCCACAAGGACGATCCTTGCACTTTTGTAACGTTTGGGATGAAACATGCAATATGGCCAAACTTTAGGGACGATTTATGCAATTTACTCCCACAAATAAATAGAGCAATAATAGAACAAATTTCAACTTTGTTACACACCAATATTTAGCTTGCTCACAGAAAAAGAGAATTGCAAAAATCGTCCCTAAAGTTTGGTCAAATTGCACGTTTCATCCCGAAAGTTTGGAAAGTGCAAGGATCGTCCTTGTGGGAAACTTTTGGGGCAAAATTAGTCCCTTGCCTACATCAAATGACTAAAATACCCCTGTCCTTATATTACATTTCAGTTTCTTACACAAATGGTCCCTGTGTTTTGCCAGGTTTTGCAGATTTAGTCCTAACTTTTTTTTAATTTATTTATTTAACTATTAATATTAGTATTATTTTTTTTATACCTTTTCGTCCGTTTTTCTTATGTTTTTGTCCGTTTTTCTCACGTTTTTTTTTCGTTTTTCGTCCGTTTTTATCCGTTTTTCTTACGTTTTTTTCCGTTTTTTTCCGTTTTTCTTACATTTTTGTCCGTTCTTCTTACGTTTTTTCCGTTCTTCTTACGTTTTTTCTGTTTTCATACGTTTTTGTCCATTTTTATCCGTTTCTCTCACGTTTTTTTCCGTTTTTGTCCGTTTTTCTTACGTTTTTGTCCGTTCTTCTTACGTTTTTTCCGTTTTCATACGTTTTGTCCGTTTTTCTTACGTTTTTGACCATTCTTCTTAAGTTTTTTCCATTCTCATACGTTTCCTCCATTTTTCTTACGTTTTTGTCAGTTCTTCTTACATTTTTCCCGTTTTCATACGTTTTTGTCCACTTTTCTCACGTTTTTTCCATTTTCAAATGTTTTTCTTCCATTTTTCCACATTTTCGTCCGTGTTTACACTGTCCACCACCACCAAAAAATTTCCAAAAACATATTTTCAAAATAAAATTTAGAAAAAAAAGTAAAAAATAAGGTTTTCGAAAAAAATTTGAAAAAATGTTTTTGAATTTTAGAATTCCAAAAAACATATTTTCGAAATAAAATTTAAATAATTCGAAATTTTTTTTCCATTTTTTAAAATTTTTCTAAAAAAACGTTTTTTTAAAAAATATTTTTTCTAAAAAATAATTTTTCTAAAAAATAATTTTATTTTCAAACATTTTTCTCAAAAAATTTTATTCGAAAAAATATTTTAATCGATTTTTTTTTAATTTTTTTCTAAAAAATTCCAAAAAAGTATTTTTTTTTTTTTTTTTTTTTTTTTTTTTTTTTTACAATAGTTTAAGAATTTTTTTTTGGATAATTATTTTTTGATTTTTTTTTTTCAAATTTTTTTTGAAATCTTTTTCTTATGAAAACGGAAAAAACATGAGAAAAACAGACGAAAACGTATGAAAACGGAAAAAAGTGAGAAAAACGGGTGAAAATGTAAGAAAAATAGACAAAAACGTATGAAAACAGAAAAAACGTGAGAAGAACGGAGAAAAACATATGAAAATGGAAAAAGCGTAAGAAGAACGGACAAAAACGGAAAAAACGTGAGAGAAACGGATAAAAACGGAAAAAACGTAAGAAGAACGGACAAAAACGTAAGAAAAACGGACAAAAACGTATGAAAACGGAAAAAACTTAAGAAGAACGGACAAAAACATAAGAAAAACGGACAAAACGTATGAAAACGGAAAAAACGTAAGAAGAACGGACAAAAATGTATGAATAACAGACAAAAATGGGAAAAAACGTGAGAGAAATGGATAAAAACGGACAAAAACGTATGAAAACGGAAAAAATTTAAGAAGAACGGAAAAAACATAAGAAAAACGGACAAAAACGTATGAAAATGAAAAAAAACGTAAGAAGAACGGACAAAAACGTAAGAAAAACGGAAAAAACGTAGGAAAAACCGACAAAAACGGACGAAAAACGAAAAAAAAACGTGAGAAAAACGGACAAAAAAGTAAGAAAAACGGACAAAAACGGACGAAAAGACATAAAAAAATAATATTAAGATTAATAGTTAAATAAATAAATTAAAAAAAATAGGACTAAATCTGCAAAACCTAGCGAAACATAGGGACCATTTGTGTAAGAAACTGAGGGCACGTTGGGTAGAGAGAATTTCAGAGAATAGAAATGAAGCAGAGAATATAAATTCAGAGAATAGAAATCAGTAGAGAATTTTGTTCAATTCTAATGTTTGGTAACAACAGAGACTTGACCCGAGAAATGAAAAAAAAAATATTTGTTGATTTAAAAAAAAATATATATTTTTTCTAAATAACAATTCTAAAAAATATATTTAAAAAAAAATTTATAAGTTATATATATTTTTTTAATTTTTTTTTTAAAAAAAATTTAAAAACTTATTTTTTTAAAAATTATTTAAAAAAAAGTCATTTATTTTTTTATAAAAATTATTTAAAATTTTTATTTTTTCTAAATAACAATTCTAAAAAAATATATTTAAAAAATATTTTTTTAATTTATTTTAAAAAAACTTATTTTTCTAAAAATTTATTTAAAAAAAATTAATTTTTTTTTATAAAAATTATTTAAAAAAATTATTTTTTCTGAATAACAATTCTAAAAAAAAATTATTTAAAAAAAATATATTTTTTTTTAAATTATTTTTTATAAAAAAATTATTAATATTTTTAAAAAACCTATTTATTTTGTATGAAAAAAAAACTTGTCTACGTGATTTATTTTGTAGCATAATGTAGAGAAATGGGATTTCCACTCCAAAAGGTGAGGAAAATAGAGAATTGGTTTTGTGTGTAAGTGGAATTCTCGAGAAAATTGATTTCTCCGCTTTTTTATTTCCCAAGCGTACCAAACACGAGAATTTTGTCCATTTCCATTTCTCCACCTTTATTTCTCCCTACCAAACACACCCTGAAATGAAATATAAGGACAAGTGTATTTTAGTCATTTGATGTAGGTCAGGGACTAATTTTGCCCCAAAAGTTTTCCACAGGGACGATCCTTGCACTTTCCAAACTTCCGGGACGAATCATGCAATTCGGCCAAACTTTAGGGACAATTTTTGCAATTCTCTCTCACAAAAATATAGCAGTACCAAACACTCTACATGATGCAAGAAGTAACCAAACACTCCCTGCCATTCTGTGATTTACTTACTCAAGTTTACAGATGTGAATTTGTAATTGACCCATTCGGCCCATTCTTATTACTGATCAGACCTACTCTACTACTTTGAAGATGTTTTGAAAAGCCTACTCGACCCAAACTTATTCACCATATGACTCAAAGTTTCTAAAAAAATACCCATTCCAACCTATTTTACATAATTGGGTCAATTTTGTGTCACACCCTGTTTAAGGCGGAAACACGAAGTGTAAATGAGAAAGGCACATTGCTTAACATGATAGATTTATACCTTATAATTATTTCAACAATAGTTTACAACTTTTACAAACAATTCTTGTCTCAAATATGATAGAAAAATATGTCGCTTTTGAAATCTTGTTGTCTTGAAAACATGGTAGCAGAATGACAATAGTCTGACTCCAATAAACGTGTCTTCAAATACCTTCATAATGATCCACCTGAAAATAGTACTAGAAAACGTCAATATAATGTTGGTGAGCTTGTAGTTTTGAAAGTTAAACCACGAAGTTGTGAATAATAGCGTAGGACAAATGTGAGTGTGATACACAATTATAGGCACATATTGAAACGAAATAGTTACTGTTGCGACAACTGAACATGCCAATAGAAACAACACACCACAAGGGTCTTCCGACATACAGTCAGGATGCACAGGGGAGCTACCCCGATAGTACTATCAAATGCTTCGGCTCCAAACGGAGTTAAACAGTTGCGCATGCTTGCTCAGATGAAATAAAGTTATACCACATAGCACATAATCGCAATCAAACGCACATAATTGTCCAAAACAATGAAAACAGTAAGCCACAGCATAAAAACATTTGAAAAGCATTTGTACCATTTCCACCCCAAGAAAAACGTCTTAAAAAGTGAGGCTACGATAACTCACCTCAATAAAGCAGTCTAAATAGAGTAAAGTCAAATAGTACAAGTGTGCGGCACTGACACGCGACCTATATTAGTATGTCAAGTTTAGCTTACAGATTTGTGTGAATGTTTAAGACTCGATAAGTTTGAAAGTTTTTAAGCGCTTGTGTTATTGTTGTTTGTGTGGCAGTATTTAAGTTTAAATAGTTTCTAAGTGTTTATAAGTATTGGCTCTTGAAAAGTGTATAAATATTTATAAGTATAAAAGTATAGATGACGAGTAAATCTCTAGTTCGAAAGTAACCAAAAGACTATGTACCGAAAGTAATCATAAGTAAAGTATCATGAAAAATAGATGTAGCTGGTAATTAATAAATACTTATAGTAAGTATTTAATTACTTAGTATTTATTTGTATAATAAGTTTCTAAGTCGTAAAGTGTACATATGTATATATAAGTATATATGCGAATACTTAGTGGATGATAAGTTAGAGAAGTTATAAAGTTTCATAGTTCATTTATAAGATTAAGGTATTCTATTATTGGACTTAAAAGGCTGATATCTTTGATAATATTTTAATAGTCCACTTGTTCCATATAAGTCCAGTGCATCTTTATTGTGTATGTTGCCATCTTTATTGTGTGCACCCAAAAAAAGAAAAAAGAAAAAAAAAAGTTCTAAATGACTATTTTGACAGTGATGACCAAATTAGTAACAATGAATGTAGATATTCATTATAAAAATAATGTTCCATGTTCTATTGATGCATAAGACGTAGTTTTGAGACCCATAGGTTGCATAAGCACGTCTACATTCATGATCTAATGTCAAGAAAGAAAAAAAAAACAGGTAGAAAATGTGTCAAATTTTACCACACAAGCTTCAAAACACAATTCTCTTACACTTATGTTTATGTATATCGATTTGTATAAAACTCAAGATCATGTGTGACTTTCAAAGGCTCAACAAATTTACAAACATAGCAATTAATATTAAGTTTTAACCCATCTCTTAAGCATATTGTGATGGTATGTCGATTTGGTTTATGGTGTAAACCCATTTTGTGACAACTCTTTACATATTTACATAATCTTTAATATGTTCAAGATTAGCTACATGATAAATGAAAGAGACACAAAGCATAAGATTTAAAGAGTCCTTACAATGTTATATGTAGGTGGTATTCGATTAGGAAGTAGAAACAAGAACCTAGATCACCAAGAAACTTGAACTAATCCAAGCAAGCCCAAAATCAATCAACCCTTGAATCAAAGTTACTTTGCTCTTTGTTTTTGGTGATAAAATTGAAAGGAAATGTGTGTTTCATCCTGTGGTCTTCAAATCAGTTAAAGAAGAGAGAAAAAAAAGGAAGGCTTTGACCCAAGACTTCAAAGTGGAAATTTATGTGTGTTGTTCCATGTTGGTTCAAACACAACAGAAAATAGGAAGACATCTTGAAATAAAAAGTTTATGAAATGTGTAGGGGTGTTTGTGTGACCGATGGTTACAAAGCAAATAGAAGGGGAGGGTTTGTTGTTTTTGTAGCAACCGAATGAGGATGAGTAGTAGTGCTCTTGTCTTTGTAGAAGAACTTGTGGTAGTGAGGTTAAGGCTTGTATGAGGAGTACATAATATGCTTGTTGAATCTTGAAAAAATACAAAGTTAAATGAGGTGTGTAAGGTTAGTACAAGGTAATAGGTTAAGAAGTGTACGACATGGGTCTAAAGTACATGACCTAATTCCATAAACACCCCACAAGTACAAGTCCACTCACCTTATGTACCCCAAAAATTTCTGTTTTCTTCAAATACCCCGGGGCGACTCTCTTCTAAAAAATCTTGGGCAACTCCCACCATTGTTGGACAAGTGTCCCTATGGTTGGGCCCACATTGCACTTACATAGTACTAGTTAATCAGACCATTTCTTGGGCGACTGGGCCCACATTTTTTGGGCGACTTCGCTTTTTTACTTTTAGTTAACTTACATTTTTTGTCTTTGTGGTTTGTTTGGTATTTCAATTTTGATCCTTGTGGTTATTATTATTGTTATTAATATATACAAACACAAACATATACAAAATATAAAGTTAAACACCCTAAAATTAATTTCATTAGCCTCCATCTTGATTTTCATTCTCCAATGATCCATTAAAAAAAATAATAAAAAATAAACAAATTCCACCGATCAAGATTTACCAATTTATAATACCAATTCATAACAAATCTCGCTTCTTAACACCAAGATTTACCACAACATTCATACCAAACTTGTTTCATTTGTTTTTAGTTATCAAAACATATAACCTGTTTTATTTATACCCAATAATCACGAGTTTGACTCGTGACCGAGTCAAAACACGTTTTCCTACCTTGTCTTCAACAAATCTATAAGTGGGAGGTGACAAGGAGTTATGTGGAATGTCTCTAGGTGGCGCGTTGGTGAGGAGGAGTGGCAATGGGGTATTTGTTGGGCGCGTAGTGTTGATAATAATGATGAGGGAATCACGGGGATGCTTGTGGTGGTGGCGGTGTAGTGTGGTGAATGGCGGTGGTGGCGTGGTGGCCGGTTACATATGACGGCGGCTAGGGTTTTTAAGAGGAGGGAGGATATGAATGTTTGTGATATGTTTTGAGGATGATTGTGAGTGTGAGTATATGTTTGTGTTTGTGTATATTAATAGTAATAATAATAACCACAAGGATCAAAATTGAAATACCAAGCAAACCATAAAGACCAAAAATGTACTCGTAAGTTAACTAAAAGTAAAAAAAGTGAAGTCGCCCAGAAAATGTGGGCCCAGTCGCCCAAGAAATGGTCTGGTTAACTAGTACTATGTAAGTGCAATGTGGGCCCAATCATAGAGACACTTGTCCAACAATGGTGGGAGTTGCTCAAGATTTTTTGAGAGAGAGTCGCCATCGGGGTATTTGGAGAAAACTGAAATTTTTTGGGTACATAGGGTGAGTGGACTTGTACTTGTGGGGTGTTTATGGAATTAGCTCAAAGTATATTAGTTAGTTTTAGGTGAAGCCAAAAGACCCATGTGTGTGGGGTTTCCCTTGGTGTCGGCAGATTATAAAAAAAATGATGAAGGAATTTGTTTTGCTTTTGTGTTTAAAATCTTGTGAAGATACATTTTAGGTAAATGTCACTATCTATTCCAAATGTATATTTGTAAGTTTTGTGAAATTTGATGATAAATAAATGTGTGTGAGTTGCTTGGGTCTCTGCTGAAACAAAAAGAACAAAGAGAGGGTGTTTTGACCAAATAATTTAAAAGGGGAAAATGTTGTGTGGTTGGTTTGCGTGCTTCGTACAGTAACAAGAAAGAAAGAAAAGGTGAAAGTTGAATTGAAAATAAATGGGTGTATGTGCCCTCTATGTTTCAGCCGTGTATTTAAGAAGCAAAGGAGGAATAGTTTGCCTTACTTTAGTGTTGGTTAACTTGTGTCTAGCCATTTTAAGCAAGCATCACTTTCTAGTGCTACTATGGTGTAGTCAACAAGGCTCTTCTCATCATTCGGGTCCCACTTGTGCCACATCATCCAACACCTCTTCACAACTAACCCCTCCTCACCAAACAACAAATCTCAACTTCTTCATTCGGGCCCCACCACTTACAACTTTATTTTTTATTCATTTCATTAAATAAAATAAATTCATTTCACTAATAATTAAAAATAATACGCCACATTAATTTTATTTCATCAAAATTAAAAAAAAAAAAAAAAGAAAAAAAAAAAAAGAAAAAAACCTGAAAAATAAACGATGCCCCCAGTTCAATAGTTAGAGATGTATAACACAATCCACTCACAATTCATAAACATACCTACCTAGCAAGGCCCAATTCCACTTTCCTACCAAAAAAAAAAAAAAAAAAAAAAAAAAAGGTATCTTCTTTTCCAAAACACACACCAACACACACACACACTATATCTCAAAAAACAAAACACACAAACACAAATATGCATATGAACAAAGGGAAAAAAAATAAATGAAAGAAACCTGCACTTTTTGTCAGCAATTTTTCTCGCCGTGGCCACGGACAAACAGCCAATGAAGATGAACGGCGAGCCTCCCTTGGTGTAGTGGCGAGGAACGGCTCGCCGTTGAGCCTCCACGTGGGAACGACGAGCATCAACGGTGAGACTACACCGTGTGCTTTAAGAGATTCTTGTGGAGTTGACCAAAACATGTGACCATGGGTGTGTTTGTCTTGTGACTTTTGGCAGAATAAGAGAGAGCAAAGAAAGGAATATTTTGACTTGCTTTTGTGTCTAGTATAAGCATGTAACACAAAATGAGTAAAAGTCATTTTCTATTGCAAGTCCAAATGAGAGCATGTGAGGTTGACCATTTCTTCTGACTTGATTGTGAGAGTTTGGGGCGGCAAGGTGAGGAAATAGAAAAGGAAAATGATTTTTTTGAATTTACTCCGTGTATTCCGTGTCCCATTTGAGCTAAAATGTAGTTGTGGTATCTCGTTTGGCGTTTTTAAGCATAAACACGTAGAATACCTTTTTGTAAGTGTTTTCATAAAAATAATATGAAACATTTTTATTGGGCTCATTTGACTTTAACCATAACTAATTTAGTGTTGGTACACGTGCGGGCTCGTTTTTCAGGAAAAGCGAAATAACTTCACGTTCTTGAGTTTTAATCATCAGTAAATGTCAAAAAAATAAGTAATTTGCATTTTATGATAAAATAAATAGTCTGAATATTTCCGGTATTTGCTTACTGAAATTTCCGGTTTACGCGATTTAACCAAACGGTTAACGTAAGAGTAATAAAGTAGTCGTTCAAGATAAATAATTTTGTGTTTTATTAATAGGTATTACCTTGAAAATGTCAATTGCTACATTTTGCCAGGTCTATGTCTGCGTTAAACTGATGTTACCATTGTATTTCTTATTGTTATCATCTCTCATATATTACATGTTATTTAAGCGAGCGCAGGTAAAAAAGGGTACAAGCGCAAGCAAGTAAAGCACATCTACCCTCTAGTGCTACATACCCCTTGTAAAAGCTCATCCACCCATGTAACTTAATGATGTTTCCTTTATTGTACTAGGGCGTGGAGAGAGGTAAAAGAAATTTTGTTATGCATCATAAATGTGTAGTTATCACTTATCAATACACATTTAAAAGAACATTAGTGAAGATATTAAATCTGCATCAATCAAAGGTAATTTCGCATCAATCAAAAGTATTACTTGCTTGAAGAGGAATAGTTGCTTCTCAGTTTAAATGTCCGCATAAAATGTTAAGCACTACACGACAAATGTTAGCTCGGGCTAGGATGTCATCTAAGTGTTTTAGATATTATTTTGCTGAAGATTCTTGCACATTCTTTGCGAACAACATTTTTTTCTCTTGAGCAATTTGATCATTAATTGTAACATCTTCATCCAACCCAATAGCAGCTCTGGAAAAAGATTCCCAATTGTTTATCACAAGACTTATCCATATCGATGGTGTGGTAGTAGGTGCATACTCTGTATTGTTTCTTGATTAGAGAAAGAACTATTTTATTCCTTGCCCTTTTCGCTGCAACCATTGTGACAGTGAACATTCTTTTCCTCCATTTGTGGGTCGTAAGTTTGTCAAGGTCAATTACAAACATATTATCTATCAATGTTTCAAAAAAATTGTAGAAATTCTTGGTAGTTTAGTTCATAGATTGTGTCGCTTAAGTTTATAGTTAAATCTTGATAGTTTTCCCCGTAACCCAATTCTCTCGACTCCTCCTCTCCAAAATCTTGCATACACTTAAACTTGAATATCATAGCTCCCCCTAGATCCATAGCAGTCACGTACAAATTGTCTTGGCACATATGGACTTCCAAATGCTCTATTCTCATTGTTTGTTACTAGGATTATGTTTACGTATGGTATATGAAACGCCCAGATTTTTTTTTTTTTTTTTTTTTTTTTTTTTTTTTATATATATATAATTCTGTAAACTGTATAAATTGATAAAACTAGCGGAAGCGTATTTTCTACATCATACAGGCATATTTCAAACATCCCGTTAAAATACTAAGCTTTGAAAAATACATAACAATGACTCTTTAAACTTGGTAAAGAAGCTGGTTCTTGATTTTGGGGCATTCCAAACTGATAACACATGATGGAAATGAGAAGCTCGTTACCTAACCCGCGAGCTACACCATTTTAACCCATTATGCCCCATTTAGCATGTACATGGTCTCATCTTGCATACCTACAAAAATATAAACCGAGAACGGTAAGTCTATAAGACTTAGTGAGATAACGGAACTGTATTAAATCATAAACTGAACATAAGCATGATGCTGAATAAGTATATATAGTACTATTCTGACTACATGAATCATAATATTGACTAAGTGCATAAGCACGACACTAACTGATTAAATACATGATACACCATGTTACTAACTGAGTACATAAGCATACTGAGTGTGTAGAACACATACTAACTGAGTGCATAAGCACATACTGGCTAGTACTTATAGTACTATACTGGCTGAGTGCATAAGCACATACTGACTGAATGCATAACTGACTGAATACATAGCTGACGAGCCATATAAACATGTTAATCATCCATACAGGATGTCTGAGTTCCGATTTTGGAACATTTACTATTCTAAGGCTCGATTCTCCACTAAGGAGGTCTAAGTTCCAACTTTGTCTGGAACACATGTGTGATCACATAACTGACTATATACTTATAGAATGACATGCATATATAAACGCATCGCAGGCCAAAAGTGCATAAAGCACCTTGCACACATTACTAAATGCATATAACATTCATATATAAATTAAGATTAAGCTAAATACTTGTGCTGACTACAACATGATACTAAGCTGAGCTGGATCTGAGACCAAGCTGAATATAGAAACTGAGCAATAATATGGTCACGAGGTTAAACTAAGACATGATACTAAAACTGAATTAATTACTAAAATTGTACTATATCATAAAACAAGGCTGAGATATAACTTAATATACTACAGCTGTACTATAACATAATGCTGAACTACTATAAGTATAATGTTGAGATCGCTATCGCTATCGCTATGGCGTATACTGAGGTTGAGCCACGACATACTACTGAATAAGACCAATCAGGTCTACTTTATACTGAATATGGCCAAACAGGTCAACATGATAATGAATATGACCAAACAGGTCAACATGACAGTTAATATGACAAACTGATCAACATGACAGTTGAATATGACCAAACGGATCAACATGACATTTAATATGACCAAACAGATCAACATGACAGTTGAATATGACCAAAAGGATCAACATGACATTGAATATGACCAAACAGGTCAACTTGATGCTTAATATGACCAAACGGGTCAACTTGTGCTTAATATGACCAAACGGGTCAACTTGGGTCAACTTGATGCTTGATATGACCAAACATGTCAACATGATACTGAATATGACCCAACGGGTCAACTTGATACTTAATTTGACCAACAGGTCAACATGATAGTTAATATAACCCAACGGGTCAACTTGATACTAATATGACCTCACGGGTCAACATGATACTAACATGATCTCACGGGTCGACATGATACTAAATATGACCACACGGGTCAACATGATACTAATATGACCTCACGGGTCAACATGATACATAACTTACATAATACTTGAGATATAGCAAGGCATATATATATATATATATATATATATATATATATATATATATATATATATATATATATATATATATATATATATATATATACTAAACATGCTTAATCTATTAAACATGTTAACTAAAAATCCGTTACTCACCTGGGCCGTATAATGCAAGATGAATGATTCTGAATATGCCTCGAACACCTATATCATGATAGATGCACACGTATAATGTTAACACGTAACAACTAGGCATGAATATAACATGATAGTCCAAATATAAGTGCAACTAAGCACACATAAACTAACTATAATGCATGAACTCATAAACTAGTTATGGCATAAATCTCGCCAAACATGAATTACTATGCTCGCGAACTCGAGCTAAGCTAACCAAGTCTTGTCACTTGGTTCTACACTTTCATAACATGAATTATAATCATATAGGCTGAGAACATAAGCTATCATAGCATATAATCACCCGGGACTTGCAAAAACATCATATTATGTCATAATTATCAAAACACTAAACAAAGTGTTTGCTGATTTTCTGTAGCAGCGTACAATTGCATCATTTTGGCCGATTTAACTACATAACCAGGTCATGAGGCTAATTTTCCTTGAAATTATACTATTGCCCCTTTCCGAAAAGGTATGGAACGCTCCCAACGGAGCTACGGTTGATTTTATATGAATTTCTAAAGTTCGGTTTGCTGCACGTTTTATAATCTGACCTTGCTGCAGTAAAACACAATTCTGACCAATTTAACCACTTAATCAGCCAAAACTTAAAACATAGGAACTGAAGTAGACACCCTACGCTTTCCAGAAAGTCCAGCCATGATTCAATACGAGCTACTATCGATTTTATATGATTTTTCAAACACAACTAATCACTGCTGAAAATTTCAGCAACTTGTTTAACATCATATATCATATAAAGGGGTGTTTGGTTCAACTAAATAATCAACATAAACACCTCCTAAACACCCTAACATGATCATTATCATAATCCCATCATAAACCCTAATAATCATATGCATAACCCTTTAATCATAAACCATGAATTCATTACATAATCATGTATAACACTTACAAATCATAACCTCATAGCTTATATTCATGTTTAAACATATAATTCACTACTTACCTTGAATTAAGGAAGAACATGAAATCACTTGAAGCTCCTTAATCATTCATACCATGTTAAACCCTTATAACCCTTGCTTAATCAGACTTAATCCTTGATAGAAATTGATAGAGATCATGATATGTAAAGAATTCTTCATCTTGAAGAAACTAGGCTTCCTGATCTTTCTTCTCTTCCCTTTTTTTTTTTGTGTGATACGTGGGATAAGGAGGGAGTATTCCCTGAGTGGATTTTGTAAGATAAGCCACAAGGGTGTTTAGGTAATTTCCAATAACTTTGGCTACTTGACATAGTTAGTCCCTTGTAGTAGCATATCTTGCAAAATAGAACCTATCTTATTTACATATCAAGTCCCCACTTGCTATATTATTTATACCGTCAAAGTGGGACTTTTCTATTCAATCCACTAAAATAATAGATATATCCGTTACTACTTTATTTAAAAATTGGGATGTTACAGTATATCTTGATAGTTCATTATGTTGGGAGAATATATACCATAAATGAACATAATGCTAGTAACAAACAATGCGAATAGAGCATTGGAAGTCCATATGCGCCAAGATAATTTGTATGTGACTGCTATCGATCAAGGGGGAGCCACGATATTAGGTTTGAGGGTATCTAAGAATTTTGGGGAAGGGTCGAGAGAATTAGGTTACGGGGAAAACTATCAATATTTAACTAGAAACTTGGGTAACACAACCTACAAACTAAACTATCAAGAATTTCTACAACCCGCTGAAACATTGATAAATGATATGTCTGCTAGTGACCTTGACAACCTTACGACAGACAAATGGATGAAAAGAATGTTTACCATCATAACGAGTGTCGCGGAAGGAGCAAGGAATAAAAAATAGTTTCTCTATCCTATCAAGAATCAATACGGAGCTATCCACCTATTACCACACCATCTATATAGATAAGTCTCGTGATAAACAATTGGAATTCTTTTTCCAAAAGCTAATATTGGGTTTGATGATAACTTTACAATTAATGGTCTAATTGCTCGAGAGAGAAAAAAAATTGTTCGCAAAAAATGTGTAAGAACATTTAGCAAAATCATATCTAAAACATTTAGACTTACAAATTCAAACATATCTAAAACATAATTGTAAACAAATTACATAATTGTTTTACATATGGATGGGTTTAGCAAACATACATACCCATATATACAACACATTTACAAATTTAAACACCAACATCTAAACACGAAACCACCACTACCAAACCCCCCACTCCCACCACTACAACTAGATTCAGCCAGATCTGCTCTAGATCTAACGGCTGGTGGTGGTTTCCGGAGGCTGGTAGTGATTTCCAATAATTATTTAAAAAAAAAAAGAGATGTGTGATTTTAAAAGAGAGAAATGTGAAAGTGATAAGTGAGTTTAGAGATAGAAAGTGTATGAATGTGCAGTGAGTAAATGTGTAAGGTGGTGTTAAAAAAAGTTAGGTAAGTAGGTGCAGGCCCTATTAATTTAAAAGATGGATTCCGACTGGTGGTTATTTTTAAAAAGAGATGTGTGATTTTATACACGAAATCACGACTACAAAACCCCCATACTGCCACCACCACGAAACCACTACAACCAGATTCAACTAGATATGGTCTAGATCTAACGTTTTGTGGTTTTCGGAGGTTGGTAGTGATTTCCAATAGTTAGTGGTGGATTCCGACTAGTGGTTATGTTTACAAAGAGATGAGTGTGATTTTAAAGAGAGAAATGTGAGAGTGATGATTGACTTTGGAGATAGAAAGTGTATAAATGTGTATTGAGTGAGTAAATGTGTTGGACAGTATTAAAATAAAGAGTAAATGTGTTAGGTGGGTGAGTGTTAAAAAAAGAGTAAATGTGTTACGTGGGTAAAAAGAGTAAATGTTTTAGGTAGTGTTAAAAAAGAGTAAATGTGTTAGGTGGGTGGGTGATGTGAGTGGCCTTTTATTCATCATTTTAGGCCTGAAAAACCCGCCAAAACGACCAAAACACCCAAAAATGACCATATAATGTTACAAATATCATTTGAATGTGTTTTTGTGTATTTCAGGTACAAAAGGATTGAAAACAAGGTAAAAGTGAGCAAAACAGAACATGGATGGGATTACTGAGCTTAATGGAGCATTACCGAATCGATTCGACACATTTTTAAAGAAAAAAACTAAGAAAATGACAAAAAGTCAATGTTGAAGTCAATCCCGAGATGTGATGAGGGGGTGAGCATGGAAAACCAAACCAAAACAAAAATTACCCATTTACCCTTTTTATCCAAGACCAAATGACCATTTTACCGTTAACCCGACACCAAAATTACCAAAATACCCCTTTTACCCCGAAGCTTAAGGGAAAAATCATTTTCAAAATCAAAACTCAAAACCGTTTTCCAAAAATCATTTTTCAAATAAATCACAAAAGTATTTTTGACAAAACCTTTTTAAGTATTTTTACCTTATTATTATTATTAGTGTATTTTTTTAGTATTATTATTAGTATTATTACTATTAGTATAATTTTTTATTATTATCATTATTAGTATTATTGTTATTAGTATTATTAATATTATTAGTATGTATTATTAATTAGGTAGATATTATTATTATTATTATTATTATTATTATTATTATTATTTTTTATTTTTTTTTTTATTATAAAGCGAAATATCATTGAACGCATGGAAAATTACATGAAATTGGAGGGGAGTCTAGACACAATCTGTGCTCCCACACAATCTGTGCTCCCACCCCTTATTATTATTATTATTATTATTATTATTATTATTATTATTATTATTATTATTATTATTATTATTATTATTAGAAACTTATAGGATTTACAAGAAATTAGTAGGGACCCGAGACACGATCTGAGCCCCCACTCCTCTAGCTATAGCAAAGTCAATCCTACTAAAAATATGAACAGCAGCACGTGTTCCAATGTCTTGAGTCATAGAGAACTTTCGGATTCGCTTCAGTAAGGCCACCGCATCCTTCTCAAGTTTTCCAAAAGAAGAGAATGAGAAGGGGAGAAACCCATATCCAATATTATTATTATTATTATTATTATTATTATTATTATTATTATTATTAAAAATAATTAAAAAAAAAGAAAAAAAAAAAAAAAAAACTACAAAAATATTTTTTTGGCAAAATCAGTTTTATTAAAACTTTTTATCTAAACTAACTTACTTATACTAATTAAAACCTAAGTAATATTAATCCTAATCCACTAAACCCACTTAAAATAAAACAAGTCCACCATTTTCCTAGCCCACCAAGCAATTCAGCCCAACACCAACTCTAAATCCTAACCCGTTTTATTTCTACTAATCCTAAGGGTTCAATAGACCCACTTGACCCCTTTTGCACCTTCTTTGAACCCTTGCTTGAACCTGACCACAAACCCAGTCCACTCCAACAATCCAAAGCCACAACCTGACCCAAAACTTACACAAACACAAAAACGTTTTTACCCAGTTGACTCCCTCAGTCAAACCCTCGCCCAAACCTCTTTTCACCGCCAAATCCTAACCCCCATACCCTGTCACTTTCACTCCAGCTCACCCTCAAATGCAGCCAAGAAGTGATCACATGAAGTCTTTTCATCCACTCCTCCACATTGGCAATCCCTTATGTAGACTTTACTATTGGTTTATAAATCTAAGCTCGAAATAGTCTTAATCATGTGGAATACAAAAACAGTTAACCCCAAAGGGGGTGTTTGACACTAGTAGTTTTTTGCACTTTTGGTAAATTTTAGTTTAGCATTCAACTTTAATCAGCTTTGGTTTAATCAACATAGTGGTTATTAAGTTACTTTTTGCATTTTTCATTAGTTTCCAAGATTTTGTAAGGAGTTACCAAGTTTCATGATTTGAAAAAAAAAATCCACACAGCCTTCAATTGAATTGTTAGATTTAAGGTATTTTGGCTGTTTTAGTTGGCTCAATTGGTTCATAATAGGATAGCAATTGCACTTAAAAATCTGGTACTTGGGACTTCTTTGGTCAAAACTAGATACTCACCCATTTGAACTCACTTTGGAAACCTGTGCATCAGTATTATTCATGCCCAAACAGCTTTAGGAGTTGATTTTTAATTTGTTCATTTCTTGTCCTAATGACCTCAAATTTGGTTTGAGTAATATTTGCCAGTTAGTTTATTTGACTACATTTTTAGATTATTTTTAGTAATTTTTTCTCAATGCTTTTTAGGCCCTCAAACTCACCCCTTTAGTCCTTTCTTTCCTGTTGCAGCTTTAGATAGGATAGATAGTTTCAGCTTATTTAGGTGCTTTTTAGCTTTCATAACTGCTTAATCTATTTCCCTTTTAGCTTATTTAAGTTCCCTTAGTTACTACAAGAAAAAGAGGGTTTTAGGACACCGGTTAGTGTCCTATAATATATTGTTATAGGACCTTTAACCTAATAGGACCATTATAAAAGTGTCCTCTAGGTAGAGGTTGTAATAGATATTTAGGACACTTATGGGGGTGTCAATAAACACAAACAGTATGAAACTAATTATTTAGTCCCATAACATATT
Source organism: Artemisia argyi (assembly GCA_030686995.1). Lineage (NCBI taxonomy): Eukaryota > Viridiplantae > Streptophyta > Magnoliopsida > Asterales > Asteraceae > Artemisia > Artemisia argyi. The sequence goes on along the minus strand of CM060707.1, from coordinate 7,123,027 downwards.
TAATACGACCAAAATCACGTCCTAACATATCATATAATATGATGCTTTACAGTGTTTCAATATATGCTTACCCTTCTATTATAATTTGGGACACAATCATGGGTCCTACAAGGTGTTTTAACAGGACAAAGCCATGGTGCATAAACTCTTATTTGAGTATAAAAAATGGGGTCCTAAAAATGTTTGTGTTGTTAGGACCTAATTTTGTGTCGTTAAATGAATTCAGGCATAGTACCTTTTGTTCCAAAAACTTGTTTAATTAATATCACTAGTGTCTTAATAAGTAACATCATAAAACACTTCATTTTTATGTAACAAATTTAGCACTATTCAAAACCCAATAAAAAAAGTACATGCAATTAACCAAGCTAAACTTTGTAACAAAAGGAATATAATTCAATCAGCAAGAAAATACTTCATTTCCACAAAAGAAGTTTCCAACCAAATTCTAAAGCATTCAGGATTCTTACTTAATTCAAAGTAAAAGCGCATGGTCTCGAATTGTAACAAATTATCCATTTTTCCTCACCAAACATTCGGATCTTTTTTACAGCAACTTGAATATTTACCCCACACCAATTTGGTCCAATCTCTTCACTTCCAACTACCTCTGGATCCAAACTCCTGATGCGTCCTTTTGCTACAATCGCAGAGTTCGAAATGCTTTAAAGGTAAACATGAAGTCGACCTACAATTATATTTTGCACAAAAGGTGTCATAGTTGACCTAGTAGGAGCACAAAATATCAATTTATATACACATGCCCGTAAAGGTTGAGATTCATTGGCCACAACGAGGCCTTGTGATGTTGTATAGGAAACATTTGTTCCATCAAAATCATTCACACTCTACCCTTGACTTTGTGTTTCCCTCGATTTATGTTGAGCCAATTCCAGCACTAAGTCGTTCTGCAGTAGACTTCCATTGAAGCTTATCTCTACTACTCAACTTGCAAGAAATGACAATAAATCATGATATAACTGTGGAATGTAAATATATCTTTCAAGACAAATGACAATAAAGTATGTGATAAACCAAAAAATAAATGTAGTGCATACAATGGCGTTTGCACCTTCAACAATTTATGTAATTCCTTCATTAGAATAGCAGATACGAAATCCGTTATAGCAGGTTGCTGAATCATATATACCACAAATAGTACACTAAAAATCTGTGAAGACTTGAAAATATGTGGCGATGTCTTATTGTTAAAGGGTCACGATATCTCAAATCAGAGACAAACTATCAAAAATTAATGTTGTGTTAAATAGTAACATGGAATAATAAGTAACCATTGCAAGAGGATAAATGATACAGAAACGGACACACCAAACAGTAAGTATGCATACACATAAATATAGTCTTGGTTAACTAATTTTAATTTCAGATACAGTAACAATAGCAAGCCTAATTGGAATTTCAGTTTTTGGCCGTATTAATTATTGGGCGTATACAAATTTTGAAAAAGAAAAGAGAAATAAGATCGAGCAGAAGTTTCTTAAAAAAAATGGGCGACATATCTTGAAGTGAGAATTGTATATGCTAAAATCATGTGTCGTCAAAGTAAAAGTTTACACAACACACGAAAAAGAGAATGCAACCGAAATTTCACTCGAAGCAGAATCCTTGAAAGGAGGACAGAGTGCGGTGTACAAATGTTTGTTCCCTTGTAGAATGGTTGTAGATCTGTAGCTATAAATAAGTCAAACGATGTAGCCGAATATCAAGTCGAACGATTTGTTAACGAAGTTAAAATGCATGCACAAATGAATCATCAGAATATAGTAAAGTTGTTAGGTTGTTATTTGGAATATGAAGTCATATTATTCGTATAGGATTTTACTGGTACAATGACACACTTACACATCATCTTCATGGTTTGCAAAAGGTTTTTAATTTTCATGGAAAGATTGTATATGAATTAGTAATAAAGCCGCATAAAAACTACACACCTTGGGCATTGTTCAATCGGATAGAACCTACCTCAATTATATCTTCAACATGTTGCCTATTGTAATGAATTCTGTTGCCAACTCCATTATCCATCCTTGAAGACACTCCTAAGTTATATCGACAAAGAAACAAGTAAATGAAAAACAATTATGTGATATTTACTACATAGTATCAATTTCACAATGCTAGTATATAAGAACTATTAAAAAGTCTTAGAAAAATGAAAGATATATGTACGTTACACGCAATCAAGAAAACATCCAAACAATAAAAAAAAAAAAAAAAAAAAAAAAAAAAAAAAAAAAAACCATCATCTGCACGTTTATGTTATTCATATTGATATCAAAATTACAGCCAACGAGATCATCATACATAAACATTACCCTTTTTTTCTGTTTGGTTGTTTTTAGTTTCCGCTAGAGGTAGGTTGTTTTTGCTTAAATTCTGGCGCACACCCCTAGTTAACAGTAGCACTAATTACTTTGGTTTCATTAATTCAACAAAAACATTGAAGCACCAGGTAAGGTTTTAACCACAATTTAACACAAAATTTATAAGATTAAAACTTTGTTTGTTAACTATGTTCTTAAGCAAATCACAGACACAAACAAATATCAAAGCACATAGTAGAAACTCAATTGATTCTCAACAAACCAACATAACTTACAAAGTAAGGAAGGTTATATTAGGAATTTAAAACTAAAATGATAATTTTACCTTTGAATATTGAAGAAAATATGAAACCCTAGCTTCAATTTGAGGATCGAGTTCTGGACCCCAATCCGTTTGACATTTAAATTTAATCCATAAAATTAACCTTATAGGTTTAAGAAGAACGTGGAGCCTTCAATTTCGTAGCGCCAAAAAAAGTAAACTCTTGAATTTCAGATTCTAATTTTGCTAAATCAATGGGCGGGTTTATGTTCCCCCAATTTTGGTGAGTTACAGAGAATCATAATTTACAAAACAAGTACTCATGTCGACTTTTTTTATACTACGTACATATCAAAATTTTAACTTAACATACATATATGTCGAAATAGTCTGAGAGTGGCGTTTGGTTCATGAATTTGAAATTCCGGAATTTTGAATTTTAGAAAAATTAAATGTTTGGAATATAAAATATCTTTGCATGTTTGGTTGACAAAAATTCATAATATTTTAAAATCTGTCATTATGTTTATTATTGCAAATTTTTTAGGCAGTGACGGGATAAGGGTGTCAAAAACTCCAACCTCAATTAAGCCTATTTCGGTCGGGTTACTTAGGTCAAAAGTATTTATTCGGGTTAACCCCAGTAATCTGAATACTAAATAAGGTCGGGTATCGGGTTGGAAATTTTTAATAACTCGGGTTCGGGTCGACCCAATGACACAAATAAATTTTTTCTTTTAATATTAATTTTATAAATATTTAACGAGTAAAAAAAGCATTCTTGTTATAGTTTACTCATATTTGGGTTGACCTGAACCTGAACCGACCCAACCCGAATTGACACGAATCCGACTAACCTTGATTCAAATAGAGTCAGGTTCAGGTATGAAAATTTTAACCTTGACTTGACTTTGACCTAACCCGAATTGACCCGACCCGAATTGATCTGAACCCGAACAACCCCACACCCGACTAACACCCCTAGTGACAGATGTCCTTTGATTTAAAAAAAGCAAACAAAAAAAACAAGAAAAAATACAACAAAAACAACAAGAAAAAAAAGTTTATAAAAAAAATCCAAGTAAATTATAGTTCCTCACTTTTTGGAGGCATTTTAATTCTTCCAATTTTGGCAATTCGTGGAATTTTAAATTCCTTCATTTGAGATACCAAACACAATATTTGAAGGAAAATGAAATGCAAATGCCATGAAATGCCCCCAATATACCTCAACCAAATGCACAGTGTAAACGAGTTGAGTCAGCCTCAAGGTTAATTTATTGAACTTTGAGAAACTCGATTTCATATTGTTTTTTAATATATCTTAAATGTTCGGCTCAATGGTTATTCCAAAGGCTCAATTTTAGCTCGAGCTTGACTCATTTATAATGTTTTCATTCAGTAAGAAATAGATTCGATGTAAACTTGATCAATGTTTATCTTGGGATCAATGTGGATGTTCCTTTGACGGACAATATGATTGCGCTTGCGCAGACAGATATCCCATCGAATGATGAGGACAATGGTTTAGTGAAAGTAAATGAGGGTGTCAAGTCAAGTGGTATACGATCTCCATCTTATGCCAACATATTGAATGCTAAAGCGGACACGACTGTTTCCTTAGCTGATAAGATTCATAACATTGCAAACAAATGTTGGAAGGTAAACTCTTGAGTAACGATGGGAAGTCATTGAACACAGGAGGTGGGAAGACGAGTAACGCTGAATCTAGCATTAATGATAAACCAAGTAAGCAAATTGTTAACTTTCTTACCTTAATAGCCCCGTGTGGTAATGGGGTTGATGTTGCTATTCTCATAAAATCTAAACTAAAGGTCAAGGAATGTTTCGAGAATTCTGTATATGGGTTTTTTATGGGTAAGAGAGTTGTGCATCCAATGGTTAAAGACTACATACTATGATGAATGTGAAAGGCAATTCTTAGTTAAATTCAGCTCAAACACATGTATAGAAGCAATGCTTGAAAGTGGACCATAGTTGCCATTGATTCTTTATAAATTGTCTCATATGGCGAATGTATCTAAGGAAGAATTAAATAATCTCCCGGTTTGGGTTAAACTCCATGATATTCCTATCATGACATTCACGGATGATGGATTGAGGGCTATTGCTACAAAACATGGCATCCCTTTGATACTAGATACGTATACAACCTCTATGTGTTACACCCCTGCCTGCTTTTAAACATAAAACATATACTAATCCAAACACCCTTTTCAAACATAAAACATATACTTTACCCCGTTTCTATAACGAACCATTAGACATACTTTACTATAATAAACAAGGACGTAACTTTGACACTTGACCACATATTTGTACATCATTTAAAGACTCACGGGGGCATCAACCATGAATTGAGCTCTGTATCTACCTAAGCTCCTACTTACTTACAAAATCTCTAGCCTTTCGCATATCCAAACCTTAGTCCTTATTCCAAGCCATACTATCATCACAAGAGCCTACAAAACATTTGTCACTTAAACCGTAAGCATAAAGGTTAGTAAGTAAAGCGATTATAACACAACATCATAAATCATTCACCCCTCAAGTCCCTTTCATCCTACTTTAGCCACACCTCATCTTATAATACATCTTCCACTTGGGAACTCTAGTCCTTTAAGTCTATTTTCCTCATAATTGTGACACGTCATATCTTCTATACCCATTTACACATTCATTGACTATTAGATTGACCATCAGGTTTGACTAGCCAATCTCGTTAAATCTTAGTCAATTCCATCTAGGGTGGGGCATATTTGTATCCAGGAAACAGGTGTTACACTATGTGCATGAAATCATGGGATCCGTCTAGTTTTGCGAGAGCAATGATTGATATTCGAGTCGATGTTAAGTTGAAAGGCAATATTGTTGTAATAGGATAACCTAATGGATCACAAACACAAATTGCGTAAACTGATTCACATAAGAAATATGTGGCATCTTGAGTTATAGAAATGCGAATTTCTCTTTCTTTCGACCCGTGTGCAACAAATTTTCATTAAACTATCATTTTGTGAACATTTGCCTTTGGTATTATAAATCTACTTTATGCATAACGAAAAGGCTTGTATCCCAATAGCACATCATGTTGTGTAATAAGCTCTATAACAAAATGGTTGAGGGTAGTATTTAGACATGTGAGATAGATTTGTGGTATAAAGATTGTGAAATATTTAAAATTGTCGTTCTAAAGAAAACAAAAAAATAATAAAAAAGGAAAGAAAAAAAAAATCTCCTTTATGCTCATTCACTAAATTTCAATTAATTTAAATAAAAAAGCTATGTTATAAAAAAAAACATAATATTTTCTATAATAGCGAGCATTTTTTAAAACTTAATTTATCACGACTTACATACATAATATGTTAAACAAGACGAAGATCCAAGAAGCCACAAGTGAAATGTTGTATAGGACTCTTATATCAAATGTCATATTTAGTCATAATAAAACCCCAACTAATAAGCGTCCCATAAAATACATGTGATAGGACTTATTTTATGTATCATATAAAGTTGTATTCTAATAGGACCACAAGAAAATAAGTGTCCCATAAAAGGTAATATAATAGGACATTTAAATGATGTGTCATATTATACTCCATGGTAATAAAACCCTCTCTAAAAAGTGTCTTATAATTTAGTTTATTAGGATTTGTGTATTAGGTGTCCTATTAAAACCAGTGTAACAGGACTAAAAAATTAGTTGGTCCTATAAAATGTTTCTTAGGACACCATATAAAAAAGTGTCCTAGAGAAAAGTCCTAAAAGCCACCATTTTTTGTACCTTTAGCTTTAGTCTCCCCTAGGACAGCTTATAATAGCTTATTTTTATCTCTTTACTTTTCCTAAACCCTTAGTTAGCTTTTTCCCTTGTATGCTTGTCTGTTCATCCCTTTATTGTGCTTATCTGCCATGTTCTTTTTGCTTATTCAGTTAGATTGAGCATGTAGGATTAGATTCAAGAGCTTGTAGATTTTTAGCTTGTTTGCAAATCCTTGTGTGAGCTTTCTGAATCAAAACAGTTAAGGTCATTTTGTACTTGCTTACTTTTGTTCACTGATAAGCCTTATAAGCCCCTTTATAGCTTATTTTCAGTTTTCTAAAAAAGGTCCTTACACAAAAAGTAATTAGTATTTAGTTGTTAACATCTTTGCTTTTTAAAGTTTTAAGAAGAACGAAAAATAAAATGTTGCAAAAAAGGTGCCAAGGGATTAACCTTGGTCACCAGGTTTCACAAACAGACACAAAGCAAACCCCCCACCCATCTGGTCTAACTTTGATTTACTTGTCATGGTTTCTTTTATTAAATATTTATAGTGGATTAGGTTTTAGTGCTTATTAATTAGTTCAGCTCTTAGCACTGCTTTTTCCCTGCTTATTTCAACTGCTTTTTACCAGTTTATATTTTTCCCAGCTTATTTAGATAATAATTTAGTTTCAAAAAAAAATTCAGATTTTTCCAATGTTATTTATTATTTTTAAGAATTTAATTTAGTATAAAGAGTAATTTAATCATAATAAATAGAAAAATAGTCAAAAAAATGTTTTTTTTTTCTTTTTCCCAAAATTTTCTTTTGTCATTTAGCACGTAGGAAAAATAATTTGAACCCCGTAGGCCTTGTAGATTTAAAAATTTTCTTTTAAAGCCGTTACCGAGCCCGGTAACGGCTCGTTTTTTATTTTCGTTACGTTTTAGGTTTTTACAAGTTTTTAAATAGTTTTTCATTTCCAATTTCAAAACCGTAGTTTAAAATTAGGTAGTTCCCCTTTTAGGTTACGTTTTTACGTTTTACGTGTTACGTTTTAGGTTTAATTTACGTTTTAGTTAATTCTTGATTTACGTGCTTTCGTTAATTGTTTACTTGCTTTATTTTGAGTTATTATTCATTGAAATTAGTTTAGGAATCAAAATCTCTATTCAAATCTCATTCAATTCACCCGATCACAAAACGGTTTTCGATTTCTCATCTCATTTCTCATTATGACTTAACGACCTGGGAAAACACTATACACACCAGAGCACATACACTAGGGTTGACTATATTGATCATTCTTGGTTAAGTGGTTGATCTGAGCGTATCAGTGGGTATAGACCCTATTAATTTAAGAGACCCTATTAATACGGGAAAACCCATGGGAAAAAAATAATTCATGCAGGAATTTAGAGCCGAAAGAAAAGAAAGATGGAAGAGGAGAGATGGTTGTTATAGTTGTGTGTATTGAGAGTATTTTTAAATAATAAAAATTAGAAAAAATTACTCACTCCATCCTATATTAAATGTCATGCTTGACTTTTTAAAGTCTTTCTTTCTCAACTTTGACCTTAAATATTTTTGATTGTGTAATATAATACTTGATACAAAATATATGAATGAATTAAGTTTTAAATGTATTTTCATTGCGTATAATTTTATCAAATACTATATAACGCAAACAAAAAATATTTAAAGTCAAAGTTGATAAAGAAAGACTTGAAATGTCAAACCTGGACATTTAATATAGGATGGATGGAGTAAAAGAAAAGAGATATTTGAGAGAAAGTTAGGGAAAATATAAATGAAATGTTTTTTTTTTTTTTTTTTTTTTTTTTTTTTTTTTTTTTTTTTTATGATAGAGAGGTGATGTGGTAAGAAAAACCCACAGCCACACCCTCTACACTAAGACAATGAGGTATCATGACGCCATATAACGCCAATTCCCACGTAGCCAAGAAAATGGCGCCGCCACCTTCAAGTGATTACACCCCCACTTTTCAAAAACTAGTTAGGCACCAATTCAGTTGTGTGTGTGAAAGGGAGAAGAAGACAACGTTGAGAGAATTTTTTTTTAGTGATTTTGTACATGGTAAATTAAATTTGTTAGTGAGTTTCATGTTAGATAAAAGAAGTACATAGTTGAGAGAGAAATATGCAATGGAAAGAGGAAGAAGAAAGATGAGTAACAACACTACATTTATGAGCTGCACATGGCGCCACCCAAAGCCAATTCCCACGTGGCCAAGAAAATGGCGTCGCCACCTTCAAGTGATGACACTCCCACTCTTCAAAAACTTGTTAGGCGCTAATTCAGTGGTGTGTGTGAAAGGGAGAAGAAGACAACATTGAGAGAGAATTTTTTAGTAATTTTGTACATGGTAAATTAGATTTGTTAGTGAGTTTTATGTTAGATAAAAGAAGTACAGAGTTGAGAGGGAAATATGCAGTGGAAAGAGGAAGAAGAAAGATGAGTAACAACACTACATTTATGAGCTGCACTAATTTATCGAATAAAATTTGATTTAAGACCAAACTTTTTTTATATACCAAAGGGACTAATCTCCACCATTCATCTTCTCTCCATCTTTATTTGATCTAATAGATGAGATTAATCCAAACAATTTAAAAAACACACTTTCATCATTTTTTTTTCAAACATTAATATTTTTCTAACCATTAATTGTTAAGTGAAAAAAAATATACCGTTACGACGAGCATTTAATTATCTTTCTATAGATAGGCACTTTGATATATTTTAGACAAAAAAAAAATTTATTCATTTTTTTCACGTTTTTTTTCGTGGCCGAAAAAAAATCACATGTGATATTACATATCGCATGTGATATTACACTAATATCACATGTGATCTTTTCGACCACGAAAAAAAAAAGGTGAAAAAAACAAATTTTTTTTTGTCGAAAGTATATCAAAGTGCCCATCTATAGAAAGATAATTAAATGCTCGTCGCGATGGTGTAATTATTTTCGCTTAACGATGAATGGTTTAAGAGATATTTAAATTATAAAAAATGTGTGAAATATTAAAATGTTTTTAATCTCAACTATTGATTTCTTTTTAAATGGATGGTGGGGATGGGTCCCTAAGAAAAGTTTGTTATTTAATATAACTCGCCTCATAAAATTTAAGATCTTTATTTGTGATTTTAATACTATCTTAAATTTGGTACAAATCGTTTCTCTTATTTTGCTTTACATACACTTATTTACTAACGAAAAGTAATAAACAACATGTAAACGTTTATAAAATTACAAGGAAATACCTATTTGATAGTCAATGAAAACAGATGCTTCATGTAATCAGGTTAAACTAATAAAAAAACACCTTTTATGTAATATATATATATATATATATATATATATATATATATATATATATATATATATATATATTTTATTTTTAGTTCTATACTCTGTATATTTTATATTTTTATTTGAATCGATTAAAATTTAATTTGTTTGGTAAAATGTAAAAGAAAATAAATTTTAGTTTGTTTGAAAGTAACATGCTTTAATTTTTTCACCAAGTCTTTGCTTATGTGGCATTTTTATTGACCTAGTCTTGTTATTACCTCAATATTCAATGACTTAGTCAATTTGTTGACCGACTTGTGTGCACACTAAAAAACAAACAAATTAACTGTAGAGCCAGTAATAAATAAAAGAAAAAAAAGCCTTGGGATCTGAAAAATCAGATAGAGAGGATGAAAGAACTTGACAAATACTCCATATCTACATGGATAGTATTTTGTATGAAAGTATTTTGGCTACCATTTCGTTACCATTTCATCCTAAATATCCTTCTATACACAACAATATTATATAATTTTTTCTCGTTTTACTTGCCTGGAACTGATTGGTTGCTTGTTGTGCCACTCATTCTGTCTCTGCATCCAAACTGTATGTTCTGACATTTGTCAGGATCCTGTGAGTAGAATGTTTTGTAAGAAAATGTTGTAGGAAGTTTTAGCATTTTTGAATGCGAAAATTACCTCACTACCCATTTTTAAAAGGGTGTGTCTACACATGCTCATACTTTTTCCACCTTTATATAAAAAAGGCAAAATTGCATATATATTCCTTCCAAAGTGAATAATTACATATATATCCTTTGTACAAGTTTTTTATGCACATAATACAATGGTTTTTATGCATGCTTTGGATATATATACAATTATGCATTTTCGGAAGGATATATATGCAAAAACCCCTAAAAAAATACCCATGCATGTCGCGTATATATATATATATATATATATATATATATATATATATATATATATATATATATATATATATATATATATATATATATATACCTACATTAACGTGTCCATTTGTTATTGGACGAAGTTCACAAAAAAAAAATAAAAAATAAAAAAAATAATAAACAAACAAAAAAAACTAGCCTATGTCGCGTACATATTTATACAACATTACCTTTTTATACACGAAATCACTAAATTGTTTCTTTACTTTCGTTCTTCTATAGTGAAAATTAAAAAACTTACAAAAACCATCCTTTAACTTTTTGTTAGTTACAACTTTTTTATATAATAAACTTTATTCGTCAAATATTTAGTAAATATCTATCGAATTCTTTAATGAAAAAAATATCGTTGCGAAGAGCTCTAAATTACGAATAAAACAAGCTCAATATTGACATGCTTTTGACGTACGTACGATTTTATAAAAAATGTTGAAGTTTGATATAAATATATATATAAAAAAAATCAAAACACACTCTTAAACCACAGGGGCCAAAGACATACAAAATTCTATAAAATAGGAATATCGTTTAGAAATAAAAACGTAAAAATTATAAACTAAAAACAGTATCATTTTTAATCATAAAACAAAAAATGGCAACTTTTTTATATATAAACCAAAAAAATTTATTCATAAAAAATGGTAACTTTTTTTATAGATGTTTATGTTTTCATTTCCAAATGATATTCCTATTTCATAAAATTGTACGTTTTTGGCCCCTAATTTTTAAGGGTTTTTTTTTTCTTTTTTTTTAACTTTAACATTTTTTATAAAATCGTACGTACGTCAAAAGCATGTCAATATTGTACTTGTTTTGTTCGTAATTTAGAGCTCTTCGCAACGATATTTTTTCATTAAAGAATTCGATAGATATTTACTAAATATTTAACGAATAAAGCTTGTTATATAAAAATGTTGTAATTATCAAAAAGTTAAAGGGTGGTTTCTGTAAGTGTTGGAAATGCTAGATTGTTTGCTGAATATTTGATAAAATTGTTTAAATCAAGGATCAGGGTGGCAAGAACTACTATAGGGTAGTATGTTGTATTTTGTTATATTTATTCTTAAAAAAAAAAGAAAAAAAAAAAACACTAACAGATTTGTATAGTATTGTGTATGTTGTATGCAGGTTATGGTGTTGGTTCTTTCCACATCTTCTCTGGTTATCAACTTACCTGATGTTAACTATTCCATCAAAAAATTGGCTAGTCCAAAAGGTACAGCTTTGGTAAAGACATGTAAAATCTGTTGATAACTGTAATAGTTTGCTAAAAACTATTGGGTACTTAACTCACCTATGCTTAACAGATGAGAGTTGGATGGTTGTCAATTGATCATGGATTTTTCCTTTATGGATTCCCAATAATTGACTAGCCCACAAGAGTATGGCTTGTGGCAAAGGCAGTGAAAAACCATATTTGTTATTCAATTTACCAAGGTGATTAAATCAACCAAATAATTGACTAGTCCTGAGCAAACGGCTACAGGTAAAGACAACTCAAATCCGTTTACAGCTGATGATTTGCTAAAAATCATATGGTCATCAGTGTACCATAGTTTTCGAACTGAAACATTTGGCTACTCCAGTAGTAATGGCTATTGGTAAATAGACATCAAATCCATTATTTTCAATAATTCACCTCTCACAGGAGTTAACACACCTGGATGTGATGAGAATAGTATAAAACTAATATGTTTTGATGTACAATTCGTCATTTGTTGTTGCAAAGAATGGAGTTTTCAAGTTTATGTGGATTATAGAGATCTTGCTGATGATGTTCATTTTCAATCCTCTTGGTTTGTAACTTTAAAGATCTATCAAGAATCTTGAACTTAACCGAGTCAAATTCAAGATTAGGGGAGGATTGTTGGGAATTTTGGTAAAAGAGAATTCTGCTGATGGTTACTGCTGAAGGATACTGTTGAAGGGCTGGTTCCTGCTGAAGCAGTGTAGCTGCTGAAGACTAGTTTCAGCATAATTAGTTTCTGCGGAAGTAGTTATTCCGTATATTATGTAATATAGTTAGGATATGCATGAGTTTATTTAGGAAGTTATAATGCATATCTTTTAGAAGTTTTTAGAAGATACGTTTCTTGTGAAACGGTTTAGGGTTCCTTGTGTATAAAAGGAACACACAATTATGTATTGCATACAGGTTTTTAGAAAACACTTTCAGTATTATCAAAAGATCCATAGAGGATCAAGTATTCTTAGTATTCAGTTGTGTATATGATGAGGTGAAAAATGAACCACTTTTAGGGGGTCATTTAAGCCCGGAATTGACTTTATTTGATCAAATATTGCCCTAAATCGTTCCTTTTGTGATTTTAGGTATTTGGGAGTGAAATCTGGAAAAGGAAGCAATTCGGACGTTTTTGGAGCATAAAAGTGAAGAAAACGTCAAAGTCTTAATTTTCCTTGCTGGGAACAGTAGGTGACGGCGTCAAGAAGGAATTCCTGGCGGCCAGGGCCGGATATTAGGAGGGGCAACATGGGCCACTGCCCAGGGCCCATTCTTTGGAGGGGCACCAAAGTTATAAAAAACCCAACTAGTATATACTGGGCCAATAGAAAGAGTGAAGGATTGTAGGGAGATGCGACTATACGAGTTATAGTAGGACTAAAATATTTAGAATTCATTCCCTATATATAATAACGTCACATACGCCACCAATATTCCTAGTATCCCTTAAAAAAAGAATCTTTGGAGTTTTTATCGAAACAGTGATGCAATCAATCTATACATCATTTGTTTTGGCTATTTTAAGGTAAATTCTACTTGTGTACTTTTAATTTTTAATTGAGATTTTTAATTTGTTAGGGTTTATCTTTATTCTTTAATGTTATAATGTATATGCTTGCTTAAGCCATAAATTAGTCGCCAGATATCATTGATTCATTGATATAATGTTATAATTTATAGAGTAACTTTTTTTAGCATCGATTAGTATATTTGGATATTTTTAACTTTATTTTTGGCATCGATAATGGTTGTTTTACTCGCATATTTTTCTATAAGGGGGCCTTTTTTTAGTTACGGCCCAGGGCACCCAAAATCCCCGGGACGGCCCTGCTGGCGGCGTCAAGAGCAATTTCCATGACGATCCAGTACAGATTTCACGGCGTCACGAAGTAGGGCGTCAAGAGTAAAATGCATGACGGCCTGGAAATGCACAACACATGACGGCGTCAAAAGTAGATCAAGGCAGTCCGAGAAGAGTTTTGGCGGCGAGGTGACGGCGTCACAGGTTTTGTCTTGACGCCGTCAGACCCTATTTCCTATATATAGTTTTCTAATTTTCACATTAAAAGGAGAGAAGTTTTAGAGAAACCCTAAGTACGAACTTGGTGCGAATTTTACAGGTTTTTCAAGGGTTCTAAGCCCTTGATACCTTTCATGTGTAATTGAGATAAGTATTCTTTTAATTCAATCAATATGTCTATGTGTTGGTTGTCTATATCTTGTTCTTGTCTTAATTCCATCATGCTAGGCTAGATCTATATTGTGTTTGCTTGGATCTAATGAAACCTAGATGTTAATTATGTGTTGATTACTTGTTTATAATTGTCTTGGATGAATGAATTTGATGTTAGGCTTAAGAAAACTAGCAGATCTCCAAATGGTAACATGCTTGAACGTCTTAGGAAACATGAACCGATGTGCACTAGGTCTTTATTGGTTGTATTTAATGCATGAGCCACTGTTTATAATCCCTATGGTTGTGCTGGGCATGGCATAGGAGGAGATAAGAGCTCATAGGATTGGGGAGTTAAGTGTGCCACCCCATGAATGATATTAAGGAATACAATCCGTCATCCATGCAACTATAACAAGTAATTAACGTGTAAAAGATGTCTAGGGAGTAGTGAAATCTAAGTAAACACATTTTCTCCACTTATTGCTCACAACCTTAGTATAATTTAGTTTATTTTCATTTCTAGTATTTTATTTTGATTGCATCTTTAGTATTGGGTTAGTTGACTAGCAACTAATTCCGCCCAAATCCTTCAAACCCGAGATTTTTACTTGCTTTCTAAAAAATATAAAAATGCAAAAATAATCATCCCTCACCTTTAGAACTAGTATTTAGGTTTTCTAATCCTAGCGACACTATTCCTAGCTGAACGATCAATCCCCCGGTACTTGTCACTATACTATACTACAACGATCAGGTACACTGCCTGGTGGGGGTTGTAAGCTTCTCAAGATCCCTTGAGAGGTAAAGCCTGGTGCGATTCCCACGTATCAGTATACTTGTGTTTGTTTCCGCTTAAGAATACAAGTTATAGAGATTTTATTTTAGTGTGTTAGTGATTACATTAACATAACTAACGATCCACGAGTGCTCAAAGATCTATCAAGGTCTTAGGTTCAACAAGTAAGTTTGTTAATTTTCACCATGGAAGAAGAAAAGTCAAGAAACAATTTAGTGATGTCGTGTATAAAAAGGTAATGTCGTGTAAATATGTATGCGACATAGGCTAGGGTTTCTTTTATTTGATCTTCATCCAATAACAAATGGACACGTTAATTTCGGGTATGTAGGGTATATATATACGCAACATGCATGGGTATTTTTGTAAAGGTGGAAAAACTATGAGCATGTATAAACACGCCCTTTTAAAAATGGGTTAAAAGGGTAGGGAGGTAATTTTCGCTTTTTGAATTCCTTTTTATTATTTTCTCTGATTCTCTTGCCTACTCTGTCTACTTGTACCAACATTTTCCATGTTTTTATAGTTGTATTTCTGCTTATCTCAAAAGAAGACACCACCAACTACCAAATCATCTATAAGTGGTTCCAAAGTGAACGAAGAAAGATGTGGCTGAAGAGAAGCCTGTTGTGACTTCAAAGAAATCCGGTACTATCTTGTTACTGTAATTTCCATTTCCGCAATAGTTAGAGGCGTCGAAATGGACAGGGGTGGGTTGTATATTCGGTTTGGGTCATAATGGAAAGCTTTCAAGTTTCAATACAAGTCACTCATGATTCCTCGTAATCTAGTCCATTTAGTGTTGGGGATGTTATGACTTCTGTATAGGTTCCACGCCAAATGGTTAAAGAAAGCACGACCAACAATATTTGAATTATAAAATTAATCAGAAATTGATGAAAAATAATAATAACAACAACAACAAAAATAAAAGTAGCAAAATTAATTGCGTTTAGATTACACCATAAATGTGGATGATGTTTTTGTTTTTTTAAGGCTGAACGGGTAGCCGCCTATATGAGATAATTGGGAAGTGAAAAATTAAATATTGTTTGTGTAAACTGAAAACCCTACTTTCAATCTAAAACCGGGCTAACCAAAGCCTATTCTGTACACTGTTTTTAGATATTTGTCAAATTTGGTTTACTAACACTAAAACCTTTCGAGTCTGTATCAACTGCACAAGTTTGAAAATATGGTATCTACAACTATAATATAGCAAAATAGTTTCTACTGCACAAGTTTAAAAATAAGAATTTTTCTCGGTTCTTGGTGGTGATTTTCCGACGGTAAGTGGTGGTTCCCAACTGGTGGTTATTTTTACAAAGAGAAGAGTGTGATTTTTAAAAGAGAAATAGGAGTGACTTAGGAGATCAAAAGTGTATAAATGTGTGTTGAGTGAGTAAATGCGTTAGGTAGTGTTAAAAAAATGGATGTGTTATGTGGGTGGGTGTAGGCCTTATTAATTTAAGAGGATATATTTGGTTGAGAGAAATTAATTGAAATGAAATAAGGAAGAGAATTGAAATCTAGAGAAATGAAATCCATAAAGAATTTTGATGAATTCTCGTGTTTGGCACCAAGAGAGACTTGACCCAAGAAATAAGCAAAACCATATGTTTTGTTTAATAACAAAAACAAAAACAACGTGAAATAAATTTTTTAGAAAATTTGAAACCCTAGAAAAAATAGACCCACAAATTAAAAGAACATATGCAAAGTATTTTCCTTCTTTCTGTATAACACAAAACAACTGCAAATTAGAAACCTAACAATAGAATTGAGATGATTTAATTTCTTTTTTATCTAGCCGACCAAGTCATTAAATATTTTGGTGATCAAGCCTAGTCCTATCATTACCTCAATATTTAATGACTTGGTCGGCTAGATAAAAAAGAGATTAGTTGGTCACTTTGTTGACCAACTTGTGTGAACACCTACAAAAAAAAAAAAAAAAAAAAAAAAAAAAAAAAAAAAAAAAACCTATTGAGCCATTTTAATAAATAATAATAAAAAAAAACCATGGGATCTAAAATCTGATAGATAAAATTTTCTTGGGGATGAACCAAAAGGCGCAAAAAAAAAAAGATTGTGAGACAATAAAACCCTCATATGCGTTTTAGAGTTTGCTAATTTGGGTCAATGGTTCCTATATATAGAACCAGACAAAAGCAGCCCATGCAGTAGAAAGTAAATTACTAACTTTGATGAAACAAAAGTTTATAAAGATGTTGCTAGAACCTCGAATTAAAGTGGTTGCTTTATTTTCTTTTATTATTTACTCCCTCTGTCCCAAAATTATTGTCCAGTTGAATTTTCAAAGTCAAACTGGTTCAATTTTGACCATAAATATATTTTTTATTATATAATACTTGATGAAAAATTATACCATTGAAAAGTACACTTAAAACCCAATCCATTTATATATTTTGCATCAAATATTATATAACACCCACAAAAATATTTAAGGTCAAAGTTGAAGAAGAAAGACTAAAAAAGTCAATAGTAGACAATAAATTTGAGACGGATGGAGTAATTTTTAATTTTATTGTTTAAAAAATTGAAAATGAAATAAATATAGAGATGATGTTGCTTTATTATACCAAGTAGATAGCTGGAGTAATCTAATATAGAGAAAGCTATGGTGGCAGATGAAATGAAGGTCGTCGTCATCTGGGGTCCTTATTATACCCCGCCTAAGCAGTAAGAAAGAGCAAACGTATAAATAAATGATGCTTGGTTTCATATAAGACAATTTAGTAGGAAAAATGATTGTAAGAACACTTTGTATAACTTTAGTTTCAACAACTTCTGATTTATCAAACCGGTTTAGAAGAAAAAAAACCCAATTAACATAAAGAATCATCACTTCCAAACAACTAAGAGGAGCTATATGTTAATCTTCATTTGAAAGTTCCGATACTTCACCTTTTAAAAATAAAATAAAAAATAAGACGAAGCTATTAGTGAATATATGTACTAGGGGTGGTAATTCTCTACACGACAAGATAAATGTCACGAAGTTAAACAGGTTTGGGTCAAAAACAGGTAAACCCGTCTAACCCGTTTAATAAACGGGTCGTGTTTTGGTTGAGTAAGTATTAAACAGGTCAACCCGTGAACCCGTTAAGTATATAAGACTCTAAAAATAAAATATATAACCTGATTTTTATGTTGGATATGGATTAAATGTATTTTGTAATATACTTAATATGAGCGAGTTGTGATTATACCTCAAATATCATTGAAATTGACGCTTATAACTCAAAAAATTGTCGGCCAAATTGCCATATTTAAAAATGTGCAAAATTATTGATTCCACACTTTCTCAAGTGTGGTAATAATGGGTGTGACAAATTTTGCTACACATATAAATGCGGAAACAATTTTTGAATGTCCACATCTGAAAGTTTGGCAAAATTGCAAAAAATGCTCAAAAATAAAAGTGTGGAGACATTTGCTACACCTATAAATGTAATTTTATTGTAATTGTACACGCTTGTATATGTGGATTGTTTTTTAAATATTTGTCACACCTATAAATGTAGCAAAATTATTATCTATATAAAAAAATTTCACAGTTGACTATACCGTGGCAAAATAAGTGTAGAGAATAGCACTATTTTTTGTAGTGAATCATCTTTGCATTTAAACATGTTAAATCAACAAACCACCAACCTTATTTAGTACTTGACCAATTTACTTAAACATGTTAAATGGGTTATACGTGTTATGCAGGTGTGTGTTAGGGTTCAGTTTCTTGACACGTTTAATAAATGGGTCATTTTGGGTAGAGGTTATACTAACCCGTCAACACACGAACCCGAATAGGTCAACATGAACACGACTCGATTGCCGCCCCTAATATGTACATCCAAAATATTAGTTTTAATCTTCATTGACTCAAAGGAGTATGAAATAACGTGCATGGAAAATATAGCAGTCATTGACTGAAAAACGAATATGAAATAACGTGCATGGAAAATACAGCGCAGTCATTGACTGAAAAAATTATTCAGAATATCCAAAAACTCCTTGTGTGGCCACCAGCTCTTGAAAGACTTAAGCGATTGATGACCCTAAAGTCTGCGGCAAAAGTCTTGTGAAGTTGGGTCTTAACCAAAATATACGTAATAATTTAGAAATTAATCGGATACTATATATCTGCCCCGTGCTTGTGACTTTGAACTCTATCTTACTCCAAAATGGAAACCAGCTTTCTTGTTATTTTTACATTCCTGCTCTTGCAAAGACTTGGCGCAAGCAGCGAAAGCATGATGACAAACTCTTCAAGTGTTACATGTATCGAAAGGGAGCGGAAATCTCTTCTTATATTCAAAGAGAGACTCACAGACAGGCATCGTCGTCTGTCAACATGGACCGGAGTAGAATGCTGTGAATGGGTAGGAGTTCATTGTGACAAGCGAAGTGGTCATGTTATCAGACTTGATCTTCGAACTCCAGCGTTTTATAACACAGACAAATTTGAATGGTACTATGACAACCAACTTGGAGGTGAGGTAAGCCCTTCATTATTGAATTTGAAGCATTTACGTTACTTGGACTTGAGCATGAATGATTTCTCAGGACATATTCCTAAGTTCTTAGGGTCATTTAAGCATTTGGAATACCTTAATCTTTCATGCTCAGGTTTTAGTGGTGTAGTTCCTCATCATCTAGGAAATCTCTCAAGGTTACAATATCTTGATCTTCATACACAATATCACATACCTGACGGTATTTCTTGGTGTTCCTCTATGATCATAGATGATCTACAGTGGGTGCCTTCACTATCATCATTAAAGCTTTTGGGGTTATCAGGGTTACAGACTATGAACCTTACTGATGAACTTGATTGGTTCAGTGAAGTTAACATGCTCCCTTCTTTGCTTACACTGAACTTGGCCGGCTGTGATATCAATTTCCCTTCCGTTACATCTGTTAATTTCACGTCTCTTAACTCACTCGATCTCTCATACAACTTCATCAATTCTACCATTCCTGTCTGGTTATCCAACCTTACTGACCTTACGCATCTAGAGCTTTCTAGCAACGAGTTCCATGGTCAGATTCCTGATTTTCTTGGAACGTTGAGTGCTCTTGCTTCAGTTGACCTTGCGTTGAATTCCTTTGATACTTTGGTGCCAGGTCTGTTTTGGAATTTGAGTTGCCTCACTCTTCTTGATCTTAGTAACAATGAGTTCCGTGGTTTGGTTCCTGCAGATGTAAAGAACCTATACCAACTGAGTTTCCTTGATTTATCTAAGAATAGAATTGTGGCAGATCTTCCAAGTTTAATAGAAAGTATGTCAGAATTCATGGCAAAGAGTCTTGTGTATCTCAGTCTTGCAGGAAACGAGTTCAGTGGATGTATTCCGAATACGATTGGAGACTTTAAGAAACTTGAAAATCTGCTCCTCAGCCGAAATACATTGTCTGGTCATGTACCTCCTTCACTCGGTGGCCTAACGTCTCTAAAAGAGCTGCGTGTCTCCTATAATTCGTTGGAGGGAAATCTTTCGGAAGTTCACTTCATCAAACTGAAGAACTTAACCTTACTAGATTTGTCTTCAACTTCTTTAGCGTTGAATGTCAGCTCCCGATGGAATCCTCTGTTTCAACTGCGTGAATTTAATGCAAGCTCCTGCAACATTGGTCCCCAATTCCCGAGTTGGCTTCAAACACAAACAAATCTTGAGACCCTATATCTTTCAAACTCTAGTATTAGAGATACATTACCAGATTGGTTTGAGAACATCGCAACTCATATTGCTGACTTGGATTTGTCTTACAATCAGATCGGAGGCGAACTGCCAGCATTCCCCTCTAACAGCCAAACAGACTTGAACAGAAAACTGAAAATGAACTCGAACAAATTTGAGGGACCACTCATCTCATTACCATCGAATGTTCTGGTGTTGGACCTGTCAGATAATTTACTGTCAGGAAATGTTCCAAAACACCTGTGCAATATACTTGGTATCGTGGTATTGGATCTGTCACAAAACAATTTTTCTGGAAGGCTTCCTCGGTGCTTATGGAACTTGGATTTGTATGTGATAGATCTTACAAATAACACAATAACCGGTTTTCTTCCAAGCTCTTTGGGCTTTCTAAGAAATCTCAGGTCGTTGCACTTGCGCAACAACAGATTTATGGGGGATCTCCCCCCTTCTTTACAGAATTTGACAAGCTTGGTCACCATGGATTTGGGAAACAATTTCTTCACGGGTAGTATCCCTTTCTGGATCGGTAAAAGTCTACCGAAACTTAGAATCTTAAATCTTCAATCCAATCAGTTTACAGGCAAGATTCCACGACAGCTTTGTCGCCTCAGCAGTCTTCAACTTTTAAACTTGGCAAATAATAGCATAACTGGGATGATCCCTCCTTGCTTTGGGAATTTAAGTGCCATGATAGAAAATGATGGTAACAATGAGAACATCCTTGTTTTCGCATATAACAAAAATATATTGTATAACATGAAAAGAAATTGGATGCTCTTCCAATATAACGAAAATATATTGGTTAACATGAAAGGAAATCAGTTGCTCTTCACAAAGACAATAAAGTTTCTTACATCCTTAGACCTATCGAACAACAGTATTGTTGGAGAAATTCCAGATTCTTTGATGAATCTTGTGAGTTTGAAGAATTTGAATCTTTCAAGAAACCTGCTTAAAGGAAATATACCAATAAAGATTGGAAACCTACAGCAAGTGGAATCTTTGGATTTGTCAATGAACATGTTGTCTGGTCGAATTCCCCAAAGTTTGGCTACCTTGCACTTTATAAGCTACCTGAACCTGTCATTCAATAAATTATTTGGTCCTATTCCGGTTGGAAATCAGCTCCAGACTTTAGACGACCCGTCCATTTATGAAGGGAACAACGTGTGTGGGCCGCCACTATCGAGATGCAAACCATCCAATTCTTCATACAGTAATGACGGTAAAGATGAAGGTCAAGAAGATAATGATGAAGGCTTGTTATCTTATGTTAGCATGGGGCCAGGCTTTGTTGTTGGATTCATGGGACTTCTTGCTAGTTTGCACTTCATCAGGAGTTGGAGGTTGGCTTACTTTGGGTTCTTTGAGAATGTTTATGGTTGGCTAACGTTATCAATATTGTTGAACCTTGCTCGCATAAGGAGGAAGTTTTTCTAGCGAGGTACGTACATTCATGAATATAAAAATACCAGATTTCAGTACCCTTAATTTCAGAATGAGAACATGCATTTAAAGTCTTGCATATATAATAGATGTGTTTGTAAATCCATATTGTTCAATTCTTACAAGTCATAGTTTTTGATTTTTCTTGTAAATTGTCATAGATGTTCTTTAAGTGGCCGTAGGTAGATCTTCAGGAGATTATGCAGAAATCAATATGTTGCTAACATTAACTAACATTTGTAGGTATCCTTTTTTAATGGAGGTGGTCAGGTCAGGCAAAGACGATGATGTATGTTATACCAATACTATGCTTCGAAGATAAAAGAATCATGCATGTGTATGTTTCACGCCATAAAGTCGCTTGTTTGTTTTTTGTTTTTTCTTTTTGTGTGTGTTTATTTTTGTTTACTATGAAGATTAAAACTTCGTTGTACCAATACTATGCTTCGATGAAGTACGTTATACCAATACTATGCTTCGAAGATAAAAGAATCATGCATGTGTAAGTTTCATGCCATAACCTTAGTTTCCATTATATAACCAAATTAAAACCTTAAATTATTATTGTATGGCAGTATGACACTGTTAGACTTGTACTATATATATATATATATATATATATATATATATATATATATATATATATATGTGCATAAGTTTGATTGTAGGAATTAGAGACTTGAAGCAAAGGCAAATATGAGTTTAATTTGTAAATTTGATTTAGAGTTACTGCGTAATTAAGTAAATGGTCTTTGTGGTTTGTCGATGTAACGAAAAATGAGATCATCAAGGAAATCGTTAGACAAAAAAAACCATGAGTTAATATGGCCCTTCTTATTGCATATTCCATCACCATCAGGAACCAGGAAGACGTTAACTTATTCTCTTTCAGAAAAATTGCGACAAAAGTTAGCGTATCCCAGATTGTTGAATTGCAGCTACACTGTGGTGTATGAATCAAGATACAGGCTGGGTTCTGATCCAAGCTTGATTCTCGTCATCAAAATCATCTGTCCTATGGTAACGACCCGCTTGAAAATATGATATTCCAGTCCATACCCCACGAACAAGCAAGATGCTCACAAAGACTATGCTTCCAAGTGTACAAACAACCTGCAATAAAATGAGACAAATTGGTAATAGTGAGCATGAATAATAGGTCCCTTTTAAGTGTTGTTCATGGATACACAGATTGAGATTCGCTAAATTACGTATTTATAAGATAACCGCTCAAAATGTTCACATCAAATTTTTCGACAGGCATAGTGATAAAAGAATTTTTGCACAGGTTTGAATCCAAGCCAATTGTGTTGAATTATGTGTTTGTAATGAACCATTTTCTGAGTTTGAATAGGAGACAATGTATGTAAATGAATGAAACAGTAAACGGGACAATATAGTAAACAATGGTTTTGTTGATACTTGATTGATTGATCATTTGTTTACATACACATGGACACCTATTTATACAATACTAAACGACATGACAGTTACATTTAACCATTGTGTCGTTTGACACATAACTGACATCAACTAATAACTACTTTAACTACCAAATCCTAACTGCTATAATAACGGGTGTTTGGGTTAACTGTTTTGTCCCAAACTCAACCCATTGCAGCATTACTAATTCGATCCATAACTATATACTAAAATACATATTTGACTTTTGGCATATAATGAAATTAAATGGACAACAAGAATTATGGCCCAATAATTTTGGTTCTGGCTAGTTAAGAAAAGGGTCAAAAGAGCTTCGGATCAAAACATGTAACTTTTGATATATGTCAACGAGGCCGGGCAAAATTTCATCGAATTTTTGAACAAATAAATTATGAAGTGTTCTGCATTGGAATATACTTTGAACAAATCCCAATCCATTTGACAAGTGTGATCTGCAAAAGCCGTTTCCTTTATGATATATTTTTTCATTTTAAGGTCCCGACCCGTTAGAGATAACACATAGCCTGAAACAACCCATTCATAAATCATAAGCAAATGGGCTGAAAATTGCTACCTCTAGTGACATCTCATTCCACGTTTTCTTGCAGCAGTGACAATGAAAAAGAGTAAGGTTTAACTGCGGGTTATAGTTTGTTTGTTCTTAAACTATGTTCTGTCATATGCTTACTATAACAAACACCAATTGGGCTGCTTTAACTTTTTATTATAGCTGAAACATAGCCACAGATTGGTTATCGAGCTACGCATATACCATTTTCCACCAGAAATCATTCACAAACAATGTGGTTACTTCAAGTAGACAAAAATTATCATTACAATTGCTGAAAATCTCTAAGGATGTAAAACATATTCGAGAAACACTATGACCAATTTTCAGCAATTGTAATGATAATTTGTTTTACATTTTGAGAAGACACGGGTTCAAATATAAAAATTATCAAATATATAAAAGCACCATTGCAACTGTGATTAGAAATCCATTTTGAGAAGACACAGGTTCAACCAATTTGTTTCTTGTATGATATTCCGACTTATATTGTAGATAGTTGCAACATCTTCCTTCAAATACAAAGTATTAATTGGTAGCTTACATAACAAATATGATCTCCAACAGACCAATTTCACAACACGATATCATACAAATGTCACACATTAGTCAGTATTAATTGGTTGCATGAAGTTCAAAATGAGTTTAAAAAAATTTTTCATAACTATTTTCGCCGCAATGAGTCTGTGAAATAAAACGCATATGCACTAATTACACAAGCATTTCGAAACCAACTAACTTGCAGGATTATGAAGATAGTACTTGTCACACGGCCACAATTACACAAGATCGAAACAAACCAAACATCGATAACATCCACAAACAAAGTCGTCAAGCGACCACACAAACCAGCTGAAATAGAAACAGATCAAAGTCTAGTACTCATCTTTTCATCGCCTTCATCCTCGACCAACCTCCTCATTATCCTTCTCAAGAGCAGCAAGATCCTCACGAGCCTCGGAGAACTCTCCTTCTTCCATTCCCTCACCAACGTACCGGTGAACAAACGCACACTTAGTATACATGAGGTCAAACTTGTGGTCAATGTGAGAGAACACCTCTGCAACACTGGTTGAGTTAGAAATTATGCAAATCGCTCTTTGCACCTTAGCTAGACCACCTCCAGGCACAAGAGTTGGTGGCTGGTAGTACGTTGATACCGTACTTGAACCCAGTTGGGCACCAGTCCACAAACTGGATGGTTCTCTTGGTCTTGATTGTTGCAACTGCAGCATTGACATCCTTTGGGGACAACATCACCACAGTACATGAGGCAGCAAGCGATGTACTTTCCATGATGAGGATCATATTTGGCCATCATGGAAGATGGCTCAAAAGCACTGTTGGTGATCTCGGCAACCGAGAGCTGCTCATGATAAGCCTTATCGGCTGAGATGACATGCAGGAGCGTATGACGAAAGCATGAAATGGATCCTGGGGTATGGACCCAAGTAGCTCTGGAATTCAGTCACATCAACGTTCAAAGCTCCATCCAACCTCAAAGACGCGATCAATGATGAAATCGATGACCTGAGAAACAAGGCTATTAAGGTTGGTATAGGTGGGACGCTCGATGTCAAGAGAATGTCTGCAGATGTCATAGCTAGATTGCTTCATTGTCCAGTAGGGAGTGAGTGGCTGGATAGGACACTGTTGTAGGGCTCAACGACATATGTTGATCAGACCAGTGCGGTTGTCAGCAAGCTTTCTGATACGGTCCAAGCAAAGGTCAACAATCCCTTTCCCGACTGCAACACAAGTATAAAAATTACAATATCAGTAGTCATTCTAAAATGAGAATATCTTGGGGCGATCATTCGTACTTGTGTAGTGACCACGGCCAAAGTTGTTGGCAGCATCTTCTTTTCCACTGATCAGTTGTTCAGGGTGAAAAAGACTTCATCGATGACAGTAGGCTCAAGATCAACAAAGACAGCGCGAGGGACGTGCTTTCCTGCACCAGTTTCACTGAAGAATGTGTTAAATAATGCTTTTTTGCGATACTAAATAAGAAAAACACATCTCCCACATATCATTTTAAGTTCACTTGCACCAAATGATAACACATATTCGTTTTGTTTTCATTTTTACTCGATTATTTGGCATCATGAATTATCAAGTACCATTTAATGTAAACTGTTTAAGGAAGATATAAAGTGTATCAAGTACCAAAGTAGAAGCATCTCGTTAGAGCTGAAGTGCTATTGTTACCAAATTGCTCATGTATCGTTCAAATGCGGTTAAGTTGATAACACATGTAACACATTTCCAATAATATAAATGAATGAAGATTTACACCATTTTAAGCTCACTTGCACTAAATAAAAACACACACTAAATGGTTTACAAAAGATTAATTTAAAAAAATACTCCATTAAACTATATCTTATTCTATCTTTAAACACTATGTATATTTGGCGAAACTAACAGTAGCAGTTAGCAATAGCGACAAATAGTGGTGGTAAGCAGTAACAAGAAGCAATAGCCGTTTGTTTTGATAAAGTGTTTGATAACATAGATGTATGTTTGTAATTATATATTAAGTGTAAACGCTAGTTTCTAGTAAATGTTATTTCAAGTAGCATTTTGATATGGAGCGTTTAGAAAACTTAAGAATGCTAGTTGTTAGTTACCAATCAACCATTGTGTAAAAAATGCTAAACGTTAGTTGCATGCTAGTTGTTTCAAACCATCTAATAAATATGAACACTTATGGTTCTCCATTTTGATGTACTAAAACCACCAACACTTTAGTCAATAATGTACAAGTATCAATGCATAAATCTTTTTACATTGTGTGATGACATGCAAAAGTAGACAAGCCATTTTGTAAAAAGAAGTAAACTATGCAAATCAGCTTTGTCAAACATTCCTATAATAATGATACTTTGGAATTGGAGTTTTGATACTGATCGGAACATTGATACAATCAATCTATACATCATTTGTTTTGGCTATTTTAAGGTAAAACTTCTACTTGTGTACTTTTAATTTTTAATTGAGATTTCAATTTGTTAGGGTCTATCTTTATTCTTTAATGTTATAAGGGGGCCTTTTTTTTAGTTACGGCCTAGGGTACCCAAAATCCCCGGGACGGCCCTGTTCATAAGGCATACATACGACTAAAATCTGAGTGTATCATAGTTAAACATAAACGTTATGTAAAAATATTCCACTTTGTACCTTCTTTTTTGTCTTTCCACCTGGAAGCCGTTTTGCTGGCCCTTGTTTTGGTGCCGAAGAACCTGGCGCATAAAGAACATAACCAAATGTTAACCAAACAAAAACATAAAGGTAGGAAAAGAACGTTATCGGGAAACTGGATAAAACCATACAAAACCTAAAAAAAATTTCAGGTTTAATAAGAACAAGAGAAAATTAATCTTATGCAAACGCAGCGTTAATATGTTAATGACAGATCTAAAGAACACGGAACTGGGATAAGGGAGGGATAATATTAGTCAAATTTTGATTAGAAAGAGGGACACATTTATATATGTAACTAGCGCAAACAGAACTACAGATGAAACTAAGTATAACACATTTATCTATACTATCTATAATGGAAAAATGGTCAAACTTGAAAAGTTGAGTCTTGAAAGTTGAGTATTGAAAGTCAAATGTGAGAAAATTAATGTAATTAATACTCTAATTAAAACACCCCATTACTTAAAAGTACAATAATTTATTCACATTTTACAACCAATTAAAAACATATCTATCAAATTAAATACAACCAATTAAAACACAAACCGGGTTGACCCGGTAATTTGACCCGTTTTCGACCCAACCTAGCAAGTTGACCCGGTTTAAATTGACCAATTTTTTGACCAGAGCGGTTCAACCGGTTGAACTACCCGGGTCGAACCTGGTTTCAAAACATTATCCGTGACTTAAAAGTATAATGATTTATTCACATTGTACAACCAATTAAAAACATATCTACCAAATTAAATACAACCAATTAAAACACAAACCGGGTTGACCCGGGATGCTTCAAACCCGGCGGATTGACCTGGTTTAATTTGACCCATTTTCGACCCAACCTAGCAAGTTGACCCGGTTTAAATCGACCCATTTTTCGACCGGAACGGTTCAACCGGTTGAACCATCCGGGTCGAACCGGGTTTCAAAACATTATCCTTTACTTAAAAGTACAATGATTTATTCACATTGTACAACCAATTAAAAAACATAGCTACCAAATTAAATACAACCAATTAAAACACAAACCGGGTTGACCCGGGACGCTTCAAACCCGGCGGATTGACCTGGTTTAATTTGGCCCGTTTTCGACCCAACCTAGCAAGTTGACCCGGTTTAAATCGACCTATTTTTCGACCGGAACGGTTCAACCGGTTGAACCACCCGGGTCGAACCGGGTTTCAAAACATTATTTTTCGTTTATAACCTATAAATTTTTTTATCAATAAACTATTTGTCGCTATAAAATCCCGTTGCTATGCACGGGTACTCGTCTAGTATATCTAAAGTCCTATTGTTGTGGTAGAAGAAAGCACGAGGCGGAACAATAAGTGCTTTTTTTCTTCAAAGCATCAACTAATGGTGATAAAATCATGCTTAATTTAACCGGTCGGTTGAGGTTGACTTATCCTACTAACACTTATTTGATCCTCCTATAAAAACTTTTATTACTAACCAATGTATTAAAAAAAGCATAATTACATAGATCACATATGACCATATTGCTCTATAGATAGCTAGTATACGAACATGCTCTTACCAATCTATGTATTGATAAATACTGCATCCATGTGTAGAGATATAGTGACATGTTGACACAATTAACATGAGATTAACTTACTGCACCTACTGTATATTCTTGTGTAAGCACAATCAACATTAAATGAAGTACCAAAGACTCTAGAAAGTGAAACGCCTACACAAACTTAGTGGATCCTCTTAAGGGTTAATTGCAGGTAACGCATAACTCATCTTTTCTCTATTTCATTTTTAGGACTGGCATTTTAGAAGACCACAAAACAAAGCTAAATTTATTCCAATTTCAAGTCGCTGATCATTTTTTTAACTTTCTGGGCACAAATAAGGCCCTAGACATTATTTTATTTTTGATCTCTACTGTAGGCGCTAAACTTTTATTGGTCAAATAGCTAGGTACTTTCACTTCATTTCTGATAAAGTCATTGAACTATAAAGACTACCTACCTACCTACAGTATATTTGATTATTTGAGGGTGAAAAACAGTTTCAAAGTTGCTTATTCAAGCTGATCAAAGATTTTGATTATGTCACCTCTTTAAGTCCTTCAATAATAAGATCTGCCGAACAATCGTACAACTACTTATATGATTATTAAGTTCTGTTACAGCATATAAAATGTCCAAACACCCCCCTGCTGCATTGCCGTTTTGTCAGACAATAGGGGTGTTAGGAGTGCTCATAGCTCTATCAAATACGCTGCAGGATGCAATGTCTGGATTTTCTTAGGTTCTATCAAATCGAAAAGAAGCTGATAACCAGTTTTTCCTGGGGTTTTGGAGAATTTTGATTATAGAGGTAATAAGTGCGTGAGTGAAACAGCTTAATTAAGCATTTAAGCCGAAGCATGACATGCTTGTTAATATCCTAGCCCTTAAAAGTACTTTTCATTTATAATACGGAGGTGTTTGGGATTGCTTATTTTAAACTGTTTATCTGCTCTAAAACTACAGCAAGTATTACCAAACACTCAAAAAAGCTTAATACATAAGCAGATAAGCACTTATAACCAATCTCAGACACCCTCTAAACATACAATCCTAAACTAAATAACATTTCCCCCGTAACACAAACCGCACCCAATTTGCCAATCACACTTCCACAAATACATATCAAAACAACAACAGTTAACAAAACCAATGACCCAAAACTTACCAGAAGGTCCAGTAGCATCTGTTATCCCAGAAGCGCGCAACTGATCCGAAACTTCATCAACTTCCTTCAAATCTGCCTCCCAAAAAATCACACAAAAACAATAAAAACACAAATACTAAACCAAAACACAAATATCAAACAGATATACACAAAATAACCAAAAGGGCCGTAGAATCGTAAACCATTCACTTCCTTGAAATTTGACTCTAACCCACCACACACAAAAACACAAACTTTTATAAGAAATACTAAACCAAAACACAAAAACCAAGCAGATTCATACATTATAACCAAAAGGGTAAAATCTTAAACCATTTTAACTTCCTTCAAATTTGGTTTATGAGCTTATTTGTTTTCGGCTTATATTTCATAAGCTCAATTTTTTGGCTTACTTTGAAATTTGTGGGCTTATATAAGTTTGTTATGACATAATAAACTTATATAAGCACATAAGTCCCAGAATAAACCAAAAAAATAGAGCTTATGAAACATAAGCTGAAAACAGATAAGCTCGTAAGCCCATAAATAAGAATCAAACTTTATAACAAATACTTAACCAAAGCACAAATAGCAAGCAGATTTATACATAACAACGAAAAGGGTAAAATTTTAAACCATTAACTTCCTTCAAATTTGACTAAAACTTTAGGGGGTGCTTGTTTAAGCTGATCTTATGCAGCTAAGTCCAAAAATAAGCCGGAAAAAATGGGCTTACGAAACATAAGCTGAAATCACATAAGCTCATAAGCCCAAAAACAATAAGCTTATAAACAAACAACCCCTAGGAATCAAAACATTAGGGGGTGTTTGTTTAAGCTTATATGTGGCTTATGAGCTTATTTGTGTTTCCGCTTATATTTCATAAGCCCCAATTTTCTGGCTTATTTTGAGACTTGTGGGCTTATATTAGTTTATTATGATATTATAAACTTATATAAGCCATAAATCTCAAAATAAGCCGGAAAATTGGGGTTTATGAAAATATAAGCCGAAATCAAATAAGCTTATAAGCCCACATATAAGCTTAACAAGAAGCAAAGAGATTTAAGCATAAAATCGAAAAGGGTAAAATCTTTAATAATTAACTTCCTTCAAATTTGAGTCTAAACCACAAAACAAAAAACAGTAAAAAGACTATAAAAACACAAACTATGGGGGTGTTTGTTTCGGCTTATATAGCCGGCTTATGGCTTATTTGGTTTTGGGCTGATGTTTCATAAGCTTACTTTTTGTGGCTTATTTTGAAATATTAATGTTTGTTTAAGCTTATGATGACATAAGCACAAAACCAAATAAGCCATAAGCCAAAAAGTTTCAAAATAAGCCACAAAAAGTGAGCTTATGAAGCATAAGCACAAAACCAAATAAGCCATAAGCCGGCTATATAAGCTGTAACAACCACCCCATTTATAACAGATACTAAACCAAAATCCAAAAAGCAAAGAGATTTAAGCATAAAACTGAAAAGGGTAAAATCTTGTTACCATTAAGAAGGTGTGGGTAAAGATTGGGAGCATTTCTCAAAATCAGGCCCAAATTCACAATACTCAGCTGGTAACCCACATACACCACAGTACAATACTTTCACTGCCATTTGGTTTTGGGTTTTAAGGGTTTGTAAGAAAGAAGATGAACAACACTAGTTGCAGAAGCAGACGACGTCGTATGGTTGGGGAAGAATAATGGGCTTTTGATTGAATGTGTTATAAATTTGGG
Source organism: Artemisia argyi (assembly GCA_030686995.1). Taxonomy (NCBI): domain Eukaryota; kingdom Viridiplantae; phylum Streptophyta; class Magnoliopsida; order Asterales; family Asteraceae; genus Artemisia; species Artemisia argyi. The sequence goes on along the minus strand of CM060707.1, from coordinate 7,091,345 downwards.
CTTTTAAACTTGGACTTGCTTGTGTCATGTACTAGTAATAAAAAAGAAGTTTTTTTTTTTTTTTTTTTTTTTTTTTTTTTTTTTTTTGTGTTAAAGGTGTATGTTTAAGTTTTATACTAGGCAAGTAAGGCTGCTCATCGGGTGAAAACCGGACTGGAGAGAGACCGAATCCAGAAAAAAACCTAGACTAAGACCGAATCGAATGTGGTTGATCCGATCTCGGTCCAAATAGGCTAAATGTTCGGTTTTTAAGCCGGACCGAGACCGAAATTATGAAAACCCCTAGACCGAGACCGGACCGAATATGGTCGGTCCGGTCTGATCCAGTCCGATCGGTTTTGTCGGTCGGTCCGGTCCATCAGGTCCGGTCCTATCTTTTGTTTAATTTCTCACGTAAAATTCAAACAATGCTAAAGTGGTCATGTCAACCTCATGTAAAAGGAATGCTTTACTCGATCAATAATATTGAGGTAATAACAGGACTAAGTCAATAGAAGTGCCACATAAGCAAAGACTTGATTAACAAAAAAACCAATTACTTTCGGTCTTAAAACCTCCAACCAAATACCTTCTTAAATTAATAGGGCAAGCACCAACCCGCCTAACACATTTACTCTTTTTTAACACTAACTGACACATTTATTCACTCAGCACACATTTATACATTTTCTATCTCCAAAGTCACTCATCACTCTCACATTTCTCTTTTTCAAATTACACTCATCTCTTTGTAAAAATAACCACCAGTCGGAAACCACCACTTACCATTGGAAAAATCACCACCAAACTACCGAAAATCACAACCAAGAACCGAGAAAAATCTTATTTTTAAACTTGTGCAATAGAAACTAGTTTGCTGTACTATAGTTGTAGATACCATATTTTCAAACTTGTGTAGTTAATACAGGCTCGAAAGGTTTTAGCGTTAGTAAACCAAATTTGATAAATGTCAAAAAAACAATGTACCGAATGGGCTTTGGTTAGCCTAGTTTTAGATTGAAACTAGGGTTTTCACTTTACACAAACAATATTTAATTATTCACTTCCCAATTATCTCAGATAGGCGGTTACCCACTCAACTGTTAAAAAACAACAAAAAAATCATCCGCATTTATGGTATAATCTGAACGCAATTAATTTAGTTGTTGTTGTTGTTGTTCACCAATTTCTAATTAATTTTTATAATTCAAATATTAGGCGCCAAATAAAAATGCGGCAAATCTGTCAGAATCATCATTATCCAAGTCTAGTGGTGGAGTTCATAAACAACATGTCAAATTTTCGTATTTCTAATTGCTTATAAGTAAATTTTGGGGTGTGATGTGGTTTATTTTGACTAGCAATTTTGTTTGGTTTAGTTTTGAAAAACTATCCTTTACTCATACCAATGGTGTAGCACCAGGTATCAACTCAATCTGAAACTCTACTTGTCTAGGAGGCGGGATTCCCGAAAAATCATCGGGAAATACATCAGGAAAATCATGAACTATAGGCACATCTCCAATGCACCTTTCCTTCTTCTCCTTCCCTCCTTTCTCAGAGATTTGAGCTAAGAAAAGACAACATCCTTTTTCCATCAACTTTGGTAACTTAGTGCAAGAAATGACCGCTAATCGAGATGTGCTCCTCGAACCTTTTCGATCTCCTTGTATATTTAGAATCTCCTTTCCGAAAGGCACACGCACGATCTTCCCATCGCAAAGTATGTGAGCACGATACTTCGACAACTAATCCATACCAATGATGACATCGAAACTTCCTAACGTGACGGGTAAAAGATCTATGTTGAGAGGACGATTTAGAAGTTTAACGTGCAACCGCAAATGATAGTCCTAATCCTCTCTATGTTCCCATTAGCTAACTCTACATCATAACCAATTCCTAAGGCCATCGGGGTTTTCTCTAGTAAGGGTACAAACGTAGTGGACACAAAACTTCTATCGGCACCAGTATCCAATAGTATGGAAGCATAACGATTATTGAGAAGGAACGTATCAGTAACGATGTTCGGATCTTCTCCTCTCTCGTTCCTGAGTGCATACACTCTCCCATGAGCAGCTCCTGCTTCCACACGTTGGTCCTCATTGTCTTGACGTCCACGGTTTCCTCCAGCTCAACGATTTCCATGATTGTACCCATTACCACCCGATCCTTAATTTCCTCAGTTCCACGATTCTCTACACTCATTCCTATAATGTCCCTTCTTTCCACATCCATAACAAGTAACATTTGTGTTACTCATAGTTTCAGGAGTAGCTTGAACCATAGCAATAGCTTGTCGCTTGTTTCGGTGATCATTACCCTTAGGGTGATGGTCTCTCTTTCTCTTTCCATTCTTACCCTTATCGGCTCCTTCCAATTCTAATGAATCCATTAATTGTTGAGCGATTGTGATGGTCTCATGGATATTTGCAGGTCTAGCAGCAATCACATCATTCCTTATAGCCACAGGTAACCCATCGATATACCACTCAATCTTTTGAGTCTCAGTTCTAACCATATCGGGGCAAAGTAAGGCCAACTCCAGGTAACGACGATTGTAAGTTGCCATATCAGTGCCCTTCACTTTGTGATTCCAAAACTCAATCTCCAGCTTCTTAACCTCATTTCTTGGGCAGTAAGTCTGAATCAGCACAGACTTAAATTGCTCCCAAGTCGTAGCATAAGCAACATCACTTCCAACTGCATTTCGGTAATTGTTCCACCAAGTTAAAGCTTCATCCTTGAAAGTAAGAGAAGCAAACTTTACCTTCGCATTCTCCGCACAACCACTGACATTAAGCACTGACTCAGTCTTCTCTATCCACCTGACCAAGCAGACCACTCCTTCGGCTCCACCAAACTCAATGGGTCCACAAATTTTAAACTCCTTGTAGTTACATCCATTAGCACGAACAGGTGGAAACGTTCCAGCAGAATTGTTGGAATGATTTGACTCAGCTAGTAGCTCAGCAACTCGTTGCTCCACAAGTGGATTGATCATTGCTTGATCCACAGCAGGTGCATTAAGTGGAACATGATCATTGTCTCCCTGGACATCAACATTTTGATTCCTGTCGTTGCGGTTAGTAGTGTCCAGGTTCTCAGGAGTAGGGGTTTCAACATTTCGAGTAGGACGGCGTCCTCGACGACTAAGGGTAGTCGTTGCAGGACCAGTTCTGGTAGCTCTAACAGGGTTTCGTCGTACAGCCATTAATATAATACTAACACAATATCAACCACGCAAATAAGACGCAATTCTCCATGTACGCCGAAAATCGTAAAATATCATACGAGCTCACCATTGTCCATAAGTAGCGATCAATACATCGTTCCATACTACCAACAGGCATAATAGATACTAATCGTTCCATACGAGACGAACGTACAATCCGAATATCATGACATAAGAGATATAATAATTAGCTCTCCTAACCAAATACTCCTTGGCTTATGTAGCAACACAACAAGAACACAAATCCAATCGATCTAGCCTTGATGCTGGCATAGACTCCTCAACTCTGACCCCAAACCATCCAAATTCCTCAATAACGATCCATGCTCAACACTATGTGTATCTCTATCCCTCTTGAGGTCCGCAACCTCCTTTTCTAACACTGTGTTCCTCTGCCACAGCTTGCGATCTCCCTCGCGAGCCGTGAGGAAACCTCTCTGCAGACTCTCTATCTGCTCATGTATCTTTATCATACATGTCCTAATCGCTGTCGTCCTGCCCATGACAGTAGTCAAATCAATTCTCAACTCAGCAACAAACTCAGCAATAATCATCTCAAGTCGGTCAGACATCTGCGAGATCTTCTCGCCCTGTGCAGTAAACCGAGCCCACATCCTACCAGTCTCACCTAACTCTGCATGCTCAGCAGAAACCTCAGAAGGTGCATCCGACGCCAAGGGACTACCAGGTGGTGAATCAAACAAAAACGGATGATCAGGTGAAACCGGTTCTAACGGATGTATCGGGGAATCGGGCTTCGCAGAATGAACTGAATGTGCTAGCGACCCATCATCATCAGGCATATCCTCCTCCTGAGGATCATCCTCTTCCTAATCCTGAGGGTCATCATTCTCTTCCTCATCTTGAGGGTTATCATTCTGCTCACCCGCGTACTCCTCGTCGAAGGGTTACTCCATCACTCGTCATCTCCGAGCAGGCGAACCACGAGGCGATAAAGTCGGCGACTAACGGCGACAATGGGACGATAAAGTAGTAGCCGAACGCATGACCAACACGTATGGGTCATCAGGGGCCATAGTGATCTACGATGAGCGACGCGTACTAGCAATAACAATTCTTAACAACAACACGTGCAAAGGAGGCTATGATTTGTGACAACGGCGTAGGGTAGGTGTAAGTGTTTCAAAACAACTAAACCGAGAACTCAAAATACCATATCAAAATCATCATATAATTCCAATTTATATATATCCAGAAAGATTTAAAATACCGCATTACTAAAATCATTCGTAAAACAATCAAGCCATATAATTCCTCAAAACGCATATAATTCCTCAAAAGGTCATCATACCACTAAATCAATAAATCTCCAATCCTCAAATCATCTCAAGAATCCCATATTCAATAATCATCTCAATATACCTCAATAATAATAATGATGCTTCGGCTTGGCGGGCTGGCGGGCAATGGTCGAGGATCGTTTTCTATAAAAATCGGTTATAGTTTAGGTGTTTATTTACCTAGTTCTCTATAACCTTGGCTCTGATACCAATCTGTAACACCCCCAAAATTTGGTACAGCGGAAGACTCAACAAGCTTTCGGGGTGCTACGGGGATTGGTATCCAACACAAGACATAAAAGAACGAGATAAAGTAAACATAAGAAAAACACAACCAAAACGGGGTTTTAAAGTTTACATTTATCCCAACTTCATTCAGAGTCAGGCCCAAAATAAATAAATGTAGGTCCACAATAGTTTATCAGAGTTTTAGAAAAGTAGATCCATAACCGGTGCCATTGCCAAGCCTCCAATCCAAGCATCCATAGAGCATCACTTAATTTCCTGAGAAAACGTGCTAAAAGTCAGCTTTCGCTGGTGAGATCATAGGTTTAAATTCATCTAACAATATAGTGGACATATACGCAAAACGCTTGCTAGCTAGACTAAGGATTCGCTAAAAGCCTGCGGATACCCTCCGCTCCAACATAACACACGGATACCCTTCCGTACTAACATAGATATTCGGGTAGCCCCCGCAATACCAATAAATACTCGGATAACCTCCGAAGTATTAATAACCTATAGGTGCACACTATAGTATCTAAATAAGCCAACCTTGAATAGTACACACGAAACTATGTGACTAAAGCTGACAATCCAAATAAGCCAACCTTGAATAGTACACACAACAAATATGTGACTAAAGCTGACAATTCACCAATAACCAAATAAGCCAACCTTGAATAGTACATACAACATATATGTGACTAAAGCTGACAATCCACAAATAATCAAATAAGCCAACCTTGAATAGTACACACGACATGTGTGACTAAAGCTGACAATAGATCCTAGTCCATACGCATAACAAGTTTAGAAAGAATATAAAAGCGATAATAGTCCACGTAAAATAATTTGCACGTTTCTCACCCCAATCGTTGAAAACATAGTTCAAGAGTAAAAAGTGGGGCTATGACTCACCTCAAGTCCAGATATCAGCAATAAGAAATCGGTAGAGGTAAGATGTATAATAACTCAAAAGACGGCAACTACGGACTCGGCACGACCTAACAATATCAACCCGTTCAGAAATCATTTCCTCAATTTCAATATATTCCCCAAACCCGGACGAGAATCCGTTTTATTTCCGAAAATCCATTTCGTATAAGTTTGGTGTATTTGCGTTTGGTATCCATACGGGTGGTGGGTCGACACAACTCAAACCAATAAGTCACAACAAAAAAAGGATGATAAAACAATCTATAGGTCTAATATTAGCCCAATATATCATTTAAATAAATCATCGAAGTTTATCAAATCCATCGATTTGGTACTCCCCCATATTTATTTACTTAATATATCATTCTAAAATTATACCCGAATCCTAGGTCACACATTGCACATAAAGTACTATATGGTATATATCAATGTTTAATAAATTCACTAATTATACCGTTAAGCTTACCAAATTCGTCAATTTGGCAACCTCACGAGATACTTAGTAATTTACTATTCCCGTACATATACCACACCCTATGGGCGTCGTAGGATACGATGCCCATTAATATACTCAATTTAAATAACTAAATAGCTCTTATTTAACCCGTCGATTAAATAAGTTACGTAGTTATTGAAAGTGAATGTATTAATCGTCATATATCCGTGACAACACGAACGTCACAAATAATAAACCACTTGGACTCAAGTGACCACGGCCCCGTATAACTCGATAGTTTCCTTTATTTATTTAAGGAAATTATTTTATTTAATATTATTTAACGTCAAGATTTCATCGTTATTTATAGTCGTTTAATTACAATAACGCGCCCGACATTTATTACACCATTTTCATAGTATAATATTTATCGTTACGTTATTGTTATAATATTACTCGTAATCGTTTTATTATTAATATACGCACTTATATAAATATATATACGTTTTCACGTTTATATATTTATATAAACGTTTATATTATTAATAATATTATTACGAGTTTTATTAGTTGTGTTTAATTATAAATAACTATCGAGTCATACGAAATGGCCACATGTCCGAGTCATCACTCTCGGCTCATTGTCCAAGTCCAAATAAAATGATAATTAAGTCAAACCAAGTAATTAATCTCCGTCCAACAATATCCAAAACACGTGCTACAACAATAGGGTCCGACTACGGCACCCGACTAACCTATCTCCGTCATTCTAGTTTGACCGTCTCACAATCGGTCCCCAATTCCACTATTCGTCAACACAACTCCAATATCAATATAAATCATAATACCCTTCCATTTCAGCTCCAAAGTAACGACCATGATTTCAAAAGTATCAATACTCATATACCACAACAACAATAGAATAACAACCACAACCAAGTTAACTACATCAACAAAATACAAAACATCAACAATAGCAGTTAATGCTAATAATGAACAAGAAAACATCAAGTATAAAGATGTGTTCCGGGTCGATTTTACCAAGTCAACCCGTGCCGAGAGACTCCACTTGAGTCTCGGCTCAAAAATAGACCCCAAGGGTCATACCCGAGACCATCGTGGTCTCAGCTAGCTCATCCGAGCTCGACCCAAAACTAGACCGACCCCAAGGGTCACGGCACACAAGAACATCATCACGCAACCAAGAATCAAGCTCCAATATAATCGGCTACTCTCGCAAGAATGACCACGAGACTAAAACCACCAAGAAAACCACATGGGCTCAAAATAATTACCAAGCCGAGAGTCATAACTCTCGGTTTCACTTCGACCTCAAAAGGTAGACACCAAACCCGGATACCAAACTCATTTATTTATCAAAACCATAGTTTCCCCATCATTTTTAATCCATATTTTATCAAAACCCAGTAAGTTAATCCATGTTTCCACAGATCTAAACCCACATCGAGGCACACATAAGGCCAATCGATGCTACTCACCTTTATACACTTCAAAACTCACGGATCTACAAGAACCAAGAAGAATATGCTTCGAATTGGAATGGTTTCAGGATGTTTTTGTGGGTTTGGAGGCGCGTGAATGATATCAAATTAAAGAGGAGCATGGGGTGGTAACTGTGGTGGTGGCGGTGTGGTTGTAGTGGTGGCGGTGGAGCAACGGCTGGCCGGATCCAAGGGTGGCTAGGGTTTTGGGTTGGTGAAGATGGAGAGAGATAGAGATGTTATAAGGATGAGGTTATGTGGTGTGTGTTAGCAGTAGCCACAAAGACGATTTTTGTAATCTTTCCATTTCTTTCTTTTCTTTTCTTTTTTTTTTTTCTCTCTTTTTAACTAATAATAATAATAATAATAATAATAATAATAATAAAAGTGTTATTATAATTAGGGTAAGGTGACTAGGTGTGCGATACACGGACCAAAACCCGTAACCCGTTTCAAAACATTTAGTATCTCACGAGAGTTCCATAAACAAATATATATAGTCGAATCCGTAGACTCAAGACATAAAACTTTAATTAGGTTATTCTAGTGCCGGAGTCAACGTAGTGCCAATAAAATCTCGAAATAAATCTCATCACATCGATAATCCAAATTCGAATTCATAAAATATTTTGGATATAATCAGCCAAAATATTGGTTTTTCAAGTTCGTTACAAGTAAAATTTCGAATATAATTTTATAAACGAACTTTAATGTAATGCGGGTTTTCAAAATAACTCCCTATTTTGCCAGTTGTCACACATTTTAATAATAAGATTAAGGGGGTGGCAATGGAGCTCGGTATCACACGGCATGGAGCCATGCTGCTCAGCAACACCATCGCCACCCTTGCGGCATGGTTGTGGCATGGAGGACATCGGCATTCTTTGCCATTGAGGCATGGAAGAGTGGAAGGAATAATATAGCCGTTGAACGTTAAAATAGTTTATTTTTCTTGTGGTTGAGTTGAAGTTGTGGAATCGAGACTTTGGGATTTTGTTTGCTACTCGGTTTACAACAGCAGGAAGAAAGGTAAGAACTTTTTGGTGTTCGATTTTCAGAATAAAGAACCGAAGGGATTGATGTTTGGGGTTGTGAGGTTCGGTTTGTAGCAGAAAAAGAACAAAGGGATTGATTTATTTATTTTTTATTTTTTTAGAACGGCTGATGTTTTGTTTTTATGTATTGAGTGTGTGAATTGTAGATGAATATTGAAATATATGATAAAGTTGTGTTTGTGTGGTGGTAGATATAGATAAAGAAATAGTAAAAAAATAATAGGTGGGACATGGAATCATTGTTGCCACTAAAAGAGTATTGTGAGGCAAGAGAGAGACATGAAATGAGATGACAAGATATTACTAGAGGGTGGTGAGGCATGAGATCATGACTGCCACCCCCTAATAATAATAAAACCATGGGAAGTTTTCTTGAGGATGAACCAAGAGGCGCAAAAAAAAAAGATTGTGAGACAATAAAAACCCTTATATGCGTTTTAGAGTTTTTTAATGGGCCTTAATAGGTGGGTCAATGGTTCCTATATACAGAACCAGACGATAGCAGCCTATGTAAATTACTAACTTTGATGTTATAAAACTATCTTTATTTATAACATCATCCAATCCAATCTTTCAATAAAATATTATTTTTTTACTACTTCACCTATACAGCATATACAACCAAACTATATTTTTTTTTTACCATTTATCAACAATTCAACCTAACAAATACATATAACCAATCTATTCTTTTATAAAATAATAAGTGTAAAAAGAAGAAAAAAATAGCCATTCACTAGTTGCCGTATGGCAGATTGGAGGTTATCAACCAAGATTTTCATGTGACCTTGATTGATGAAAAGATTTGAGGGTTTTATTAAAATATTATTATTATTGTATGGTATACCCAACCGGTTGGGTTGACTAGGGGTGTCAATTCGGGTCAGGTTTGGGTTGGCGGGTCAGAAACCCCCAACCCGAACCTGACCCATTTAAATAATTGGGTCAGCTATGTCAACCCTAACCTGTTTACACGTAACCCTAACCTGACCCATTTAACCCATAAATATACTTAGGTTGACAGGATAAATAGGTTAAATGGGTGGAATATTTTAAACGGGTTTCGGGTTGACCCATTTAATTCGTTTTATATATAAAAGTTAGCACATTACACGAGTTAAATACATTAAACGAGTTAGTGGGTTGACCCGCTTAACCCATTTAACCCCGTATAATTAAATATAAATAATTTTTAATTAAGAAAAACAACTTAAACGGGTTGGCGGGTCGACCCGTTTATTTAATTCCCAACCCGAACCTGACCTGTTTAATAAACGGGTTAGATATGTCGACCCAAACCTGACCCACAATCTATTTAGCTCAACCCGAACCTGTTAATTTACGTGTCGGTTTCAGTTCGGGTTTCGTGTCGGGTCAGAAATTGCCACCCCTGGGGTTGACAATCCATTAATAAACATAGTCTAAAGATGTTGCTAGAACCGGGAATTAAAGCGGTTGCTTTATTTTTTGTTATTATTTAATTTTTAATTTTATTGTTTAAAAAATTGAAAATGAAATAAAAATAGAGATGAGGTTGTTTTATTACACCAAGTAGGTCGTTGAAGCAATCTAAGAAAGAAAAAGCTGTAGTGGCTGAGGAAATGAAGGTCGCCTGGGTCCTTGTTACACCCGGCCTAAGCAGTAAGAAAGAGCAAATGTATTACTACCTCCGTCCCATAATAAGTGTCCACTTTGAATTTTCAAAGTTTTTCTCATTCAACTTTGACCATAAATATTTTTATTTGTGTTATGTAATACTTGATGAAAAATATATGAATGGATTGAGTTTTAAATGTATTTTCATTGATATAATTTTCTATCAAGTATTATATGACACAAATAATAATATTTATGGTCAAAGTTGAATGAGAAAAACTTTGAAAATTCAAAGTGGACACTTATTGTGGGACGGAGGGAGATTAAGTAATGCTTGGTTTCATATAAGACAGTTTAGTAGGGAAAATGATTGTAAGAACACTTTGTATAACTTTAGTTTCAACAACTTCTGACTTACAAACTGGTTTAGAAGAAAAAAGCCGGCCAAATAACATAAAGAATCATCACTTCCAAACAACAGCTATATGTTAATCTTCATTTGAAAGTTTCAATACTTTACATTTAAAAATAATAATAATAATAAAAAATAAAAAATAAGACGAAGTTATTAGTGAATATATATATGTACATCCAAAATATTAGTTTAATCTTCATTGACTGAAAAACGAGTATGAAATAACGTAATAATTTAGAAATTAATAGGATACTATATATCTGCCCCGTGCTTGTGACTTTGAACTCTATCTTACTCCAAAATGGAAACCAGCTTTCTTGTTATTTTTACATTCCTGCTCTTGCAAAGACTTGGCGCAAGCAGCGAAAGCATGATGGCAAACTCTTCAAGTGTTACATGTATCGAAAGGGAGCGGAAATCTCTTCTTATATTCAAAGAGAGACTCACAGACAGGCATCGTCGTCTGTCAACATGGACCGGAGTACAATGCTGTGAATGGGTAGGAGTTCATTGTGACAAGCGAAGTGGTCATGTTATCAGACTTGATCTTCGAACTCCAGTGTTTCTTAACACAGACAAAATTGAATGGAACTATGACATCCAACTTGGAGGTGAGGTAAGCCCTTCATTATTGAATTTGAAGCATTTACGTTACTTGGACTTGAGCATGAATCGTTTCTCAGGAGATATTCCTAAGTTCTTAGGGTCATTTAAGCATTTGGAATACCTTAATCTTTCATGCTCAGGTTTTAGTGGTGTAGTTCCTCATCATCTAGGAAATCTCTCAAGGTTACAATATCTTGATCTTAATAGCCAATATCACATACCTGCCGGTCTTGCTTGGTGTTCCTCTATGATGAGCATAGATGATCTACAGTGGGTGCCTTCACTATCATCATTAAAGCTTTTGGGGTTATCAGGGTTACACATGGCGAACCTTACTGATGAACTTGATTGGTTCAGTGAAGTTAACATGCTCCCTTCTTTGCTTACACTGAACTTGGCCGACTGTGATATAAATTTTCCTTCCATTACATCTGTTAATTTCACGTCACTTAATTCACTCGATCTCTCTTACAATTTCATCAATTCTACCATTCCTGTCTGGTTATCCAACCTTACTGACCTTACGCATCTAGAGCTTTCTGTCAACGAGTTCCATGGTCAGATTCCTGATTTTCTTGGAACGTTGAGTGCTCTTGCTTCAGTTGACCTTGCGGGCAATTCCTTTGATACTTTGGTGCCAGGCCTGTTTTGGAATTTGAGTAGCCTCACTCTTCTTGATCTTAGTTACAATGAGTTCCATGGTTTGGTTCCTGTAGATGTAAAGAACCTATACCAACTGAGTTTCCTAGATTTATCTTGGAATAGAATTGTGGCAGACCTTCCAAGTTTAATAGGAAGTATGTCAGAATTCGTGGCAAAGAGTCTTGTGTATCTCAGACTTGCAGAAAACGAGTTCAGTGGATGTATTCCGAATACGATTGGAGACTTTAAGAAACTTGAAAATCTGCTCCTCAGCCGAAATACATTGTCTGGTCATGTATCTCCCTCACTCGGTGGCCTAATGTCTCTAAAAAAGCTGGATGTCTCCTATAATTTGTTGGAGGGAAATCTTTCAGAAGTTCACTTCATCAAACTGAAGAACTTAACCTTACTAGATTTGTCTTCAACTTCTTTAGGGTTGAATGTCAGCTCCCGATGGAATCCTCCATTTCAACTGCGAGAATTTAGTGCAAGCTCCTGCAACATTGGTCCCCAATTCCCGAGTTGGCTACAAACACAAACAAGTCTTGAGAACCTATATCTTTCAAACTCTAGTATTAGAGATACATTACCAGATTGGTTTGAGAACATCGCAACTCATATTGCTGACTTGGATTTGTCTTACAATCAGATCGGAGGCGAACTGCCAGCATTTCCCTCTAACAGCCAAACCAACTTGCACAGAATACTGACAATGAACTCGAACAAATTTGAGGGACCACTCATCTCATTACCGTCGAATGTTCTGGTGTTGGACCTGTCAGATAATTTACTGTCAGGAAATGTTCCTAAGACCAATGGAACAGTGAACCAAAACCTGGAATATATTGATCTCTCAAAAAATCAGTTAACAGGAGCTGTTCCAAAACACATGTGCAATATACTTGGTATCATGGTATTGGATCTATCACAAAACAAATTGTCTGGAAGGCTTCCTCGGTGCTTATGGAACTTGGATTTGCATGTGATAGATCTTACAAATAACACAATAACCGGTTTTCTTCCAAGCTCTTTGGGCTTTCTAAGAAATCTCATGTCGTTGCACTTGAGCAACAACAGATTTATGGGGGATCTCCCCCGTTCTTTACAGAATTTGACAAGCTTGGTCACCATGGATTTGGGAAACAATTTCTTCATGGGTAGTATCCCTTTCTGGATCGGTAAAAGTCTACCGAAACTTAGAATCTTAAATCTTCAATCCAATCAGTTTACAGGCAAGATTCCACGACAGCTTTGTCGCCTCAGCAGTCTTCAACTTTTAAACTTGGCACATAATAGCATAACTGGGACGATCCCTCCTTGCTTTGGGAATTTAAGTGGCATGATAGAAAATAATAGTAACAAAGAGTACATCCTTGGTTACCAATATTACGAAAATATATTGGTTAACATGAAAGGAAATCAGTTGCTCTTCACAAAGACAATAAAGTTTCTTACATCCTTAGACCTATCGAACAACAATATTGTTGGAGAAATTCCAGATTCTTTGATGAATCTTGTGGGTTTGAAGAATTTGAATCTTTCAAGAAACCTGCTTAAAGGAAATATACCAATAAAGATTGGAAACCTACAGCAAGTGGAATCTTTGGATTTGTCAAGGAACATGTTGTCTGGTCGAATTCCCCAAAGTTTGGCTACCTTGCACTCTATAAGCTACCTGAACCTGTCATTCAATAAATTATTTGGTCCTATTCCGGTTGGAAATCAGCTCCAGACTTTAGACGACCCGTCCATTTATGAAGGGAACAACGGATTGTGTGGGCTGCCACTATTGAGATGCAAACCATCCAATTCTTCATACAGTAATGGCAGTAAAGATGAAGGTCAAGAAGATAATGATGAAGGCTTGTTTTCTTACATTAGCATGGGGCCAGGCTTTGTTGTTGGATTCATGGGACTTCTTGCTAGTTTGCACTTCATCAGGAGTTGGAGGTTGGCTTACTTTGGGTTCTTTGAGAATGTTTATGGTTGGCTAACGTTATCAATATTGTTGAACCTTGCTCGCCTAAGGAGGAAGTTTTTCTAGCGAGGTACGTACATTCATGAATACGAGTATAAAAATAACAGATTTCAATTCCCTTAATTTCAGAATGAGAACATGCATTTAAAGTCTTGCATATATAATAGCTGTGTTTGTAAATCCATATTAAAGCATGAGTTACAGTAAGTGAAAACCTATTGTTCAATTCTTACAAGTCATAGTTTTTTATTTTTCTTGTAAATTATCATAGATGTTCAGGAGATTATGCTGAAATCAATATGTTGTTAACATTAACTAACATTTGTAGGTATCCTTTTTTAATGAAGGTGTTCAGGTGAGGCAAAGACGATGAAGTATGTTATAGCAATACGATGCTTCGAAGATAAAAGAATCATGCATGTGTACGTTTCACGCAATAAAGTCGCTTGTTTGTTTTTTGTTTTTTCTTTTTGTGTGTGTTTATTGTTGTTTACTATGAAGATTAAAACTTCGTAATACCAATACTATGCTTCGAAGATAAAAGAATCACGCATGTGTACGTTTCATGCCATAACCTTAGTTTCCATTATATAACCATATTAAAACCTTAAATTATTATTGTATGGCAGTATCATACTGTTAGACTTGCACAATGTGTGCATAAGTTTGGTTGTAGGAATTAGAGACTTGAAGCAAAGGCAAATAGAGTTTAATTTGTAAATTTGATTTAGAGTTAATTAAGTAAATGGTCTTTGTGGTTTGTTGATATAACGAAAAATGAGATCATCAAGGAAATCGTTAGACCAAAAAAAAAAAAAAAAAAAAAAAAAAAAAAAAAAAAAAAAAAAAAAGACAATGAGTTAATATGGTCTTTCAAATTTCTTCACGGGAGAATATGGCCCTTCTGCATATTCCATCACCATCAGGAACCAGGAAGACGTAACTTATTCTCTTTCATAAAAATTGCTACGAAAGTTAGCGTATTCCAGATTGTTGAATTGCAGCTACACTGTGATGTATGAATCAAGATACAGGCTGGGTTCTGGTCCATGTCTGATTCTCGTCATCAAAATCAGCTGTCCTATGGTAACGACCCTCTTGAAAATATGATATTCCGGTCCATATCCCGTGAACAATCAAGATGCTCACAAAGACTCGCTTCCAAGAGTACAAACAACCTGCAATAAAATGGGACAAATTGATAACAGTGAGCATGAATAGTAGGTTCCTTTTAAGTGTCCTTCATGGATACACAGATTGAGATTAACTAAATTACATATTTATAAGATGACCGCTCAAAATGTTCACATCAAATTTTTCGACAGGCATAGTGATAAAAGAATTTTTGCACAGGTTTGAATCCAAGCCAATTGTGTTGCATTATGTGTTTGTAATGAACCATTTTCTGAGTTTGAATATGAGACAATGTATGCAAATGAATGAAACAGTAAACGGGTCAATATAGTAAACAATAGTTTTATTGATACTTGATTGATTGATCATTTGTTTACAGACACATGGACACCTATTATACAATACTAAACGACATGACAGTTACATTTAACCATTGTGTCGTTTGACACATAACTACATTAACTAATAACTACTTTAACTACCAAAATCCTAACTGCTATAATAACGGGTGTTTGGGTTAACTGTTTTGTCCCAAACTCAACCCATTGCAGCCTTACTAATTCGACCCATAACTATATACTAAAATACATATTTGACTTTTGGCATATAATGAAATTAAATGGACAACAAGAATTACGGCCCAATAATTTTGGTTCTGGCTAGTTAAGAAAAGGGTCAAAAGAGCTTCGGATCAAAACATGTAACTTTTGATATATGTCAATGAGGCCGGGCAAAATTTCATCGAATTTTCGAACGAATAAATTATGAAGTGTTCTGCATTGGAATATACTTTGAACAAATCCCAATCCATTTGACAAGTGTGACCAGCAAAAAGCCGTTTCCTTTATTTTTTAACAGTCCCGACCCGTTAGATATAACAAATAGCCTGAAACAACCCATTCATAACTCATAAGCAAATGGGCTGAAAATTGCTACCTCGTAACATCTCATTCCATGTTTTCTTGCAGCATTGACAATGAAAAAGATGTGTAAAAGGATAATAAAAAGGCTAGCTTGAAAGCAGTTGTGACAGTAGATAAGCCATAGGCTAATAAGTTCATCTATGTGACACAGATTACATGTTAAGTTGTGCATGGTGCTGGACTTATAAAAGCTCAAAATAAATCATGACCGGCTTCAGTCAGAAAATAGAGTACGATTTAACTGCAGGTTATAGTTTGTTTGTTCTTAAACTATGTTCTATCATATGCTTACTGTAACAAACACCAAATGGGCTGCTTTAACTTCTTATTATTGCTGTAACATAGCCACGGATTAGTTATCGAGCTAGGCATATACCATTTTCCACCAGAAATCATTCACACACAACGTAGGCACCATTGCAACTGATAAGAATCTAAGACCTGAGAGACAGGTTGCACCATTTCTTAGCTAAACGTGTATTGTAAAAGAACGCCTTTAGAATCCAAAAATATGTGAGAATTATAACTCCCTTAACAGAGAGAATCCCCACCTATAAAACACAATAAATTAACATCCAACAAGTCACTATATGCTCTAGCCGGATCTATCTGGGTCTTGACCGGATATAGCTAGGTCTTGGCCGGTTACAGCCAGGATTTGTGCGGATAGTCGTGGTTATAACCATTTTCGTCGCAATGAGTCGGTGAAATAAAATGCTTATGCACTAATTATCAATTTGTAAAAAATGAGTTTAAAAACTGTCTGAAACCTACGTGCACGATTATGAAGATAGTAACTTGTCACAATTACATGAGATCGAAACAAAACAAACATCGATAACATCCAGAAACAAAGTCGTCAAGTGACCACACAAACCAACTGAAATAGAAACAGAAGTCTAGTACTCATCTTCATCGCCTTCATCCTAGGCACCCTCAGCACGAACCTCCTCATTATCCTTCTCAAGGCAGCAAGATCCTCACGAGCCTCGGAAAAATCTCCTTCTTCCATTCCCTCACCAACGTACCAGTGAACAAATGCACGCTTAACATACATGAGGTCAAACTTGTGGTCAATGCGAGAGAACACCTCTGCAACATTGGTTGAGTTAGAAATTATGCAAACGGCTCTTTGCACCTTAGCTAGACCACCTCCAGGCACAACACTTGGTGGTTGGTAGTTGATACCGCACTTGAACCCAGTTGGGCACCAATTCACAAACTGGATGGTTTTCTTGGTCTTGATTGTTGCAACTGCAGTGTTGACATCCTTGGGGACAACATCACCACGGTACATGAGATAGCAAGACATGTACTTTCCATGATGAGGATCACTTTCCATGTTGGTGATCTCGAAACCGAGAGCTCCTCATGATAAGCCTTCTCGGCTGTGATGACATGCAGGAGCGTATGATGAAAGCATGAAATGGATCCTGGTGTATGGACCCAAGTTGCTCTGGAATTCGGTCACATCAACGTTCAAAGCTCCATCAAACCTCAAAGACGTGATCAATGATGAAATCGATGACCTGAGAAACAAGGCTATTAAGGTTGGTATAGGTGGGACGCTCGATGTCAAGAGAATGTCTGCAGAT
Source organism: Artemisia argyi (assembly GCA_030686995.1). Classification (NCBI taxonomy): domain Eukaryota; kingdom Viridiplantae; phylum Streptophyta; class Magnoliopsida; order Asterales; family Asteraceae; genus Artemisia; species Artemisia argyi. The sequence goes on along the minus strand of CM060707.1, from coordinate 7,073,787 downwards.
GTCATAGCTAGATAGCTTCATTGTCCAGTAGGGAGTGAGTGGCTGGATAGGACACTGTTGTAGGGCTCCACGACAGATGTTGATCAGCCCAGTGCAGTTGTCAGCAAGCTTTCTGATACGGTCCAAGCAAAGGTCAACAATCTCTTTCCCGAATGTAACACAAGTAGTCATTCTAAAATGAGAATATCTTTGGGCGATCATTCGTACTTGTGTAGTGACCACGGCCAAAGTTGTTGGCAGCATCTTCTTTGCCACTGATCAGTTGTTCAGGGTGAAAAAGACTTCATCGATGACAGTAGGCTCAAGATCAACAAAGACAGCGCGAGGGACGTGCTTTCCTGCACCAGTTTCACTGAAGAATGTGTTAAATAATGCTTTTTTGCGATACTAAGTAAGAAAAACAAATCTCCCACATATCATTTTAAGTTCACTTGCACCAAATGATAACACATATAAATTCGTTTTGTTTTCATTTTTACTAGATTATTTGGCATCATGAATTATCAAGTACCATTTAATGTAAACTGTTTAAGGAAGATATAAAGTGTATCAAGTACCAAAGTAGAAGCATCTCGTTAGAGCTGAAGTGCTATTGTTACCAAATTGCTCATGTATCGTTCAAATGCGGTTAAGTTGATAACACGTGTAACACATTTCCAATAATATAAATGTTTGCTTCCACACACAACCTTCAACGTTGCTACCCAACAAGTACCACTTCTTGAGCAATAAGAAGATCTACATTTAAGTTGTGTAGTTGGAAGTTAAGGGCAAAAGACCACACATTAAATTCTAACCACCCAAAATGAATGAAGATTTACACCATTTTAAGCTCACTTGCACTAAATAAAAACACACACTAAATGGTTTACAAAAGATTAATTTCAAAAATACTCCATTAAACTGTATCTTATTCTTTCTTTAAACACTATGTATGTTTGGAGAAACTAACAGTAGCAGTTAGCAATTGCGACAAACAGTGGTGGTAAGCTGTAACAAGAAGCAATAGCTGTTTGTTCTGATAAAGCGTTTGGTAACATAGATGTATGTTTGTAATTATTAAGTGTAAACGCTAGTTTCTAGTAAATGTTATTTCAAGTAGCATTTTGATATGGAGCGTTTAGAAAACTTAAGAATGCTAATTGTTAGTTACCAGTCAACCATTGTGTAAAAAATGCTAAACGTTAGTTGCATGCTAGTTGTTTCAAAACGCTCCTTGACGCTCACCGCCAAACATCTAATAAATATGAACACTTATGGTTCTCCATTTTGATGTACTAAAACCACCAACACTTTTAGTCAATAATGTACAAGTATCAATGCATAAATCTTTTTACATTGTGTGATGACATGCAAAAGTAGACAAGCCATTTTGTAATAAGAAGTAAACTATGCAAATCAGCTTTGTCAAACATTCCTATAATAATGATACTTTGGAATTGGAGTTTTGATACTGATCGGAACATTGATACAATCAATCTATACATCATTTGTTTTGGCTATTTTAAGGTAAAACTTCTACTTGTGTACTTTTAATTTTTAATTGAGATTTCAATTTGTTAGGGTTTATCTTTATTCTTTAATGTTATAAGGGGGCCTTTTTTTTAGTTACGGCCCAGGGTACCCAAAATCCCCGGGACGGCCCTGTTCATAAGGCATACATACGACTAAAATCTGAGTGTATCATAGTTAAACATAAACGTTACGTAAAAATATTCCACTTTGTACCTTCTTTTTTGACTTTCCACCTGGAAGCCGTTTTGCTGGCTCTTGTTTTGGTGCTGAAGAACCTGGCGCATAAAGAACATAACCAAATGTTAAACAAACAAAAACATAAATGTAGGAAAAGAACGTTATCGGGAAACTGGATAAAACCATACAAAACCTAAAGAATCTCTAAGGTTTAATAAGAACAAGAGTAAATTAATCTTATGCAAACGCAGTGTTAATATGTTAACAACAGATCTAAAGAACATGGAACTGGGGATACGGGAGGGGTAATATTAGTCAAATTTGGATTAGAAAGAGGGACACATTTATATATGTAACTAGCACAAACAGAACTACAGATGAAACTAAGTATAACACATTTATATATCAAAAGTCCTATTGTTGTGTTAGAAGAAAACACGAGGCGGAACAATAAGTGCTTTTTTTCTTGAAAGCATCAACTAGAGGTGATAAAATCACGCTTAATTTAACCTGTCAGTTGAGGTTAACTTACCCTACTAACACTTATTTGATCCTCGTATAAAAACTTTTATTACTAACCAATGTATTAAAAATGCATAATTACATAGATCACATATGACCATATTGCTCTTAGATAGCGTATACGAGCATAAAGATAGTTATCAGAAATGCATGCTCTTACCAATCTATGGTAAATTGAACTATAAAGATAGTTATCAGAAGCGTTATACTTTTAAACTTGATCATTTCGAGTAACTGTGAACTGCTGGCATAGGTGAAAGATTTTAGAAGACTTTTTGCAAAATTTTAGAAAAATTAGAAGACTATACGAGGTCCATGTTAAATATAACAGGGGGTGCTTGGGATTGTTTATTACTCATTTGATTGTTGCATTTTGATACAGACATGCTACCTACCTACCTACAGTATATTTGATTATTTGAGGGTGAACTAAACAGTTTCAAAGTTGCTTATTCAAGCTGATGAAAGATTTTGATTATGTCACCTCTTTAAGTCCTTCAATAATAAGATCTGCCGAACTGATAGAGCCTTTTTTAGTAGGCAAACACTCCAAAGAATTAAGAGAAGAGACAAGAGTTTTGGGGCAATTTTCTGATTAAATTCCAAATGCAACAATTACAAGTATTTAAAGATGCATGAGAATACATGTCCACCATGCCATGTTTGCATGTCCACCATGTCCCTTCCCTTATTCTAGCCATGATCTACCACTATCATATCCTAAATGCATGCAACTATGTTGAACAATTCAATACTAAAAGTAACAGAAATAAACGTGCAGAAATAAACGTGCTTGTAACCAACTCCTAATGACTGGACTCCTTAATCCAACAACCTGCTGGGCTTTTGTTTGATGCGTTTGGGTCGGCCTTCAATCTGGGGTTGGGCCTGGGCCTGTGCAGTAGCAGACTGGGTCGTATCATCACCCCCCTCTTCAAAAACGACGTTGTCCTCAATGTCGGCAAAAAATGGGAATTGCTGTTGTAGAACCGATTTATCTTCCCAGGTAGACTCTTCCAATGGACGATTCTCCCACTGTATAAGAAGTTGTTCTTCTCCATCCGATCCAATTTTTCTGTCTAAAACAGCTTCCGGTAAGAAGGATACTGCCCCCACATTAAATGCTTCAATGTTACCTTTGTTGGAAGCTATGTTGCCAAAACTTTGCTTCAACAATGAAACATGGAAAACTGGGTGTATTTTTGATGATTGTGGCAACTCAAGCTTGTAGGCAACCTTCCCAATACGATCAAGTATCTTGTATGGCCCAAAAAAACGCCTCGACAGTTTTGGACTTGCTCTAGTACTCAACGTTTGTTGACGGTATGGTTGGAGCTTCAAATAGACCCAATCTCCGATGTCAAACTCTTTCTCCATTCGATGTTTATTGGCTTGTTTGACCATGCGAGCTCGTGCAACTTCCAGAGATTTTTTTAAAGCTTCTATAATTTCTTGATGATTCGAAAGAGACATATCAATAGAAGCATTGGAATTGGTTCCCGGAACATAATCATGAACAGAAGTAGCTTCGTGACCGTAAAGTGCTTTGAATGGCGTCATGTTGATTGAGCTGTGAAAATGGGTATTATAAGAAAATTCTGCCATATGTAAGTACCTTTCCCATTTCGACGGTGTATCAAAAACAAATGCTCGCAAGTACGCCTCTAGGCAGCGGTTTACTACTTCCGTTTGCCCATCCGTCTGCGGGTGATAGGCACTTGAATGTAATAGCTTTGTGCCCATTTGTTTGAACATTTCTCGCCAGAAGGTGCTAACAAAAATGGGATCGCGATCCGAAACTATGGTTTTTGGTAAACCATGCAGCTTATAAATGTCTTTCATGAAAATGGTAGCGAGGGAGACTGCTGTATAATGCGATGGAAGAGCAATAAAGTGTGCAAATTTTGACAAGCGGTCAACGATCACCCAAATCACTGTTTTACCTTTTGATGGAGGTAGATTTGTGACGAAATCCATGGAGATGTCGTGCCAAGTGTGTTCAGGAACCGGAAGTGGCTGAATTAAACCATAAGGTTTATGTGTGGGCATTTTGACAGCTTGACATACATCACAATTCCTGACAAAGGAGATAACATCTTTCTTTAAGCCCAACCAAGAAAAAGAAGTGGATAACCTTTTGAATGTAGCTGTGCTTCCCGAATGGCCACCCACCGGAGACAAGTGGAATTCTTGTAACAATCTTTCTCTTACATTCCCAATTGGTGGAACCAGAATTTTGCCGTTGACATAAACGAGGCCATCTTTGTAGAGATGATGAGGGAACGCTGCTGGATTCGATGTGATTTGTTGGATGAATTCAATGCCCGTTGGGTGATCTTTGTAGTAATGCTTAATCTCATTTAGCCAAGGTGCTGTCACATGAGACAAGGCCAACATTGCAGGTATCTCAACTCTACTCAATGCATCCGCCACAGTGTTTTCTTTTCCCGGTTTGAAGTGGATTTCGAAGTCGTAACCTAACAGCTTTGTGATCCACTTTTGTTGTTCTGGTGTGTGAATTGTTTGGGTTAACATGTGCTTGAGACTATGATGGTCGGTATAAATACGAAAGTGGCTTCCCAATAAGTATTGACGCCATTTACGAACGGATTCCGTAATAGCATACAATTCCTTAGTGTATATGGATTGGGCTTGCATGGTGGGGCAAAGTTTTTTTGAGAAAAATGCAATGGGTCGATTGTTTTGTGACAGAACAGCTCCAATGGCATACCCCGAAGCATCGGTAGTGACATCGAACGGTTTTGAGAAATCGGGTAAGGCTAGTGTGATAAGATTTTGCATGTGAGTTTTGAGGGTGGTGAATGCGTTCTCGGCTTTATCGTTCCAGATAAATTCCTTGGCTTTGAGAAGGTCGGTTAATGGTGTGGCTATGTGAGCATATTGTGGCACGAATCGACGATAGTACCCTGTAATACCCAAAAATGATCGTAATGTGGTGAAAGAGTTTGGTTTCGGCCACTGTTGAATAGAAATTATTTTCTCTGGTTCTGGACTTACACCAATGCCTGAAATACGATGTCCCAAAAACGAGATATCGGTTACTGCGAAGACACATTTTGATGCCTTTGCATGGAACTGATGATCCTTTAAGGTTTGGAAAACAAACTGTAAGTGAGCATAGTGATCTTCTTTCGAAGCACTGTAAATCAAAATGTCGTCGAAAAACACCAAGACAAACTTGCGTAGAACCGACCGAAAAAGATCATTCATAGCCGACTGAAACGTTGATGGAGCATTGGTTAGACCAAACGGCATTACCAAAAATTCATAATGGCCATCCGTTGTGCGAAAAGCGGTTTTGTGGATATCTTTTTTTGCCACTCGAATTTGATGGTAGCCCGAACGGAGATCAATTTTAGAGAAGATGTTTGCACCATTAAGTTCGTCTAAGAGCTCATCAATAGTTGGGATTGGAAAACGATCACGAATGGTGACTGCGTTTAGAGCTCGGTAGTCAACACAAAAACGCCAGGTACCATCCTTTTTCTTCACTAATAAAACCGGTGAGGAAAACGGGCTTTGACTTGGTTGTATGATTCCATCGCGCAGCATCTCGTCAATTAATTGGGTCATTACTTTTTTCTGAAAATGAGGGTATCGGTATGGCTTCACATTTACGGGTTTGTTGTCGTTGAGTAGGGGTATCTGGTGGTCATGGGGTCGTGAAGGTGGTAATGTATGTGGTGTAGCAAAAACAGTTTGAAATTCATTCAGTAAGTTGGTGATGAGAGGGTCGGAATGGGTTAGTGAATCTGTGGTGTTGCTGGAGGGTTCCAAAAGTAAGGCATGAAGTGAATCAATTGACCCATGGCGAAGCATAGAAGATACGGAACTTGAAAGTACCTGTTTGTTCATGGGTTCTCCTGTGAGGGTGATGGGATTACCATTGATGGTAAAGGATATTTTTGGTATGGAGAAGTCAGCAATGATCGGCCCTAGAGTCCCCAACCAAGCGATACCAAGGACCACATCGGCTCCTTGTACTGGAAAAACGAAGAATGGAATTTGAAAATCTGCTTTTTGAAGTTGTAATGGAACGTCTGGACAGTGCCCTTGGCAGTGAATGTTTTGACCGTTACCAACCATAACCGCAAAGGGTTGTAGCGGTTTTGTTGGGAGGTCCAACATTGATACGATTCGTGGCTGTATTATATTGTTGGTACTACCACAATCTACCAAAACTGTAACTGGACTGCCGTTGATATATCCTGTGATACGAAGAGTTTGTAGCGAGGACATACCAAAATAGGCCGCATCAGATAAAGACATAAATTGTGGGGGTGCTGTTTTTGTTTCCTGTTGATCGGGTGGTTCGTTTTCAGAAGGGATGTGATCATCATTATCCACAATCAGCAAGAATTGTGGAGGTGAACATTTGTGGCCAGGAAAGAACTTTTCGGGGCATCGAAAACACAAACCTTCTTTTCGACGTAGTTGTATAGCTTCAGGTGATAGTTTAGTGAATGGTAAGGGTTTGGGTGGCGACGGCATTAATGGTGGTGTAGTCGTTACAGGTGGTGTTGTAGTTGTTGGTTTTGTTAAATTGGTGGTAGGGGCTAGGGACGTGGAAGTAGGAGTGGAAATCGGGTTTATGGAGGAGTTTGTTGTAGAATAAGATTTTGTTGCATAAGGTGATTTGGATTTGAATAAATGGTTAAATTTATCCTCAATACGCCTAGCTAGGCCACATGCTTCTTCAAAGGTATTGGGCTTAATGATAGCTATTTCGGCCTGTATCTCAGGTTTAAGCCCAGAAATAAAACAATTGAGTAATGTTTGGGCTGAGAGACCTGTAATACGATTACTGAGACGTTCGAATTCGGTTTGGTATTCTGTCACCGTTCCTTGTTGACGAAGTTTAAATAGGGTAGCCTCATGATTGTCAAATGTTGATGGGCCGAATCGAAGTTCAACGGATCGTTTAAATGCTGTCCAGTTTCCTAGCAAGCCGTTTGTAGATTGGTTTTGGTACCATGTTAATGCATCGCCAACGAAGTGAAATGCTGTGAGGGTGACTCGTTCTTGTGGTGGAATTTGATAATATGTGAAATAGTTTTCTGCTTGAAATATCCAACCTAAAGGGTTTGAGCCATCAAAATTTGGGAGTTGAATTTTTGGTGGTCGTGGGTTACGTGGTTGGTTGAGGTTAAAGTGGTGACGGCCGGGTCCTTCCTCGTCGGATTCAGAATTGAAACGATCAGCGAGTCGAGCTACATGATTGATGAGTCGGGCTGTGTTTTCAGTTTGTGCGTCGAGTTTTGTGTTGAGGTTGGTGGTGGCTTGGACTAATGCTTCAATTTGGGTGTTAAGGGTGGCTTGGTTGTTTGCAGAATTGGTTGTGATATTAATCAATTGGTTTAATTGGTCGTTGGCATTTGATGACATTTCATCAGAGGATGAAACGTCTTTTCGCGGTGGCATGATGGAGGATGTTGAGACGTGAATGAAAGCACCAAAATGATAGAGCCTTTTTTAGTAGGCAAACACTCCAAAGAATTAAGAGAAGAGACAAGAGTTTTGGGGCAATTTTCTGATTAAATTCCAAATGCAACAATTACAAGTATTTAAAGATGCATGAGAATACATGTCCACCATGCCATGTTTGCATGTCCACCATGTCCCTTCCCTTATTCTAGCCATGATCTACCACTATCATATCCTAAATGCATGCAACTATGTTGAACAATTCAATACTAAAAGTAACAGAAATAAACGTGCAGAAATAAACGTGCTTGTAACCAACTCCTAATGACTGGACTCCTTAATCCAACAACCTGCTGGGCTTTTGTTTGATGCGTTTGGGTCGGCCTTCAATCTGGGGTTGGGCCTGGGCCTGTGCAGTAGCAGACTGGGTCGTATCACGAACACTCGTACAACTAGTTATATCATTATTAAGTTCTGTTACAGCATATAAAATATCCAAACACCCCCTCCTTCACTGCCGTTTTGCCAGACAATAGGGGGTGTTAGGAGTGCTCATAGCTATATCAAATACGCTGCAGGATACAATGTCTGGATTTTCTTAGGTTATTTCAAATAGCAAAGAAGCAGATAAGCAGTTTTTCCTGGGGTTTTGGAGAATTTTGATTATAGAGGTAATAAGTGCGTGAGTGAAACAGCTTAATTAAGCATTTAACCAATAAGCATAACATGCTTGTTATCATCCTAGATCTTAAAAGTGCTTATCAGTAATAATACGGAGGTGTTTGGGATTGCTTATTTTAAACTGGTTATCTGCTCAAAACTACAGCAAGTATTACCAAACTAAAATAAGCACATAAGCACTTATAACCAATCTCAGACACCCTCTAAACATACAATCCTTAACTAAATAACATTTCCCCCGTAATACAAATCCCTACACACAAATATCAATGACCCAAAACTTACCAGAAGGTCCAGTAGCATCTGTTATCCCATAAGCGCACAACTGATCCGAAACTTCATCAACTTCCTTCAAATCTGCCTCCCAAAAAATCACACAAAAACAATAAAAACACAAATAACTAAAAGGGGCGTAGAATCTTAAACCATTCACTTCCTTGAAATTTGACTCTAACCCACCACACACAAAAACACAAACTTTTATAAGAAATACTAAACCAAAACACAAAAACCAAGCAGATTCATACATTATAACCAAAAGGGTAAAATCTTAAACCATTTTAACTTCCTTCAAATTTGGTTTATGAGCTTATCTGTTTTCGGTTTATAATTTATAAGAAATACTAAACCAAAACACAAAACACAAAAATAAGCCTGAAGAAATGGTCTTACGAAACATAATCCTAAACCACATAAGCTCATAAGCCCAAAAATAAGCTTAAACAAACACCCCCTTATAACAAATAATAAACCAAAACACAAAAGCAAAGAGATCTAAGCATAAAAACGAAAAGGGTAAATTCTTAAACCATCAACTTCCTTCAAATTCAACTCTACTTTAAGAGGCGCTTGTTTAAGCTTATTTTTGGGTTTATGAGCTTATGTGATTTCGGCTTATGGGCCTTATTTTGATACTGACCTAATAAACTAATAAGTCTCAATATAAACCCCAAAAATTGGGCTTATGAAACATAAGCCGAAATCACATAAGCTCATAATAAGCCTAAAACTACGGTTAATAAACAAACACCTCCTAAGAATCAAAACTTTATAACAAATACAAAATCGAAAAGGGTAAATTCTTAAGCCATTAACTTCCTTCAAATTTGAGCCTAAAAAAAACCAGTAAAAGCAGTAAAAACACAAATCGCAAAAAGATTTAAGCATAAAATCGAAAAGGGTAAATTCTTAAGCCATTAACTTCCTTCAAATTTGAGTCTAAACCACCAAACAAAAAACAGTTAAAAACTGTAAAAACACAAATTCTATAACAAATAGTCAAATACTAAACCAAAATACAAAAAGCAAAGAGATTTAAGCATAAAACTGAAAAGGGTAAAATCTTGAAGTACCATTAAGAAGCTGAGGGTAAAGATTGGGAGCGTTTTGGATCAACCATGGTTTGCATTTCTCAAAATCAGGCCCAAATTCACAATACTCAGCAGGTAACCCACATACACCACAGTACAACACTCTCACTGCTTCAGGTTTTTCAGCCATTTGGTTTTGGGTTTTAAGGGTTTGTAAGAAAGAAGATGAACAACACTAGTTGCATTTTGATACAGACATACTAAGATCTGCCGAACACTCGTACAACTACTTATATGATTATTAAGTTCTGTTACAGCATATAAAATATCCAAACACCCCCTCCTTCACTGCCGTTTTGTCAGACAATAGGGGGTGTTAGGAGTGCTCATAGCTCTATCAAATACGCTGCAGGATGCAATGTCTGGATTTTCTTAGGTTCTATCAAATCGAAAAGAAGCTGATAACCAGTTTTTCCTGGGGTTTTGGAGAATTTTGATTATAGAGGTAATAAGTGCGTGAGTGAAACAGCTTAATTAAGCATTTAAGCCGAAGCATGACATGCTTGTTAATATCCTAGCCCTTAAAAGTACTTATCATTTATAATACGGAGGTGTTTGGGATTGCTTATTTTAAACTGTTGTCTGCTCTAAAACTACATCAAGTATTACCAAACTAAAATAAGCAGCTATACCCAAACACTCAAAACAGCTTAATACGTAAGCAGATAAGCACTGATAACCAATCTCAGACACCCTCTTAACATACAATCCTAAACTAAATAACATTTCCCCCATAATACAAACCGCACCCAATTTGCCAATCTCATAAACCCCTAATCACAATTCCTACCAAAACATACTTCCACAAATACATATCAAAACAACAACAGTTAATAAAACCAATGACCCAAAACTTACCAGAAGGTCCAGTAGCATCTGTTATCCCAGACGCGCGCAACTGATCCGAAACTTCATCAACTTCCTTCAAATCTGCTCCCAGAAAATCACACAAAAACAATAAAAACACAAATTAACCAAAAGGGCCGTAGAATCCTAAACCATTCACTTCCTTGAAATTTGACTCTAACCCACCACACACAAAAACACAAACTTTTATAACAAATACTAAACCAAAACACAAAAACCAAGCAGATTCATACATTATAACCAAAAGGGCCGTAGAATCTTAAACATTAACTTCCTTCAAATTTGGTTTATGAGCTTATATGTTTTCGGCTTATATTTCATAAGCTCAATTTTTTGGCTTACTTTGAAATTTGTGGGCTTATATAAGTTTGTTATGACATAATAAACTTATATAAGCACATAAGTCCCAAAATAAACCAAAAAAATAGAGCTTATGAAACACAAGCCGAAAACAGATAAGCTCGTAAGCCCATAAATAAGAATCAAACTTTATAACAAATACTTAACCAAAGCACAAATAGCAAACAGATTTATACATAACAACAAAAAGGGTAAAATTTTAAACCATTAACTTCCTTCAAATTTGACTCTAACTTTAGGGGGTGCTTGTTTAAGCTTATCTTATGCGGCTAAGTCCAAAAAATAAGCCGGAAAAAATGGGCTTACAAAACATAATCCAAAATCACATAAGCTCATAAGCCCAAAAGCAATAAGCTTATAAACAAACAACCCCTAGGAATCAAAACATTAGGGGGCGTTTGTTTAAGCTTATATGTGGCTTATGAGCTTATTTGTGTTTCGGCTTATATTTCATAAGCCCCAATTTTCGGACTTATTTTGAGACTTGTGGGCTTATATTAGTTTATTATGATATTATAAACTTATATAAGCCATAGATCTCAAAATAAGCCGGAAAATTGGGGTTTATGAAAATATAAGCCGAAATCAAATAAGCTTATAAGCCCACATATAAGCTTAACAAGTAAAAACACAAACTATATAACAAATACTAAACCAAAATGCAAAAAGCAAAGAGATTTAAGCATAAAATCGAAAAGGGTAAATTCTTAAACCAATAACTTCCTTCAAATCTGAGCACAAAAAAGCAGTAAAAGCAGTAAAAACAGTAAAAACACAAATTCTATAAAAAATACTAAACCAAAATCCAAAAAGCAAAGAGATTTAAGCATAAAAATGAAAAGGGTAAAATCTTGTTACCATTAAGAAGGTGAGGGTAAAGATTGGGAGCGTTTTGGATCAACCATGGTTTGCATTTCTCAAAATCAAGTCCGAATTCACAATACTCAGCTGGTAGCCCACATACACCACAGTACAACACTTTCACTTCGGTTTTAAGGGTTTGTAAGAAAGAAGATGATGAACACTAGTTGCAGAAGCAAACGACGTCGTATGGTTGGGGAAGAATAATGGGCTTTTGATTGAATGTGTTATAAAATTGGGCTTTTAAACTTGGACTTGCTTGTGTGTCATGTATGTAGAGATAGGGGCATAGGGCTGAGTATGGTCTAAAACCGACCAGACCCGAATCGACAAAATCGAAAACCAAAATTCATAAAAAACCTAAACCGAAACCAGATTCACGGGCCGTCATATCGGTTCGGTTTTGTGTCGGGCCGTTGGTTTACTTCGGTTTAGTTGTATTTAGGTATGTTTTTGTCGGTTTTGGGCCGAACCGAACCGGCCCGAAATCGAAAACATGTAAACATGAAACCGAAACAGAACCGACAGACTATCGGTTCTTGTCGGTTTTTGTCGGTTCGGTCGTTTTATCTGTCCGGTTCGGTTTTGGACCTTTGATGCTCAGCCCTACAATGTACAAGTAATAAAAAGACAATTTTTTTTTTCTGCGTTAAATGTGTTTGTTTAAGCTTATACGTGGCAGGTGAGCATATTTGTTTTTCGATTTATATTTTATAAGCTTTGAATTTTCGGATTATTTTGAGACGTGTATACTTATATAAGTTTATTATGATATAACAAACTTAATTTTCGTATTATTTTGAATTTCTTTACCCCCGCATTCCGCAACATATCTTGATTTGCTACATAATTGATGTTACATACCTTAATATTGAGGTAATAATAGGACTAAGTCAATAGAAGTGCCACATAAGCAAACAGGGACGGAGACAGTGGGGGAGCCAGGGGGTGCTCGGCCCCCTCTAAATATAAGCAAATGACCCTCCTAACCTTTAGATGTCAAAAGAATTAAGAGAAACTTGACACCATTTCATGCACAATGTCTTCATCTAATATTTTTTTATTAGTTATCAATGTGTTTTCTTATCAAAATTTTAAGTTTGTAACCTAACGTATATGATCATTAGAACATATTGTTTGAAGTTTTAGTTAAATTACTTTGTTAGCTTGAGAAAAAAAAATTCGGCCCCCCTTATTCCTAATTCTTGGCTCCGTCCCTGTAAGCAAAGACTTAATCACCAAAAAAACCAATTACTTTCGGCCTTAAAACCTCCAACCAAATACCCTCTTAAATTAATAGGGCATGCACCCACCCACCTAATAAATTTACTCTTTTTTTAACACTACCGAACACATTTATTCACTCAGCACACATTTATACACTTTCTATCTCCAAAGTCACTCATCACTCTCACATTTTTTTTTAAAATTACACTCATCTCTTTGTAAAAATAACCACCAGTTGGAAACCATCACTTACCATCGGAAAATCACCACCAAACTACTGAAAATCACAACCAAGAACCGAGAAAAAAAAATCTTATTTTTAAACATGTGCAATAGAAACTAGTTTGCTATACTATAGTTGTAGATACCATATTTTCAAACTTGTGTAGTTGATATAGGCTCGAAAGGTTTTAGCGTAAGTAAACCAAATTTGACAAATGTCTAAAAACAATGTACCGAATGGGCTTTGGTTAGCCCAGTTTTAGATTGAAACTAGGGTTTTCATTTTACACAAACTGTTGATACATAATCTGGCGCGGACTGGATTTGACGACTCTTCTTGGGCCGTTAGTCGTCTTCTCAAGCCTTGAGTAGACCTGTTAACAAAGAGAACCCGTTAGGAGTGGACCCAAGGCCGTAGCCCCGGGATCCACCTCCGACGGTCAAGTTAGTATCGATGCAATATGGCTTATGAGAGTTAGGTTTAGGGTAACCTGTTATCTTGTGTTGTGAAGGGAACCCCGGCCCTATATTTATAAGGCATGGAATTAGGGTTTAGGCATAGAGTGGGCCACTGTCTGCCGGGCCTGACCCATTCCTGGCCCAGTCTGGACCATACGTCCACAAGCCCCCCAAGTCTAGTATGACATAGTGCGTGGCTATGTTATGCTAGACTTAAGTTCTGTTCATGGCCGCATAGGCCCAATCAACCATGAAGGCATGGCCCATGTGTGCGCAACTTGTGTGCACATGGGTCGGACCATACTGCGCAGCCCACATGCGACAGTGCACACTAGGATTGCGATTGTGATTGTCTCACAATGGTGAAGGTGGATCTCGTATGCTGCATCCTGGGTAAGGGCGTACCTTTTATACCAGTAGCGATGCAGCATGGTGCGACAGAAGACGTGCTTCTGTGGCAGAGGTGCACGCTGTGCGCGACAAGGATGCGCGCTGTGCGCGACAAGGATGCGCGCTATGCGCGAACATTACATTCGTCTTTACAACCGACAGAGGACGTCTCCCCTGCGGCAAGATGGTGCGAATATTTAAATCCGTCTTTGTACCGGGCTTGCATTACCTCTTACGTACGATCTGCTTCCAAATATGCCTGCGTGACTTGTACGGAAACAATGGTATTATATACCCTGGTAGCCCTCCAAGTTTGATGGTGCTACTCTTGTAGGAGTATTAAACTTAGTTATTCAAATCCTAAAAAACACTTAATGCAAAATATTAGAAGTATATGTCACACCCCCAAAATCGGGTCCAGCGGAAGCATACGTGTAGCTGGGGTGTAACTCAATTGGTATTACAACACAAGTTCAAAAATGGTTTTCACTTTACTTATTTAAAATAAAATCGTTTAACCAAAAATATTGAATTTACATCGTTAAAAGTAGGGCGGAAGTAGGCCCTTAACATAGTTTAACCAAAAATATTGAATTTACATCGTATTACATCGTTTAACTCAATGCCCCCTGTAACTACATTTCCTGGCTCCGCCACTGCCTTGTGGGGTAGATGATAACTGGTTATATGATACGGTAAAGTTGCGCCGGGTATTTCAATTCAAGCTGGGCCAAAATGGTTATATGAATTCTTTTGGGCTATGTTGCTACTCGATTGATTTGGGTTATCAGCTTTGGACTGCAAAATTATATATCTCAAACCATTTTATGATAATGATCGGTTTTTTAATGAATGAAATTGTTGACTGTTAAGGATAGAATTTGTAAATTATAGAGTGGGTCCAAAAAGTGGTGTTATTGGGTGTTATGATTTCCTGATGTTTTTTAATATTATGTTATTTAGTATTGAGATAATGTGGCGCTGAAGTGGCGAGGAAAAAACCATGTTAACATGTTACCACTCCTTTGGCTCTAAGAGGAGCTATATGTTAATCTTTATTTGAAAGTTCATATACTTCACCTTTTAAATAATAATAATAATAATAATAATAATAATAATAATAATAATAATAATAATAATAATAATAATAATAAGACGAAGTTATTAGTAGTGAATATGTACATCCAAAATATTAGTTTTAATCTTCATTGACTGAAAAACGAGTATGTAATACGAGTATGAAATAACGTGCATGGAAAAAACAGCAATCATTGACTGAAAAAATTATTCAGATTATCCAAAAACTCCCTAGTGGCCTAAAAATTATTCAGATTATCCAAAAACTCCTTTGTGTGGCCACTAGCTCTTGAAAGACTTAGAGCGATTGATGACCATAAAGTCTCCGGCAAAAGTCTTGTGAAGTTGGGTCTTAACCAAAGTATACGTAATAATTTAGAAATTAATCGGATACTATATATCTGCCCCGTGCTTGTGACTTTGAACTCTATCTTACTCCAAAATGGAAACCAGTTTTCTTGTTATTTTTACATTCCTGCTCTTGCAAAGATTTGGCGCAAGCAGCGAAAGCATGATGACAAACTCTTCAAGTGTTACATGTATCGAAAGGGAGCGGAAATCTCTTCTTATATTCAAAGAGAAACTCACATACGGGTATCGTCGTCTGTCAACATGGACCGGAGTAGAATGCTGTGAATGGGTAGGAGTTCATTGTGACAAGCGAAGTGGTCATGTTATCAGACTTGATCTTCGAACTCCAGGGTTTTATACCACAGACAAACTTGGATGGTACTATGACAACCCACTTGGAGGTGAGGTAAGCCCTTCATTATTGAATTTGAAGCATTTACGTTACTTGGACTTGAGCATGAATGATTTCTCAGGAGATATTCCTAAGTTCTTAGGGTCATTTAAGCATTTGGAATACCTTAATCTTTCATGCTCAGGTTTTAGTGGTGTAGTTCCTCATCATCTAGGAAATCTCTCAAGGTTACAATATCTTGATCTTAATACACTATATCACGTAGGGCCAGCTGCCGGTATTATTGGCTATTCCTCTATGAGCATAGATGATCTACAGTGGGTGCCTTCACTATCATCATTAAAGCTTTTGGGGTTATCAGGGTTACAGACTATGAACCTTACTGATGAACTTGATTGGTTCAGTGAAGTTAACATGCTCCCTTCTTTGCTTACACTGAACTTGGCCGGCTGTGATATCAATTTCCCTTCCATTACATCTGTTAATTTCACGTCTCTTAATTCACTCGATCTCTCTTACAATTCCATCAATTCTACAATTCCTGTCTGGTTATCCAACCTTACTGATCTTACGCATCTAGAGCTTTCTTTCAACAAGTTCCAATAGCGACAAATAGTGGTGGTAAGCTGTAACAAGAAGCAATAGCTATTTGTTCTGATAAAGCGTTTGGAAACATAGATGTATGTTTGTAATTATTAAGTTTAAACGCTAGTTTCTAGTAAATGTTATTTCAAATAGCATTTTGATTTGGAGCATTTAGAAAATTTAAGAATGCTAGTTGCTAGTTACCAATCAAACATTGTGTAAAAAAATGCTAAACGTTAGTTGCATGCTAGTTGTTTCAAAACGCTCATTGACGATCGCTACCAAACATCTAATAAATATGAACACTTATGGTTCTCCATTTTGATATACTAAAACCACCAACACTTTTAGTCAATAATGTACAAGTATCAGTGCATAAATCTTTTTACATTGTGTGATGCATGCAAAAATAGACAAGCCATTTTGTAAACAGAAGTAAACTATGCAAATAAGCTTTGCCAAACATTCCTATCATTATGATAGACTTAAATGAAGGGGGATAGACTAAAAATAAATAGGTTTCTTTTTCATATGAAATGTTTTTAATACATTAAACCTAACAAAGTATCAATAATTAAACCGTAATCGACCAAACTTAAATGACACAGCCCTAAAAATTTGTCTCAAGATATTCATTTTTAATATATTTTATCAAAGTTTGAGGTTGCTTATACAATATTGTCTTGGAGTTGCAAAAAAGACAACTTTCAAGTTGAAAACAATATGCAACACTTCACACACTTGTTTCTTAAGATTGGTTGTTGTCTTTGATCCGGCTTCTTTCAGTGTTTGTTTTTATAGATCTTTTAATGTTTCAAAAGGTTAGGCTATATCTATACATATGCATACATACTATCCTACGAACCAATAAGTAAAACAAGACAATAGTGGAAATGATGGAAGTGGTCTCATTACAAATACTATCCTACCAACCAAGCGCAACCCGCAAATGCAATAATAATACTGAACAATTAACTGTTCTTGCAAACTGAGTTAGTTTTGTTAACACTAATCAATCTTGTTAGAAACCTGTAAACTTACCACAACAAATCAGTCCAGTATTTTTTTCTTGCATGACTCATATTTATACTTTATTTGCCTTACAGGCTACAGCCGTGGTTTTTCTTCTTGAAATTGAGTCCAACAAATGACATACAAGTAGTATTTAACAGTCATAACTTTTGTCTCTTAAAACACTATTAGCTTTTGAATCACAAAACAAACTATTGTTCACTTTACAGAAAGGGTGTCTACTTCAATATACTATTAGTTCAAAAAAGCTACATGGTGCTTGTGTTAAAAAAATTGAATAAATGAGTAACACGATGTTAACAACATTGCGTGTTAGGTACAAAATTTAAAGCTGAAAAGGGCAACATCAGATGTAGTCAAGGCTATCAATGCTCAGCAGAAGGATATGTTTCAATTTATTACTGTAGAATTCTCAAAACGACAAGAACCCACCCAGTAGAAAGTAAAAAGTACTACATGCTTCATAAAGATGAAGTAATTCTTCAAAAGTATGATCATATCTTGTGTGGCTTGGAATCCCATTGGTTCATCCCACATCACATGGATCAAACCAAAGCAAATCAACACCCTCAGATTACTTTAAATCCAACCCTCCACATCACTCCCTTCAAACCCATCTCATTATATATATCTCCACACACCATATAAACAAGCATCAACTCATTTCACTTCAAAAACCCAACACACACACAAAAAATGAACAAGTCCTTCAATACCCTTTAAATTAATAGGGTCTGCACCCACTCACCTAACACATTTACTCTTTTTTTGAACACTACCTAAACATTTATCCACTTAGCACACATTCATACACTTTCTATCTCCAAAGTCACTCATTATTCTCACATTTCTCTTTTTAAAATTGCACTCATCTCTTTGTAAAAATAACCACCAGTCGGAAACCTCCACTTACCATCGGAAAATCACCACTAAACTAAGGGTGCTCATCGGTCCAAAACCGGACCGGACCGAGACCGAATCCGGCAAAAATCATAGACCGAGACCGGACCGAATGTGGTCGGCCCAGTCTCGGTCCGGCCCGGTCTCGGTTTAAATAGGCTAAATGTCCGGTTTTTAAGCCGGATCGGACCGGACCGAGACTGAAATTATGAAAAACCCTAGACCGAGACCGGACCGAATGTGGTCGGTTCGGTCTGGTCCAGTCGGTTTTGTCGGTCGGTCCGGTCTATCCGGTCCGTTTGCTCACCCTTACACTAAACTACCGAAAGTCACAACCAAGAACCGGGAAAAAGTCTTATTTTTAAACTTGTGCAATAGAAACTAGTTTGCTATACTATAGTTGTAGATACCATATTTTCAAACTTGTGTAGTTGATATAGGCTCGAAAGGTTATAGTGTTAGTAAACCAAATTTAACAAATGTCTAAAAACAACGTACTAAATGGGCTTTGGTTAGCCCAATTTTAGATTGAAACTAGGGTTTTCACTTTACACAAACAATATTTAATTTTTCACATTTCAATTATCTCAGATAGGCGGTTACCCACTCAACTTTAAAAAAACAAGAAAAAAATCATCCACATTTATGGTATAATCTGAACGCAATTAATTTTGCTACTTTTATTTTTGTTCTTGTTATTATTATTATTATTATTATTATTATTATTATTATTATTATTATTATTATTATTATTATTATTATTATTATTATTATTATTACTACTACTACTACTACTACTACTACTACTACTACTACTACTACTACTACTACTACTACTACTACTACTACTATTATTATTATTATTATTATTATTATTATTATTATTATTATTATTATTATTATTATTATTATTCATCAATTTCTGATCAATATTTTTTATAATTCAAATATTAAGCGTGATGAGGCAAAAAATGATCCGTTTTTAGGGGGTCATTTAAGCCCGGAATTGAATTTATTTGATCAAATATTGCCCTAAATCGTTCCTTTTGTGATTTTAGGTACTTTGAGAGTGAAATCTGGAAAAGGAAGCAATTCGGACGTTTTTGGAGCATAAAAGTGAAGAAAACGCCAAAGACTTAATTTTCCATGCTGGGAACAGTGTGTGACGGCGTCAAGAGGGAGCATTTGACGGCGTCAAGAGTAAATACCATGACGACCCAGTACAAACATGAAGGCGTCAAAAGTAGAGAGTCAAGAGTTAAATGCGTGACGGCCTGCAAAAGTGGACAACATGACGGCGTCAGATGTAGATCAAGGCAGTCCGATGATTTATTTGGCGGCGAGATGACGGCGTCACACCTTTGTTCTTGACGCCGTCAGCCTCTAAAATCTATATATAGTTTTCTAATTTTCATTCATTAAAAGAGGAACTTGTGTCGAGAAACCCTAGGGTCGAACCTTATACGAATTTTACAGCTTTTCAAGGGTTTTCAACCCTTGAAACCTTACATGTGTTATTGAGATAAGTCTTCCCTTAATTCAATCAATATGTCTATGTGTTGGTTGTCTATATCTTGTGCTTGTCTTGATTTCAACATGCTAGGCTAGATCTATCTTGTGTTTGCTTAGATCTAATGAAACCTAGGTGTTGATTATGTGTTGATTACTTGTTTATGGTTGTATTAGATGAATGATTTCAATGTTAGGCTTAAGAAAACTGGCAGATCTCCAATTGGTAACATGCTTGAACGTCTTAGGAAACATGAACCGATGTGTACTAGGTTTTATTGGTTGTATTTAATGCATGAGTAAATTCTAATGATCCCATGTTAGGAGCTTCTTGCAGGCTTGACATAGGAGTGAAGTAGACACTCATAGGATTGGGGAAGTAAGTACGCCACCCCATGAATGGTATTAAGGAATACAATCCGTCATCCACGCAACTATAACAAGTAATTAACGTATAAAAGATATCTAGGGAGTAGTGAAATCTAAGTAAACACATTTTTCCCACATATTGCTCACAACTTTAGTTTAATATAGTTTTATTTTCATTTTAGTATTTTATTTTGATTGCATCTTTAGTATTGGGTTAGTTGACTAGCAACTAATTCCGCCCAAATCCTTCAAACCCGAGATTTTTAATTTGCTTTCTTAAAAATATAAAAATACAAAAAGAATCATCCCTCATCTCTAGATCTAGTATTTAGGTTTTCTAATCCTAGCGACACTATTCCTAGCTGAACGATCAATCCCCCGGTACTTGTCACTATACTATACTTCATCGATCAGGTACACTGCCTGGTGGGGATTGTAAGCTTCTCAAGATCCCTTGAGAGGTAAAGCCTGGTGCAATCCCTACGCATCAAGTTTTTGGCGCCGCTGCCGGGGAATAGTTATTGTCTAGGTTAGAATCTCTTTTTATTAGGTCTACTTGCTAGATTCCTTTCTAGTAAGATTTATTTTTATTTTTAGGTTCTCTTTAGTCTATCTTATTTCTTTGTGTTTTTGTTCGTATCTCTTCACCACCCGACATCATGGACGATGGGAACATCTTTGAACCCGTCATCCCACCTCAACAAAACCCACCACTAGAACCTCTTAGGCCCCGAACCTTAGGAGAGTATTCCCGACCTAGCCACCAAGGCTATCGAAACACCATTGAGCTCACCGGAGCCAATGTGACCCCCTTGCGATCCGACACCGTCCGGTTGGTGCAAAGCGGATGTGCATTCCATGGACTTCGTTCTGAAGATCTAAATCAACATCTCAAGGACTTTCTTAAAATCGTAGACTCCATAGACCTAGATGTTGCAACTAGAGAGACAACCCATTACGCCTATTCCAATTCTCTCAACGTGATCAAGCTAGTCAATGGCTTGAGCGTTTACCCGCGGGATCCATCACCACATGGGATAATCTCACCAATCGCTTCCTTACTCAATTCTTCCCACCGGGGAAGACCGTAATGCTTAGAAGTGACATCTTGATGTTTGAACAACATCAGGGTGAAACTTTCTACGAAGCATGGGCTCGTTTTAAGGATCTCCTTCATAAGGTCCCTCATCATGGTATAAACCTTTGGTTATTAGTTTAGATTTTCTACGACCATGTTGACTATCACACTAAACGTACAATCGGTAGAGCCGCGGGAGGTAGATTGCGTGATAAGAACGCCGAGGAGTCCTGGGCAATTATTGAAGAGCTTGCCGCTGATAATCAAGAGATGTGGGAGTTTAATCATACGATAAAAGCGGCCATCAACGCAGTCTCAACACCTGGAGGGACCACAGAAATCCCCGATGAACTCCTATGCAAACTCGAGGCAAAATTTGACTATTTTGAGGAAAGGCAAAGGAGACTTTTAAGTCCTAGACGGGCTACTGTCAATTCTGTCTCGAAAACGACTTCAACACCGTTATCAGAATCACCCTCTAGATAAAATGTCGAGACTTTTCAAAACTATGCCCCACCTTATTCCCCTCCCGAGGAGCTTAGCCCGGAGTTTGAAGCTAGAATGAGAGAATATATGGCAACTCATTCAGATCGGCTTGCTAGATTCGAGAAAGCAGTTTATAAGCAAAAAGAGGAGATGCAAGAGAAAATGAATGAGATGATGAGTGTATTGGAGGAGTGTGCCAACGAGAGAACCCCTGAAAGAATGCTACTAAGGAAAGAAAGCGTCATCCCCACTACCCAATTTGTTAACTCCATCACAATTGTCCACAAGGATAAGGAGAAGGTAGAAACTCCTACTAAACAAACCTTAGAAGAGCCACCAAAATCTCAACCTTTGAGTTACTACCTGAAACATGATATAAACGAAAACACTATAACAAATTGGATAAAGGGTGACGGACGTAACCAACCTTCCAACCAGAGTTCTGAGAAGGAGGAAGGGGGAAAAGATGAGTATGATACGTTGCCTGGGGGGCCAATATTCGAGAGGCTATTGGTACAAAAAGTGGCTACTAAGCAGATGGCATGTGGGAACTTTGAGATACCAACTAGCATCGGGGATTTGAAATATCTTAGTGCTTTCGCCGACCAAGGATCGGAAGTAAATCTTATGCCCCTAACTATTTACATCCAACTAACGTCAAAAATGCTAGCCCCCACTCGTGTTAGGTTATCCCTCGCTGGACACTCGTACGTATACCCCCTAGGAATCGCAGAAGATGTGTTAGTTAATGTCGCAGGATTCATGCACCACGTTGATTTTATGATCATCGATGATAAGGGAGATGGATGCATGCCAATAATCCTTGGGGCACCATTCCTCGCCACCGCTAGGGTTGTCATTAAATATGAAGGCAGGAAAATTGAGCTTAAATCTGGAAAAAGAAAGATTAGCTTCCCCATGACCCTGCGAAGTGGGCATGAGAATTTGAGTTGGAGAAAGCTCAAAAACAACATTGACACGACACCCATTTGTGTTCAGAATAAAATTCTTGCATGGGAGGCAAGAATCAAGAGCTACAAGGAGGCTAAATATGAAAGGAGCAAAAGCAAAAAAGTTCATGTTGAGTTCGAACATAATCGACCAGCAGAAAGCCATGTACCATTCGAGGAAGGAAACTTGGTACTCTTAAGACACTTGGAAACAAAAATACCACCCGATAAACCAAGTCCTTGGTGGTATGGGCCTTTCACAATTGAGAGCATGAGCCAAGATGGGATGACTAACCTGAGAAGTAAAGTAGGTGGAGAGGTGATTGCAAGTATCGACAGATTGAGGCACTACCACCACAATAGTAATGATCACAACTACATGGGGTACATCATCTCACGGGATGAGGTCACGTAGTAACCCATGACCTTGAGTCTAGCTACAAGACTCGTAAATAAAGAAAAGCGCTTCTTGGGAGGCAACCCATGATTTTGTGTCATTTTTATTTTGTTTGTTTGTTATTTGCTTCCGTATGCATGCTTTATTTTTATTGTTGGTAGATCATGTTTCTAAACTAAAAAGTGGAAATACTTTATTTAGTTGTTTAGCCTAGTCTTAACTTCACCTAAAAGTATTTTTGCAAAAGATAAGTGTAAGGGAAAACCCCAAATATGTTTTTAAGAAACAAACCGATCATGATTCTCCACAATATTAAGTGAACATGTATATTCGTATTTGTTAGAGTCAAATGCTTGTATCGAGTCATAATGAAGTTTTGCAGGATTTTCCAGGAAGTAGGACCAAGTTTTTCCAGAAATTTTCCGGAAACTTAACACAAGAATTTCTGCAGGTCACTTCTGACGGCGTCATGAGTTTACTCTTAACGGCGTAACGTGTAAAAATCTGGAAATTTTACCAGTTTTGTTTTTCTAATGGAGTCTTAAAGTTTTTGTTGAATTATTAAGTTTTATAATCTCCAGAAAATCTGCAAACTTCATTCCACAAGCATTATATCTTACTTTGTTTTCTAGGATTTAGTAACTTATGTAGATTGCCGCCGATTTTATGCGAGGTTGCCTTGTCTGTTTTCTCAGGATTTACAGGTTATGTATGGCAAGAAGATGATTTATTTTTCTGGAAGGGAAGCTTTGATTGTTCATTTTCTTGGAGGAAGATCTAACCTGGCCACCTTATTATCCATACCGAGCGAATTAGGGGAGTATTTGAATTCATTCTTTTTACTTATTTCACTTTTACATTCTTTACTTGAACATTGGGGGCAATGTTCATCTTAAGTGTAAGGGGAGGGTAAAATGATGATACCTTACAGATACACTTTCGCTTGAGTTTGTTTGTTTGATAGTAGATGTGTAATAAAACTATGAGAAATACTTCTTAGTGCAATTTTAGTGCCAAATTTAAATTTTTTTTACAACATTTAGGAGTGAAACTTTAGCCATAGCAAGCGTCTCATGGATAGGAGATTGTATGACTAGCACATAACCGTATCATTCAGAAAAATGTTCCACCCAAATATGTGAGGTTCGCCTTTAGATTTGATAGGAAAAGCATTTATTATTAGTGCTTATGAGTGTACCGGTAGCATTTAGATTCTAGAACTTGCGTTAGTGATGCATTCCGAGACCGCTAGTAAGACTACATTCGTGTAGTAGGATTTACTACATGATAAGAGGCATTAGGATCACCCTTGTGTTAAACCCGTATCATAATTACTTGGCCATTTAAGTCATATTACTTGGCTAGTTAAGTCAACTAATTTTTCCCACACCTTAGCGTTGTACTCGTTTTTAGTACACGAAACCCCTAGTACACCCCTCCGGGCCTATCTTTTCGTTTCTAACTTTAAGCATCTTACTTAAAGGAAGAATTTGTTACACCCCACTTAAATGTACACCCAAATCGCCTTAGCCTTCCCTGTATGCACTCATTTTTAGTGCATTATTGTTATTTGTTAAACCCTAAGTTAACTATCTAATTGATTACATGGTTGCTAAGTCGAGTCATATCCTTGTACATATTGTTTTGGGACGATTGGGACTCATGGGTAAAATACTTATTTTATGGAGTAATGGGGAAGAACATCATATATTACCCCCGTATGTGCGTTAATCTTAAAAGTACTCCAAGTGTTTTGATTTTCTTAATTCGAGTCATTAGATTAATTTATTGTAAAGTATGTAAAAATTCAAGTGTAAGGGGAATTTCCAATCCCTATGATGTATTATTTTGGATGGTAGGGTAAGAGTGTATGAAAAAAAAATCGAAAAAAAAGACAAGAAAAAGAAAAAAAAAATAGAAAAAAGAAGAGAGAAAAAAACATACGGACTACCATCCCGTTTCATTCTATGTTTATTTTATGTTTTTGTTATTTTTGATTTATTAGCTTAAGTCGAGTCTAGTCTTGGCTTAGCAACGCCATATTGTACATGTAATTAACCAAGATTGTTAACTCGCCACCAGTAAAGACTGCCTATATCCAACAAAACCGTGTATTTCATATCCCTACACCTAACGTTACAACCCTTTGAAAGACCTCTTTGATAGTTTATCCTAGGTGCTTACGCCATGTGGTGGAGGTTTGATCCTTTCCCCAGCCTATGATGATCTATTTTGCTATGACAGGTAGTGAGAGATATTTTCCGTTTCCATATTGTGATATTACTTTATAACACCCGAGAGATGTGAGTATCTAAACACTATTTGTGAGGTGCTAGTATATGACCTCCGTGCTTGTCTTTGGTCTTTAGTAGAACGATTATTTGTTGTAATTACTTTTATATTAGTGTTAAATGACCCCTAACTTGTATTTTGATTAGAATAAAAGCGCATTTGCTTGAGGACAAGCAATTCTCAAGTGTAAGGGTATATGATGAGGCGAAAAATGATCCGTTTTTAGGGGGTCATTTAAGCCCGGAATTGAATTTATTTGATCAAATATTGCCCTAAATCGTTCCTTTTCTGATTTTAGGTACTTTAGGAGTGAAATCTGGAAAAGGAAGCAATTCGGACGTTTTTGGAGCATAAAAGTGAAGAAAATGCCAAAAACTTAATTTTCCATGCTGGGAACAGTATGTGATGGCGTCAAGAGGGAGCATTTGACGGCGTCAAGAGTAAATACCATGACGACCCAGTACAAACATGAAGGCGTCACAAGTAGAGAGTCAAGAGTTAAATGCTTGACGGCCTGCAAAAGTGGACAACATGACGGCGTCAGATGTAGATCAAGGCAGTCCGATGATTTATTTGGCGGCGAGATGACGGCGTCACACCTTTTATTGGTTGTATTTAATGCATGAGTAAATTCTAATGATCCCATGTTAGGAGCTTCTTGCAGGCTCGACATAAGAGTGAAGTAGGCACTCATAGGATTGGGGAAGTAAGTACGCCACCCCATGAATGGTATTAAGGAATACAATCCGTCATCCACGCAACTATAACAAGTAATTAACGTGTAAAAGATATCTAGGGAGTAGTGAAATCTAAGTAAACACATTTTTCCCACATATTGCTCACAACTTTAGTTTAATATAGTTTTATTTTCATTTTAGTATTTTATTTTGATTGCATCTTTAGGATTGGGTTAGTTGACTAGCAACTAATTCCGCCCAAATCCTTCAAACCCGAGATTTTTAATTTGCTTTCTTAAATATATAAAAATACAAAAAGAATCATCCCTCATCTCTAGATCTAGTATTTAGGTTTTCTAATCCTAGCGACACTATTCCTAGCTGAACGATCAATCCCCCGGTACTTGTCACTATACTATACTACATCGATCAGGTACACTGCCTGGTGGGGGTTGTAAGCTTCTCAAGATCCCTTGAGAGGTAAAGCCTGATGCAATCCCTACGCATCAAGGCGCCAAATAAGGATGCGGCAAATCCGTCAGAATCATCATTATCCAAGTCTAGTGGTGGAGTCCATAAACAGCAAGTCAAATTTTCATATTTCTAATTGCATATAAGTAAATTTTGGGGTGTAGTGTGGTTTATTTTGACTAATAATTTGGTTTGGTTTAGTTTTGAAAAACTATTCTTACTTATACCATTTATATTATTTAGGTCATGATGTCAGTTTTATTTCATCACTTAAGGGGTGTTTGTTTCGGCTTATATAGCAGACTTAAGGCTTATTTGGTTTTGAGCTTCTCAAAACTAAACCAAATCAAATTATTAGTCAAAATAAACCACATCACACCCAAAAATATACTTATAAGCAATTAGAAATACCAAAATTTGACCTGCTTTTTCTAGACTCCACCACTAGACTTGGATAATGATGATTCTGACGGATTTTCCACATCCTTCTTTGGTGCCTAATATTTTAATTATAAACAATAATCAGAAACTGATAAAAAATTATAATAATAACAACAACAAAAATAAAAGTAGCAAAATTAATTGCGTTCAGATTATACCATAAGTACGGATGATGTTTTTGTTGTTTTTTTAAAGTTGAACGGGTAGCCGCCTATCTGAGATAATTGGGAAGTGAAAAAATAATATTGTTTGTGTAAAGTGAAAACCCTAGTTTCAATCTAAAACTGGGCTAACTGATATGTGTCTAATTACACATATCTTTTACCTTATTTAACCCACAAAAAGATCAAAAACACCTGAAAAGACCATATAATGTTACAAATATCATTGGAAAGTGTTTTTGTGTATTCAGGTACAAAATGGTTGGAAACAAGGCAAAAGAGAGCAAAACGGAGCATGGATGGGAAAACGGAGCTAAATGGAGCATTACCGGATCAATTCGACACATTGTTGAAGAAAATTAAAGAAAAAGACAAAAAGTCAACATCGAAGTCAATCCCAAGAATGTGACATGGGGGGAGCTTGGAAAACCACAACAAACCCATAATTACCCATTTACCCATAACCTAAACCCAAATGACCATTTTACCCTTCAAACCCGACACCAAAATTACCAAAATTCTCAAATTACCCTTTTACCTGAAGCTTAATGTCAAAATCAATTTTCAAAACAACCTTTTTCATTTCAAAACATTTCCAAATAAAATCACCAAAAATATTTTTTGTCAAACCCTAATTAGTATTCTGTTAAAGTTACCTTTATTATTATTATTATTATTATTATTATTATTATTATTATTATTATTATTATTATTACTATTACTATTACTATTGCTATTACTATTACTATTACTATCAAAATTATTATTATTATTAATATTAAAAAAAACTATAAAAACATTTTTATAATTCTAGTTTTACTAAAACAAAACTATTTTACTAATCTTAATAAAACTTAATAACTAATTTTACTAAACCAAAATAAAAAAAAATACGAATTCACTTCTTTAAAATCTGCTAACTTAAACCTACTTATCCACCAACCCAATCCATTAACACATCTTACACAACCCGGCCCACACTCATTCTCAACCCAACCCACACCCGTAATAATAAAAAACAATCCACCCCATTTAACTCCTTTGACTTTCTCAGTCAAACAACCAACTCCAATCCTTTACCCGCCAAAACCTTTGTCTGTCCCTTTCCACCATGGTAATCAGTTCCCAAGTCATGCCAAACCTCCTCACATGCTACTGTTTCCCTCCCCTAGTCCAAGTCACCAATCCACAACCCATTTTTGATCCAATGGCTAAAATGTGAGAGTGGTGCCCAAGTTTTTCTGATCAATGATGGCTAAGGTGAATCAAGAGGAAGCACAATGTGGTCTGATACGTGGGAATCGCACCAGGATTTACCTCTCAAGGGATCTTGAGAAGCTTACAACCCCCACCAGGCAGTATACCTGATCGTTGTAGTATAGTATAGTGACAAGTACCGGGGGATTGATCGTTCAGCTAGGAATAGTGTCGCTAGGATTAGAAAACCTAAATACTAGTTCTAAAGGTGAGGGATGATTCTTTTTGTATTTTTATATTTTTTTAGAAAGCAAGTAAAAATCTCGGGTTTGAAGGATTTGGGCAGAATTAGTTGCTAGTCAACTAACCCAATGCTAAAGATGCAATCAAAATAAAATACTTAAAAATGAAAATAAACTAAATTATACTAAGGTTGTGAGCAATAAGTGGAGAAAATGTGTTTACTTAGATTTCACTACTCCCTAGACATCGTTTACACGTTAATTACTTGTTATAGTTGCGTGGATGACGGATTGGATTCCTTAATACCATTCATGGGGTGGCGCACTTAACTCCCCAATCCTATGAGCTCTTATCTCCTCCTATACCATGCCCAGCACAACCATAGGGATTATAAACAGTGGCTCATGCATTAAATACAACCAATAAAACCTAGTGCACGTCAGTTCATGTTTCCTAAGACGTTCAAGCATGTCACCAATTGGAAGTCTGCCAGTTTTCTTAAGCCTAACATCGAATTCACCCATCCAAAACAACTACAAACAAGTAATCAACACATAATTAACATCTAGGTTTCATTAGATCCAAGCAAACACAAGATAGATCTAGCCTAGCATGATGGAATTAAGACAAGAACAAGATATAGACAACCAACACATAGACATATTGATTGAATTAAAAGAATACTTATCTCAATTACACATGAAAGGTATCAAGGGCTTAGAACCCTTGAAAAACCTGTAAAATTCGCACCAAGTTCGTACTTAGGGTTTCTCCAAAACTTCTCTCTTTTTAATGTGAAAATTAGAAAACTATATATAGGAAATAGGGTCTGACGGCGTCAAGACAAAGCTTGTGACGCCGTCACCTCGCCGCCAAAATATTTCTCGGACTGCCTTGATCTACTTTTGACGTCGTCATGTATTATGCATTTCCAGGCCGTCATGATTTTTACTCTTGACGCCCTACTTCGTGACGCCGTCCATTCTGTACTGGGCCGTCATGGAATTTACTCTTGACGCCGT
The DNA here is from genome assembly GCA_030686995.1 of Artemisia argyi. Classification (NCBI taxonomy): domain Eukaryota; kingdom Viridiplantae; phylum Streptophyta; class Magnoliopsida; order Asterales; family Asteraceae; genus Artemisia; species Artemisia argyi. The sequence continues at coordinate 7,044,101 of CM060707.1, read as the reverse complement.
CAGGGTATTGCTCTTGACGCCGTCACCAACTGTTCCCAGCAAGGAAAATTAAGACTTCGGCGTTTTCTTCACTTTTATGCTCCAAAAACGTCCGAATTGCTTCCTTTTCCAGATTTCTCTCCCAAAGTACCTAAAATCACAAAAGGAACGATTTAGGGCAATATTTGATCAAATAAATTCAATTCCGGGCTTAAATGCCCCCCTAAAAGTGGTTCATTCTTCGCCTCATCATATACCCTTACACTTGAGATTTGCTTGTCCTCAAGCAAATGCGCTTTTATTCTAGTCAAAATACAAGTTAGGGGTCATTTAACACTAATATAAAAGTAATTACAACAAATAATCATTCCACTAAAGACCAATAGACAAGCACGAAGGTCATACACTAGCACCTCATAAATAGTGTTTAGATACTCACATCTCTCGGGTGTAATAAATTATAAATTACAATATGGAAACGGAAGATATCTCTCACTACCTGTCATAGCAAAATAGATTACCATAGGCTTGGGAAAGGATCAAACCTCCACCACACGGCGTAAGCACCTAGGATAAACTATCAAAGAGGTCTTTTAAAGGGTTGTAACGTTAGGTGTAGGGATATGAAATACACCGTTTTGTTGGATAAAGGAAGTTTTACTGGTGGCGAGTTAACAATCTTGGTTAATTACATGTACAATATGGCGTTGCTAAGCCAAGACTAGACTCGACTTAAGCTAATAAATGAAAAATAACAAAAACATAAAATAATCATAAAATAAAAAGGGATGGTAGTCCGTATGTTTTTTCTCTTTTCCTTTTTCTAATTTTTTATTTTCTTTTTCTTGATTTTTTCGATTTTTTTTTCTTTTTTTCATACACTCTTACCCTACCATCCAAAATAATACATCATAGGGAATAAACATTTCCCTTACACTTGAATCTTTACATACTTTACAATAAACTAATCTAATGACTCGAATTAAGAAAATCAAAACACTTGGAGTACTTTTAAGATTAACGTACACATGGGGGTAATATATGATGTTTTTCCCCATTACTCCATAAAATAAGTACTTTACCCATGAGTCCCAATCGTCCCAAAACAATATGTACAAGGATATGACTCGACTTAGCAACCATGTACAAGGATAAAGAATAAATAGGGTCGATCAATAAATCCTAAAGTCTATAATAAAAAAAGATTTTTAAGTAAACCCTGACAAATCGATTCTACAAAAATTATCTAAATCTTGAGAAACAATTGTAACACCCCCGAAATTCGGGTCCAGCAGAAGCATACATGTCACTGGGGTGCTACTCGAATGGTATCACAACACAAGGTACAAAGAATGGTTTCATTTCATTTATTTAGAATGAAAGTTGTTATCAAAGCATTTATTTTACATATTATAAAAGAAGAGTGGAAATAGGCCCATAATTTGGTTAAAGTGGTCTCAATAGTTATCAGAGTCTTCTATGACCATGCCATGCCAAAAGCCTCCAAAGGTAAGATAACGCCTTAAGAACCTGAAAATACATGCTAAAACGTCAGCATAAGGCTGGTGAGTTCATAGATTTTAGTAAACAAGTAATTTTCGGTAAACAAGTACTTTCGGTAAACAAGTATTTTCGGTAAACAAGTATTTTGCGGAAGGCAAGACAATATAACAAATACAATGTCACAGCCAAAAATAAGGTATACAGTGCCTAAGCTCATGACCCCGAAGCTCGACGTAATCGTATGAAATCAATCATAATAATGCCCCTTGCAAGTGTTTGCCAGACACTCGGAAGTAATCCGAATGATATGCGTCCGTTTGACAGGTTGGCGCGACCAACTCGGACGGGGTGTCAACCCAAATAGATCTATCCACAGCATTCGCGCTCACACGCATGTAATTAACGGTTCATGATAAAGGGGACTTCAGTGGCAGTAATAGGTAACTCAGGTAAAGTAACAGTTTTGTATTTATGTCCGCAAAAGCAAGAACTTGTATCCATAAGAAAGTAATCAAGGATGGAATAAGTAATTCATAAGGTATTCAAGAAATCAATCAAGTATTTCAACCATCCAGTAATGTTTGAGAAAGTGAATCGCGTTCAAGTAAAACAAGCATTGAATTTAAATAGTATTGAGCATGTATCTTCCCCCAAAACAGTTGTAAAACAAGTAAAAGTAGGGGTTATGAACTCACCTTAGCAAAAGCAATATCCGATAGACAAAGTAGTAGTTGGAAATAACGTCCGGGTACTCAAATCGCGGCCTAAATAATGCATATGTCTTAGGTTCGAAAACAAGGTCAAGCATGCAAGTCATACACTATATTATCACTTGTACATGTTGCTGAAATTTTTATTGTCAAAAGCGTAGGTAATCAAAGTAATCTCGTATTTAAGTCATCCACCATTTTAGAAAACGTAGCTTGTAAATCTCACGACCAAATATTAGTCGTCTTGTAAATATATATTTTGAAAAACTCTAACGCACCTAATAAGTATACACAATGTTCTACCATTTTTATATACGTCATTTTAGCCAAATTATACTCTAAAATGTCCAAAAGTCAATTTTAAATATTCCATCAGCTTTTATTATTTGAACCAAAGCTGTCAAAAAGTATATGTTTCGTCGCAACTTTGCTAGGCCATAACTTTTGCGTCGTAACTCCGTTTTTCAAGTTCTATATATTCCCGCGAAGGTATTCAAGTATACTTTAGGTTTTTCAAGGTCTCGGCTAGTCTAAATATCATTTAACCTCAGTTTTACTATCTCAAAAATCGGGACAGAATCCATTATTTCCAGAAAATATAGTTTTCGTCGTCAATCTTGAAAATAGCATATCTTTTTCGTTACAAGTCCGTTTTAACTCGTTCAAGCGGCTATGTTTTCGTTATTAAGTCTATTTTCTACATTTCTAGCCTAATATAGTCGCCAAAGTACTGATTTTTCTGTGAAGGGTCGAATGGGACAGGTTTGACATCTAAAATGTCAACTATATTTGCCAAATCTTTTAGTCATCCTACCTTTTCAACAATAACTCCAAAAATAATACTAGTTCATCCATCATCATCTCAACTAGAATATAATGATCTAAACCTAAACTTTTCAATATTCAAGAGTCCAAGTAAAAGATCATCAAGGATGTTTAAAACTACTAGTTTATTAACATATATATATGTATTGTTTTCATCTTCAACTTCTTGTAGAGATTTTTACTAACAAATTTTCTTATAATTAAAACTTGTTCAAAAACATTATTTCTTGCTAAAAGATCAAGGTGGATGTAAAGATTTTCAACATGTACCGAGTGATAACCAAGTATATATACTAGACAAGCATAAAAAAATCATGAAAAATCATTAAGTATAAGTAGTGTAAAAATTACTTACAAAGAGGTTTGTGATATGAGATTGGTAAAACACTTGTGTAACCCCCAAGATTAGTATCAAACCCTTGTTAATCTACCCTAAGCACTCTTGTAATTACCCACAAGCTCACTTTTCTTTCTTCCCTTGCTCCTTGGTGTGGCGTATGGTTTGCATGTGTGGGAGATGATATGTTTTTTTTTTTCTTACAAATGACTAATAGGCTCATATATATATATATATATATATATATATATATATATATATATATATATATATATATATATATATATATCCAAATAGTTCAATGTGGTCAAAGTTCCTCATGTTTTAGTCATTGTGGTGTGCCGAGTTTTAAGGAAAAAGGAGGACAAAATTTTGTGCTAGCCACCAAAAATAAATACCATGTTTCATGGCTTCTTGTCTCAAGTAGAAAAGAAGCAATATTGAGTAATTATGAACTAGGGGGAGGGGCGGCCATAGGGAAAAGTTGGAAGAAAATGTTTTATTTATTTATTTTTTGTATAAAAAGTATATATTGAATGTATTGGGTAGTAAAAATATGTATTGGGTATTAGTTTGGTAGTTAACGGAAGTTATACGTAATTAAACGTAAGATGTGAGGAATTTAACTTGGACATAGGAAAATATTTTTAGGACTTTTGTAATAATTTTGAAAGTATAAAAATACCCTAAAAATAATTGTTGAGAAAGTCGGGTATGTCGAGTGTTACATTTTTGAATAAAAATTAACGATTGTCGAATTTAAAAACCGTAAGTACTTAAAGAATAGAAATTCGTTTTATAGAATAAAATGGTGAACTGGGGAAGGAGCAAGGTACCGGAGCGTTGTGGACTAAAATTAGCCTAAGTCCTAGTGTACTTAGAATTTAATTTGAAATTCGCGTCGATTCAAGTAAAAAGCTAATGTAAATCGTTTCAAATTAAGAGTCAAGAATTTAAATTCGAGTTTAGAAAATAGTATTGACCTGGAAAATAGCGGGTTGTGACAACAATACACGAATCCAATAGAGAAACGAATTAACAATGAAGTTAATAAGTAATCCAAACCAGATCGATGCAAAGAATTCAAGAAAATAGACAGAATTGATGGAACGATAGAAAAGATGTTAGGGGAAAAAAATCGCCAAGAGGGTTTTTTTTTGGTTCGGTTTTCATGCCATTAATCGCCGTTGATCATGGTTGACCTATTTGTTTGACCCAGTTACATAAATCGGCAAGGTTGGTGGCCTTGTAGCTCCTAGGCGGTGATTAATCGGTCTTGTACACCTTTTTTTTTTGCAACATTGTGTAATATTGAATTTTAAAAAGAATATGCATGTAAATCTCTCTTTTAAAAATCATGTGTGATTTAATAAATAACATATTTAAAAATCACATGTAATTTTACCCGGTTCGCAATGTCTAGTCGAAAACTCAGGTTACAAAAAAAAATCATATGTGATTATTAAAGTAATAAATTACATGTGATTTTTCTGAACAAAAATTTAGAAAAAAAAAAACGTCGAAAGTATATACATGTACATATTTATAGAAAGATAATTTAATTTTCGTCGCGATAGTATAATTAATTTCGCATAACGATTAACGATTTGCAGATATTTTATTTTTTTTAAATATGAAAATGGGTTTTTTATTTTAATGAAAAAATGGATAGTAATGATCCACCCATTTTTTCTTTAACAAAAATGTGTTTCGTAATGAACTTCTCTATAGAGAAAAGTAAGATATAAATAGTTTCTTGAGTAAAATGCAAAAATCGTCCTTGTGGTTTAGTCAAATTGTAAGTTTCGTCCCTAATCTTTCGAAAGTGCAAATACCGTCCATGTGGAGAACTTTAGTCTATGCACAACGGTGACCCAGGGCGACTGAGATTTTGCCTGCCACATGAGCTTTCTATCTCCGACGACCTTCATACAACCAAGTTGCCACAGCAGCGACCTTTTTTTTTTTTTTTTAATTCAAATTTTTTAAATATAAATTTTAAACTTCATTAATAATAAAATATTAAATAAATTATTCAAATAACATTAAAAACATTACAATAAAAAGATGACTAAACTAGTCTTCATCTTCATCGTCACTTGTGTCTTCATTGTCTTCATTCTATTGATTGTCTTCATTTCCAAGAATTACCCAAACGTGTTCGACTAAATCAGCTTTTAAGTTTAGATGAGTTGTTCCGTCGATCATCTCCTGAGTAATTACTAACGATTGTTCATGCGAATTTAAGAGATCATGATCACGGTGGCCCTCATCTTCGTACCATCTGGGACATATTGTCCGACCCTTGTTTCGAATGACCATATTATGTAATATGATACATGTGTACATAATATCTTGGAGATTACGACTTGACAACCCTTTAGCCGGAACTTTAATCATTTTCCACTTCTTCTTCAATACACCAAAAGCTCATTCCATATTTTTCCTTACTGCTTCGTGCTTACTCTTGTACAATATTCTTAAATCATCACCCGTGGGAGGATTTGAAATAGACTTAATAAGAACGGCCCCTTCCGGATATATCCCGTCAGTAAGATAATATCCCCTTTGATAAGCTACGTCGTTAACCACGAATGGAAGGTCTGGTGCTCTCCCAGATTTGATATCATTGAAAATAGGGGATTGACATAAAACGTTCACGTCATTATTCATCCCGGAGACATCAAAGAACGCATGCCAAATCCATAAATCTTAGGAGGGCATCGCTTACAATAAAATGAATGGATCTTTCCATGATCACCCATAGCAAATTGACCTCTCAAACCATTTGGGCAATTCTCCCACGGCCAACCTATACAATCAATGCTTCCTATCATTGCCGGAAACCCATGCTTTTCCTCGCGACGAGCATATAGTCTTTCAAGGTCAGAATACGTAGGATTTCGCAAAAACTCCTCACCATATAACTCCATGATAGCCGTACAAAAGTTGCGGAGACAATCACGGGCTGTTGTTGCACGCATTTGCGGATACTCGTCAAGAAAATCAGGAACGACCCCGTATGCCAATTGACAAATTGCCGAAGTACACTTGATCAATGGGGAAATGCCAAGTGTGTCCATACAATTAGGATTTTGTTGACAATAAGGAGAATGATTGGTTACCTCTTGAACAATTTGTGTGAATAGTTCTCAGCTCATTCGAAACTGCTGACAGAATCTTCTTTCGTCATACTGTGGGTGTTGGGAGAAGTAAGGCGCCACCAAACGATTATGAGCACCGTAATGATCCCTAACTAAGCGGGGTTCGTTGGACTTTTGGCTGTGACGCTTGGTACTCGGCCCAAGCTGCATGCGTAAACTCCGCAAGCTCGCTTATAACTTCTTCTTCATTGTAGGAAGGCGAAGAATTAAGAGAACGTGTTTGAAGGTTTTGAGAGAATTGTTGTTTGAATTTGTGAATGAAATGAGGAAATAAGTCGAGTATTTATAATGTTGTAAAAGTGGTAAAAATTAAAAAAAAAAAAAAAAAAAAAAAAAAAAAAAACGTCTTTTTTAATCAAACGGTCGAATTTTAATAAAAAGAGTGGTTTGTTTGCTTTTGAGTGAGTTCCACACTCAGTCGAAATTCGACCGAGTTTTGCAAATTTTCGTTCGACGACCGAGCTCGACCAAATCTCCACAACGATGTGACCAAGGACGACCGAAGGTCGATTCGACTCACTCGACCTCCCATTGTGCATAGCCTTAGGTTGTTGTTTTCGTCCCCATCCAAAATAAAGTGACCAAAATGCCTTTGTCAAAAACTGCGACGTAAGGATCCCCAGAGGCATGGTGTCTCCACTTTCAAAAAGCTAGAGACGAAACCTACAATTTGACCAAATCACAAGAACGATATTTGCATTTTACTCAATAAACTATTTATATCTTACTTTTCTCATATTATGTTTGATAAGGTTACGTATTGTTGTATATATACGAAGGATTGAATTATTTTTTTTATGAAAAGAAAAGAAAAAAAAAATATGTAAGATAGACTAATTACACAAAAGATGATGTGATCAAAATGTTTTTTTTTTTTTTTTTTTATTGCCTGTTATTGTTGGATCTAGAATTGTTTTAATAAACAGAGTCTAAATCGGGACAAGTCGATCACTAATCGAAGAAGAGTAACCACGCTTTAATGGTGCAACTTAACAGTTAACATATGGTTTGCTTGCTTTGGCTTTCTTATTTTACGGTCTTCCTCTATGGTGTTTTAGCCGGTTTTTTTTTTTTTTTTTTTTTTTTTTTTTTTTTTTTTTTTTTCGCGCTTTTGGCTATGTATCTTGGAGGCCGCCGGGTGTGTATCCACTTCTTCACCCGGTTGTTTATATATTATACTATATATCTTGTCGTTCCAAAAAGATATAGTCAAACGAAGAAGAGTAATCGAAGAAGTGTAACCACGCTTTAATGGTGCAACTTAACATATGGTTTGCTTGCTTTGGCTTTCTTATTTTACGGTCTTCCTCTATGGTGTTTTAGCCGTTTTTTTTTTTTTTTTTCTCGCGCTTTTGGCTATGTATCTTGGAGGCCGCCGGGTGTGTATCCACTTCTTCACCCGGTTGTTTATATATCATACTATATATCTTGTCGTTCCAAAAAGATATAGTCAAACGGGTCATTTACGTAATTTACCTAAATGGGTAGATCTATATCCATGAGAATCTGTGGAAGATATATGTGACTAGACATCCAGTCTTTGGATATTTGAGTATAGTCTTCAAGATGGACTCATATAGGTCCGAAGAGTTGTAGTCGGCCTACGTACGTGCAAGGAAATTGATATCATGAACGATAAAGTCAAGATACGCGAAGATTGCACAGATTTTAGTCGACGTTGTACCTGTTTTACGAGAGCGACAAGCAATAGTATTTTCGCGTGTTAATCGAGTTATATGTTGGCAACTTTGGGACCATTTGAAATGTTAGTTTGATGCATTTACTAAAGTCAGAATTCGGATCTTCCACAATGATGTTGTCACTCTTTTGGGGGGTCTAAAATGTTTCAAAAAACCATTAAACAATTTCAACTCTCAAATCCAAAACATGATTTGTGGGCCAAACTATATGTACCAAATATATATCCTTATTCAAATCTAGACATATTACAGTTTCATCTTTTTCTTAATACTTGTTCCTTCAACATGGGCAGGTTTTGATTGCGTCGATGACTATCATAACACGCAATTTGTACACCATTGCGACGTACACGTCTAGAAATCACTAAGTAAAGGTTGGCCACGATACATTGAATCTTAAAGAAAATTCGACCATGAACAAGTAACCAGGACGCATAATAACCCCATAAAATGGAAATGGTTAAAATGTACAAAACAGATGAAACCTTAGATTTGTAGAGCTGCAGAATATCGTACATTTCATAGTATCATTTATCCAATGATGGTTTTCAAGAAAAAGGAAAAGCAATTGCTCAGCAGTAACACAGTTCTTTCGTATGATCATGCAGTTGAAGCGGAGTTTGAAATTATGGAACTCAAACAGCGGGGACCTTTTTCCCATCTTCAATGAAATAAATAGCCGTTTCTGGAACCTGCAATATGTTCCCGTTTAGCAAAAAAAAAAAAAAAAATTGACATGTTTACCCTAAAAGGCTAAAAAACGGATGATTTTGCTTTTATCGAAAGTTTAGTTGAAACGATGTGTCGAAATGACCCAACTGTACTCAAATCTTGCAACATCCCAATTCCCTGTTATTGGCCAAAATCTACTCTTTGTAATCAAGTTTAATACATAAATAATTTATGATAACTACTTTGTACGAGTAAGTCCAATATAAGATTTATAGTTCTATTTTAGAGTCTCATACGTAACTCTAATCCTGAAACAGGGGTATTAGTTTAGTATCTATCAGGATCAAGTAAAGATAAGATAAAGGGGTTTACTTACGTCAGGCCAAGTATCTGTAATGAATTCAACGATATCATATGCTATGTCTCCTTGTACATCAATTTGATCTTTCTCGGTGGGACCCTGAAGAGATTTATCCAAAAAAAATTGATTTATTAAAGCCATACATATTATTATAATTTATAAGATGCCGTGAACTATATGTGGCCGGAAAATGTATACCTTCACAACGGAAGCTCCAGTTGCAAATTTCTTTCCGAGTTTCTTCGAAGCGTCACTCAGTTTAACACCTAGGATCATTTTGTTAATATGCAAGAAAATTCAAGATAACTGAAGAATCAAAATACCATGAACGGTGTGTATGTATTTAGCTTACCAAAAAGGTCAAGGCCTTTCAGTGTGGTGATAGATTTACGCTTGTTACGGGTTACTTTCTCGATTATGACTTCTTGTTTGTCCTACAGAAGAACGTATCTGAGTCTGCTTAATATAATACAAGCAACCTTACATAGATTCACATATTATCATGTATGTACATAAACTTTACGTAAGAATATTCCACTTTGTACCTTCTTTTTTGTCTTGCCACCTGGAAGCCGTTTTGCTGGCTCTTGTTTTGGTGCCGTCGAACCTGGCGAATAAAGAACATAACCAAATGTTAACCAAAACAAAAACATAGATGTAGAAAAAGAACGTCATCGGGAAACTGGATAAAACGATACAAAACCTAAAGAATTTCTCAGCTTTAACAAGCAGAATAGTAAACTAAATATTATGCTAACGAAGTGCTAATATGCTAACGACGAATTTGAAATATATAGAATTGGTGATATGGGAGGATATAACACTAGTCAAATTTGTATTAGAAAGAGGGACACATTTAAATATGTAATTAGTGCAAACTGAAATACAAAACTCATAATTAAATTAGAAGTCCTATTGTTATGTTAGATAAAAACACAAGGTGGAACAATAACTGCTTTTTTCTTGAAAGTTTTGACAAGTGGCGATAATATCATGTCACCACTTATTTGATACTCCTATATAAAAGTTTATTAGTAACCAATACATTTTACATAGATCACATATATATACTCATTTCTTAGGCTCGCATACTATTGCAAGTGACATGTATAAAGACTCATGCTCATGATTGAGAATCCAAAATATCTGGTTCGATGGATAACACATGAATGCATGCTGCTACCAATTTATGTATTGATAAATACTGCATCCATGTGTAGAGATATAGTGACAAGTTGACACAATTACAATGAGATTAACTTACTGCACCTACATATTCTTGTGTAAGCACAATCAACATTAAATGAAGTACGCATAACTCATCTTTTCTCCATTTCATTTTTAGGACTGGCATTTTAGAAGTCCACAAGACAAAGCTAAATTTATTCCAATTTCAAGTCACTGATCATTTTCTTTTCCTTTTTGGTTAACTTTCTAGGCGCAAATAAGGCCCTAGACATTATTTTATTTTTTATCTATACTGTAGGCGTTAAACTTTTATTGGTCAAGTTATAAAAAAGGGTAAATTGAAACAAATAGCTAGTTACTTTCACTTCATTTCTGATAAACTCATTGGACTATAAAGATAGTTATCAGAAGCGTTATACTTTTAAACTTGATCATTTCGCGTAACTGTGAAGTGTGAACTGCTGGCGTAGGTGAAAGATTTTAGAAGACTTTTTGCAAGTTTAATGGTCGTTATAATGAATTGCAAAATTTTAGAAAAATTAGAAGACAATACGAGGTCCATGTTAAATATAACAGGGGGTGCTTGGGATTGTTTATTACTCATTTGAATTGATTGTTGCATTTTGATTATTTGAGGGTGAACTAAACAGTTTCAAAGTTGCTTATTCAAGCTGATAAAAGATTTTGATTATGTCACCTCTTTAAGTCCTTCAATAATAAGATCTGCCGAACACTCGTACAACTACTTATATGATTATTAAGTTCTGTTACAGTATATAAAATATCCAAACACCCCCTCCTGCATTGCCGTTTTGTCAAACAATAGGGGGTGTTAGGAGTGCTCATAGCTATATCAAATACGCTGCAGGATACAATGTCTGGATTTTCTTAGGTTCTATCAAATCGAAAAGAAGCTGATAACCAGTTTTTCCTGGGGTTTTGGAGAATTTTGATTATAGAGGTAATAAGTGCGTGAGTGAAACAGCTTAATTAAGCATTTAAGCCGAAGCATGACATGCTTGTTAATATCCTAGCCCTTAAAAGTACTTATCATTTATAATACGGAGGTGTTTGGGATTGCTTATTTTAAACTGGTTATCTGCTCAAAAACTACAGCAAGTATTACCAAACTGCTTATCTCGTAGGATTTTAACTAAAATAAGCAGCTATACCCAAACAGTCAAAACAGCTTAATAAATAAGCACATAAGCACTTATAACCAATCACAATTCCCACCAAAACACACTTCCACAAATACATATCAAAACAACACCAGTTAACAAAACCAATGACCCAAAACTTACCAGATGGTCCAGTAGCATCTGTTATCCCAGAAGCGCGCAACTGATCCGAAACTTCATCAACTTCCTTCAAATCTGCCTCCCAAAAAATCACACAAAAACAATAAAAACACAAATACTAAACCAAAACACAAAAACCAATCAGATTCATACATTATAACCAAAAGGGTAAATTCTTAAACCATTAACTTCCTTCAAATTTGGTTTATGAGCTTATCTGTTTTCGGCTTATATTTCATAAGCTCAAATTTTTGGCTTATTTTGAAATTTGTGGGCTTATATAAGCCCGAAAAAAGGGGCTCGGGAAACATAAGCCGAAACCACATAAGCTTGTAAGCCCAAAAATAAGCTCAAACAAACAACCCCTAACAAATACTAAACCAAAATCCAAAAAGCAAAGAGATTTAAGCATAAAAATGAAAAGGGTAAAATCTTGTTACCATTAAGAAGGTGAGGGTAAAGATTGGGAGCGTTTTGGATCAACCATGGTTTGCATTTCTCAAAATCATGTCCAAATTCACAATACTCAGCTGGTAGCCCACATACACCACAGTACAACACTTTCACTGCTTCTGGTTTTTCAGCCATTTTGGTTTTGGGTTTTAAGGGTTTTTGCTTCAGGGTTTGTAAGAAAGATGAACACTGTAAGGTTGGGGAAGAAGGATGGGCTTTTGAACGAATGTGTTACTTGGGCTTCTAAATTCGGACTTTCTTGTGTCATGTAATAAAAAGACAAGTTTATTTATTTATTTATTTATTTTAGGTCGAGGATAAACAGTTTGAGTAAAAAACATGTCAATTCGTTTATTAAATAGGCAACCCATGAACTTGTTTACGTATGTAAACATTTTGAAAATAAAATATATAAGTTGGTTATTATGTTAGAAATGGATTTAAATGTATTTTCTTATGTACTTAATATGACATTAACAATATGAGGGTAAAGATTCGAAGCATTTTGGATCAACCATGGTTTGCATTTCTTAAAATCAGGGTCCGAATTCACAATACTCAGCTGGTAACCTACATACACCACAGTACAACACTTTCACCAGTTCAGGTTTTTCAGCCATTTGATTGATTGGTTTTGGGTTTTAAGGGTTTTTGCTTTAGGGTTTGTAACAAAGAAGAACACTAGATGAAGAACTAAGCGAACAACGTCGTAAGGTTGGGGAAGAATGAATGTGTTATACAATTGGTCTTTTGAAATTGGACTTGCTTAAGGTTTTTTTTTTTTTTTTTTTTTTTTTTTTTTTTTTATTATTATTATTTTTTTCTTGTTCCTCGTTAAAGGTGTTTGTTTAAGCTTATACGTGGCATGTGAGCTTATTTGTTTTTCGACTTATATTTTATAAGCTTTAATTTTTCAGATTATTTTGAGACGTGTGTACTTATATAAGTTTATTATGTATATGACAAACTTAATTTTTCAGATTATTTCAAATTTCTTTACCCGCGCGTTCCGTAACATACCTTGATTTGCTACATAATTGATGTTACATATAAAGTAAAAATGTTTTTGCTTAAAATTTAAAAAGCTTAAACTTGAGTAATGTTCAGTTTTCAAAATAACTTTTGTTTGTTTAATTTCCCACGTAAAATTCAAACAATGTTGAAGTGGTTACGTCAACCACCTGAAAAAGGAAGGCTTTACTCGGTCTTAATATTGAGGTAATAAGAGGACTAAGTCAATAGAAGTGTCACATAAACAAAGATTTGATCACCAAAAAAACCAGTTACTTTCGGCCTTAAAACCTCCAACCAAATACCCTCTTAAATTAATAGGGTCTGCACCCACCCACCAACACATTTACTCTTTTTTTAACACTACCTAACACATTTATTCACTCAGCACACATTTATACATTTTCTATCTCCAAAGTCACTCATCACTCTCACATTTATCTTTTTAAAATTACACTCATCTCTTTGAAAAAATAACCACCAATCGAAAACCAACACTTCCCATCGGAAAATCACCACCAAACTACCTAAAATCACAACCAAGAACCAAGAAAACACTTGTGCAATAGAAACTATTTTGCTATACTATAGTTGTAGATACCATATTTTCAAACTTGTGTAGTTGATACAGGCTCGAAAGGTTTTAGTGTTAGTAAACCAAATTAGATAAATGTTTAAAAACAATGTACCGAATGGGCTTTGGTTAGCCAGTTTTAGATTGAAACTAGGGTTTTCACTTTACGCAAACAATATTTAATTTTTCACTTCCCAATTATCTCAGGTAGGCGGTTACCCACTCAATTTTTTTTTTTTTTTTAAACAACAAAAAAATCATCCACATTTATGGTATAATCTGAACGTAATTAATTTTGCTACTTTTATTATTATTATTATTATTATTATTATTATTATTATTATTATTATTATTATTATTATTATTATTATTATTATTATTTTTCATTGAAACCAAAGGAATTACATGAAATTGGAGAGGAGTCTAGACACAATCTGTGCTCCCACTCCTTTTTGAATACACAAACTAACTCGCTGAAAAATGAAAGCACCGCTTCTGACGTTGTTAGAGTGGCTGCCACGCGCAAGTGTATTTAAAGCTTCCACATCAAGTTCCCCAAACGTAGAAAAAGCGAAAGGGACGAACGTGTATCCATTGTCTTCACACTTGGACGCATACTTCTTCCTTTTCTTTTCCACAACATTACTCAAGGCAGCCCCGGGAGCCCATGACGTCACCCCAGTCCCAGCAAACGGCGAGACCCCAGTCACATCCAGACATGCGTCTTTACCTTGGAACCAGTTAAACAATAGCACATCTGCAGGACGTAATTCTCTCCCTTCCTCTGAAAGAAAACCCATTGGAGCCTCTTTACGCACCATAATCCCGGCTTTGGAACATATATCAACAAGGATATCACGCACCAAATTATGCCTGAACTTAACACCCACTTCGCTAGCACAGTGGACTGCGTGATCCCCCCACTGGTCCATACGGTGTACATTACAACTCGGGCATAAGCTGCCTTCAGAGAACATAAGGACCGCATGCCTGTAGCATAACACCGATCGAAATTGGCGAGGATTCATCTTTTGTCCTAGACCGTCGATAGGGATGGCGAAGAGGAAGTCCTGCGCATATGGGGCACAGATACTACTAAGTATAGCCACCTGCCTTGGACTTAGCGCATACTTGGAAACAAGGTCTTTCTCAACGACACCGAAATAACACTTTGCCAAGGTTTTCATCATTTGGGGGGCAGAAGCGCCCCCAGTGACAATGAGGAAGTTGGTGTTACAAGTAACGTTGAATACGTCCAAAGCATGCTGGAATGAAGGGCCCTGTGTAACAATTAATACCCGTTTTGGTGAGTATCTTACCCTGTAAGTCGTTCGTTTGCATTCGAGAAGCGAGGAAAGCATATTGGATGATATCCTCCGCTGCAAGGATGCCAAGACCACCGAGCTTTATGGGAAGAGTGGCGAGCCTCCACTGCCAATCACCAAACCCTGGCCCTGAAGCAGTAACAATCTTTTCCAAAGAGGCACGTAATGTCTGATCAAACTGAGCTTGGGCCTCTGATAAGTGCAAGGGGAGCATGTTCTCAAAGCATAAGATAATTTTGAAACTCCTGCACAATTACGCAAAAGGAGAATCTCACATTGCGGATCATTGAGTTGTTTAATTGCCTCGATTAAATGTATGGTTTTGGAGACCCTTTTGGAAGCCAGATCCCGATAGAAACCTTCGTCCAAACTAACCGAACCACCAAGAAGTTTGACACCATTGATCGGGCGAGCGATATTTATAGGAAACACGCCATCCATTTTGCTTCTAGGGTCTTCGGCAGGCCCGAAAGGTTCAGTCTTGTCAACATTTAAAAACAAACCACGAGCGGGCCCCTCTGTCCTAATGATGTCAAGTGCCTTGGCGACCATGAGCGTATCTCCAACAATAGTACCATCATCGAGGTACCACGCCTGAAGGGTAAGCTCACACGACCGATTGATAGCATGAATCAAAGGGTGCAAAGCTAGAGCAAACAACAGAGGGCCTAACGGATCACCTTGTTGGACACCCTGGCATGACCATAGGATGGAGTCCTCATAATAGAGCCTGGCAGGGCGCGCATAACAGAACTCAACCCAAGGGGCAATAGAAGCAAGACACTCATGTCCACAAGATTGAAAGCATTCTTAAAGTCCACTAAAAGCATGGAGAGTCCAACTTCACGCCCCTTAGACTCAATGAGCCTATTTACAGAGTGGAGGACAACCTCGCACCCCCAGGGACTCCCACCCCAAATTGAAAATCCTGCAAGTAAGAGTTCATGGAATCACCAACCGAAGAGGAGGCGACCTTTGACACAAGTCTACGCCAAACAGTACCAACAGCAATAGGGCGTATACCGCCACCAGGCTTGACTAAGGGAGTCAAGGGGGCACTAGCGATATATTCGCCCAGTTGACTAGCGCACTTTCCACTAAGGAATAGATTAACAACTCCAGTAATGGACCCAAGCAAGTCATCAGCAATAGCAGACGCTGCCCCTCCCAAAATATCCAACAAATGTTGTGCCCGTAGCCCATCACGACCACATGACGTCCCTTTGGGGAAGCTGCGAATCCTGTTGAGTACCAAGTCCTTGTCGACAGAAAGGGCGTCCTCGTCAGGTGAAAAAGAGGGCGTGGCCGGCTATTATTATTATTATTATTATTATTATTATTATTATTATTATTATTATTATTATTATTATTATTATTATTATTATTATTATTATTATTATTATTATTATTTTCTGATTAATTTTTATAATTCAAATATTAGGCGCCAAATAAGGATGCGGCAAATCCGTCATAATCATTATTATCCATGTCAAATTATTAATCAAAATAAACCACATCACACCCAAAAATTTACTTATAAGCAATTAGAAATACCAAAATTTGACCTGCTTTTACTGGACTCCACCACTAGACTTGGATAATGGTGATTCTGACGGATTTTTCGCATCCTTCTTTGGCGCCTAATATCTGAATTATAAAAATTAATCAGAAACTGATGAAAAATAATAATAATAACAACAACAAAAATAAAAGTAGCAAAATTAATTGCGTTCAGATTATACCATAAGTGCGGATGATGTTTTTGTTGTTTTTTAAGGTTGAACGGGTAGCCGCCTATCTGAGATAATTGGGAAGTGAAAAATTAAATATTGTTTGTGTAAAGTGTAAACCCTAGTTTCAATCTAAAACTGGGCTAACCTAAGCCCATTCGGTACATTATTTGTAGATATTTGTCAAAATTGGTTTACTAACACTAAAACTTTTCGAGCCTGTATCAACCGCACAAGTTTGAAAGTATGGTATCTACAACTATAATATAGCAAAATAGTTTCTACTGCACAAGTTTAAAAATAAGAAATTTTCTCGGTTCTTAGTGGTGATTTTCCAGCGGTAAGTGGTGGTTTTCCGACTCATGGTTATTTTTACAAAGAGAAGAGTGTGATTTTAAAGAGAGAAATGGGAGACTTAGGAGATCGAAAGTGTATAAATGTGTGCTGAGTGAGTAAATGTGTTATAGGTAGTGTTAAAAAAAAGAGTAAATGTGTTAGGTGGGTGGGTGCAGGCCTTATAAATTTAAGAGGATATATTTGGTTGAGAATTGAAATCTAGAGAAATGAAATCCATAAAGAATTTTTGATGAATTCTCATGTTTGGCACAAACAGAGACTTGACCCAAGAAATAAGCAAAAACATATGTTTTGTTTACTAACAAAAACAAAAACAACGTGAAATAAATTTTATAGAAAATTTGAAATCGTAAAAAAAAATAGACCCGCAAATTAAAGAACATGTGCAAAGTATTTTTCTTCTCTCTGTATAACACAAAACAGTTGCAAATTAGAAACCAAACAATGGAATTGAGATGATTTAATTTCTTTTTGATCTAGTCAACCAAGTCATTAAATATTTTGATGATCAAGCCTAGCCCTATCATTACCTCAATATTTAATGACTTAGTCGGCTAGATAAAAAAGAGATTAGTCAGTTAATTTGTTGACAGACTTGTGTTTAAAAAAAAAAAAAAAAAAAAAAAAAAAAAAAAAAAAAACTTACTATTGAGGCATAATAATAATAATAATAATAATAATAATAATAATAATAATAATAATAATAATAATAATAATAATAATAAACCATGGGATCTAAAATCTGATACATAAAGTTTTTTTGGGATGAACCAAAAGGCGCAACAAAAAAAGATTGTGAGACAATAATGCTTATTTTTAATGGGCCTTAATAGGTGGGTCAATGGTTCCTATATATAGGACCAGAAGAAAGTAGCCCATGCAACATAAAGTAAATTACTAACTTTAATGAAATAAAAGTTTATAAAGATGCTGCTAGAATCGGGAATTAAAGTGGTCGGTGTAAATTTTTTTATTTATTATTATTGAATTTTTAATTTTATTGTTTAAAAAATTGAAAATGAAATAAAAATAGAGATGAGGTTGTTTTATTACACCAAGTAGGTCGCTGAAGTAGGGTAAAAACCATAAAATACCATCGTACTTTCAAAAATGTCCCAACTTGACCAATTTACTTTTTTATTGCGGACTTTACCAATGAACTTTCAAATTTTTGGCCGAATTTACCAATAAACTTTCAAAATTTTAGCCGACTTGAACCAAATTTTTAGCTAAATTTGGTTCAAGTCGGCTAAAAATTTGAAAGTTCATTGATAAAGTTCGTAATAAAAAAGTAAATTGGTCAAGTTGGGACATTTTTGAAAGTACGATGGTATTTTATGGCTTTTACCCGCTGAAGTAATCTAAGAGAGAGAAAGCTGTGAAAGTCGCCTGAGTCCTTATTACACACAGCCTAAGCGGTAAAAAAGAGCAAATGTATTAATAAATGATGCTTGGTTTCATATAAGACAGTTTAATTGGGAAAATGATTGTTAGAACTAAGAACACTTTGTATAACTTTAGTTTCAACAACTTCTGCCTTATCAAACTGGTTTAGAATAAAAAACTCAAATAACATAAAGAATCATCACTTCCAAACAACTAAGAGGAGCTATATGTTAATCTTCATTTGAAAGTTCCAATACTTCACCTTTAAAAAAATAATTACAAAAAAATAAAAATTAAAAAAAAAATAAAAATTAAATAATAATAATAATAATAATAATAATAATAATAATAATAATAATAATAATAATAATAATAATAAGTTATTAGTGAATATGTACATCCAAAATATTAGGGGGCGCTTGGTTGAAATGAGGCAATGAGAAAGACAATGATAATGATAGTGCAAATTAAGGAATGCAAAAACTCCTTTGTGTGGTGGATTACGGGGTAATGGGTGATTGCATTCCTTCTAACCAACCATCATTACTAACGTGTGCATGGAAAATACAGCTGTCATTGACTGAAAAAATTATTCAGATTATCCAAAAACTCCTTTGTGTGGCCACTAGCTCTTGAAAGACTTAAGCGATTGATGACCATATATCTGCCCCGTGCTTGTGACTTTGAACTCTATCTTACTCCAAAATGGAAACCAGCTTTCTTCTTATTTTTACATTCCTGCTCTTGCAAAGACTTGGCGCAAGCAGCGAAAGCATGATGACAAACTCTTCAAGTGTTACATGTATCGAAAGGGAGCGGAAATCTCTTCTTATTTTCAAAGAGAGACTCACAGACAGGCATCGTCGTCTGTCAACATGGACCGGAGTAGAATGCTGTGAATGGGTAGGAGTTCATTGTGACAAGCGAAGTGGTCATGTTATCAGACTTGATCTTCGAACTCCAGTGTTTTTTAGCAAAGACAAAATTGAATGGAACTTTGACATGCAACTTGGTGGTGAGGTAAGCCCTTCATTATTGAATTTGAAGCATTTACGTTACTTGGACTTGAGCATGAATGATTTCTCAGGAGATATTCCTAAGTTCTTAGGGTCATTTAAGCATTTGGAATACCTTAATCTTTCATGCTCAGGTTTTAGTGGTGTAGTTCCTCATCATCTAGGAAATCTCTCAAGGTTACAATATCTTGATCTTAATAGCGGATATCACATAGGGCATCCCATAAAAGGTTTTACTTGGTTTTCCTCTGTGAGCATAGATGATCTACAGTGGGTGCCTTCACTATCATCATTAAAGCTTTTGAGGTTATCAGGGTTATCAGGATTATCAGGGTTTACTTGGTTCAGTGTAGTTAACATGCTCCCTTCTTTGCTTACACTGAACTTGGCCAGCTGTGATATCAATTTCCCTTCCATTACATCTGTTAATTTCACGTCTCTTAATTCACTCGATCTCTCATACAACTTCATCAATTCTACCATTCCTGTCTGGTTATCCAACCTTACTGACCTTACGCATCTAGAGCTTTCTGGCAACGAGTTCCATGGTCAGATTCCTGATTTTCTTGGAACGTTGAGTGCTCTTGCTTCAGTTGACCTTACGTTCAATTCCTTTGATACTTTGGTGCCAGGTCTGTTTTGGAATATGAGTAGCCTCACTCTTCTTGATCTTAGTTACAATGAGTTCCATGGTTTGGTTCCTGGAGATTTTAAGAACCTATACCAACTGAGTGTCCTTGATTTATCTTGGAATAGAATTGTGGGAGATCTTCCAAGTTTAATAGGAAGTATGTCAGAATTCTTGGCAAAGAGTCTTGTGTATCTCAGTCTTGCAGGAAATGAGTTCAGTGGATGTATTCCGAATACGATTGGAGACTTTAAGAAACTTGAAAATCTGCTCCTCAGCCGAAATACATTGTCTGGTCATGTACCTCCTTCACTCTGGGGCCTAACGTCTCTAAAAGAGCTGGATGTCTCCTATAATTCGTTGGAGGGAAATCTTTCAGAAGTTCACTTCATCAAACTGAAGAACTTAACCTTACTAGATTTGTCTTCAACTTCTTTAGCGTTGAATGTCAGCTCCCGATGGAATCCTCCATTTCAACTGCGTGAATTTAGTGCAAGCTCCTGCAACATTGGTCCCCAATTCCCGACTTGGCTTCAAACACAAACAAATCTTGAGAACCTAAATCTTTCAAACTCTAGTATTAGAGATACATTACCAGATTGGTTTGAGAACATCTCAACTCATATAGCTAACTTGGATTTGTCTTACAATCAGATCGGTGGCAAACTGCCAGCATTTCACTCTAACCTCCAACCAGGCTTGTTGAGAACACTCAAAATGAACTCGAACAAATTTGAGGGACCACTCATCTCATTACCGTCGAATGCTTGGATGTTGGACCTGTCAGATAATTTACTGTCAGGAAATGTTCCTAAGACCAATGGGACAGTGAACTTCCTGGAATATATTTATCTCTCAAAAAATCAGTTAACAGGAGCTGTTCCAAAACACCTGTGCAATATACTTAGTATCATGGTATTGGATCTATCACAAAACAATTTTTCTGGAAGGCTTCCTCGGTGCTTATGGAACTTGGATTTGTATGTGATAGATCTTACTAATAACACAATAACCGGTTTTCTTCCAAGCTCTTTGGGGTTTCTAAGAAATCTCAGTTCGTTGCACTTGCGCAACAACAGATTTATGGGGGATCTCCCCCCTTCTTTACAGAATTTGACAGGCTTGGTCACCATGGATTTGGGAAACAATTTCTTCACGGGTAGTATCCCTTTCTGGATCGGTGAAAGTCTACCGAAACTTAGAATCTTAAATCTTCAATCCAATCAGTTTACAGGCAAGATTCCGCGACAGCTTTGTCGCCTCAGCAGTCTTCAACTTTTAAACTTGGCACATAATAGCATAACTGGGATGATCCCTCCTTGCTTTGGGAATTTAAGTGGCATGATAGAAGATAATAGTAACAATGAGTACAACATTGAATACGAATATTACGAAAATATATTGGTTAACATGAAAGGAAATCAATTGCTCTTCACAAAGACAATAAAGTTTCTTACATCCTTAGACCTATCGAACAACAATATTGTTGGAGAAATTCCAGATTCTTTGATGAATCTTGTGGGTTTGAAGAATTTGAATCTTTCAAGAAACCTGCTTAAAGGAAATATACCAATAAAGATTGGAAACCTACAGCAAGTGGAATCTTTGGATTTGTCAATGAACATGTTGTCTGGTCGAATTCCCCAAAGTTTGGCTACCTTGCACTCTATAAGCTACCTGAACCTGTCATTCAATAAATTATTTGGTCCTATTCCGGTTGGAAATCAGCTCCAGACTTTAGACGACCCGTCCATTTATGAAGGGAACAATGGATTGTGTGGGCCGCCACTCTCGAGATGCAAACCATCCAATTCTTCATACAGTAATGACGGTAAAGATGAAGGTCAAGAAGATAATGATGAAGGCTTGTTTTCTTATGTTAGCATGGGGCCAGGCTTTGTTGTTGGATTCATGGGACTTCTTGCTAGTTTGCACTTCATCAGGAATTGGAGGTTGGCTTACTTTGGGTTCTTTGAGAATGTTTATGGTTGGCTAACGTTATCAATATTGTTGAACCTTGCTCGCCTAAGGAGGAAGTTTTTCTAGCAAGGTACGTACATTCATGAATACGAGTATAAAAATACCAGATTTCAATTCCCTTAATTTCAGAATGAGAACATGCATTTAAAGTCTTGCATATATAATAGCTGTGTTTGTAAATCCATATTAAAGCATAAGTTACAGTAAGTGAAAACCTATTGTTCAATTCTTACAAGTCATAGTTTTTGATTTTTCTTGTAAATTATCGTAGATGTTCTTTAAGTGGCCGTAGGTAGATCTTCAGTAGATTATGCAGAAATCAATATGTTGTTAACATTAACTAATATTTGTAGGTATCCTTTTTTAATGGAGGTGTTCAGGTCAGGCAAAGACGATGAAGTACGTTATACCAATACTATGCTTCGAAGATAAAAGAATCGCATGTGTACATTTCACGCCATAAAGTTGCTTGTTTTTTTTTTGTTTTTTCTTTTTGTGTGTGTTTATTGTTGTTTACTATGAAGATTAAAACTTCGTTGTACCAATACTATGCTTCGATGAAGTACGTTATACCTATACTATGCTTCGAAGATAAAAGAATCATGCATGTGTACGTTTCTCGCCATAACCTTAGTTTCCATTATATAACCAAAACCTTAAATTAATATTGTATGGCAGTATGACACTGTTAGACTTCTACTATGTGTAGATATATATATGTGAATAAGTTTGGTTGTAGGAATTAGAGACTTGAAGCAAAGGCAAATAGAGTTTAATTTGTAAATTTTATTTAGAGTTAATTAAGTAAATGGTCTTTGTGGTATGTCGATATAACGAAAAATGAGATCATCAAGGAAATCGTTAGACACACAAAAACAAAACAAAAAAAAAAAAAAAAAAAAAAAAAAAAAAAGAGAGAGAAGTTAATGTGGTCTTTCAAATTTCTTCACGGGAGAAGATGGCCCTTCTGCATATTCCATCACCATCAGGAACCAGGAAGACGTTAACTTATTCTCTTTCATAAAAATTGCTACGAAAGTTAGCGTATTCCAGATTGTTGAATTGCAGCTACACTGTGATGTATGAATCAAGATACAGGCTGGGTTCTGGTCCATGTCTGATTCTCGTCATCAAAATCAGCTGTCCTATGGTAACCACCCTCTTGAAAATATGATATTCCGGTCCATAGCCCGTGAACAATCAAGATGCTCACAAAGACTCGCTTCCAAGAGTACAAACAACCTGCAATAAAATGGGACAAATTGATAATAGTGAGCATGAATAGTAGGTTCCTTTTAAGTGTCCTTCATGGATACACAGATTGAGATTAACTAAATTACATATTTATAAGATGACTGCTCAAAATGTTCACATCAAATGTTTCGACAGGCATAGTGATAAAAGAATTTTTGCACAGATTTGAATCCAAGCCAATTGTGTTGCATTATGTGTTTGTAATGAACCATTTTCTGAGTTTGAATATGAGACAATGTATGCAAATGAATGAAACAGTAAACAGGACAATATAGTAAACTAAGTAAACAATGGACAACAAGAATTACAGCCCAAACTCAACCCATTGCAGCCTTACTAATTCGACCCATAACTATATACTAAAACATATTTGACTTTTGGCATATAATGAAATTAAATGGACAACAAGAATTACGGCCCAATAATTTTGGTTCTGGCTAGTTAAGAAAAGGGTCAAAAGAGCTTCGGATCAAAACATGTAACTTTTGATATATGTCAACGAGGCCGGGCAAAATTTCATCGAATTTTCGAACAAATAATTTATGAAGTGTTCTGCATTGGAATATACTTTGAACAAATCCCAATCCATTTGACAAGTGTGATCCACAAAAGCCGTTTCCTTTATGATATATTTTTTTATTTTAATGGTCCCGACCCGTTAGAGATAACACATAAGCAAATGGGCTGAAAATTGCTACCTCTCATTCCATGTTTTCTTGCAGCAGTGACAATGAAAAAGATGTGTAAAAAGGATAATAAAAAGGCTAGCTTGAAAGCAGTTGTGACAGTAGATAACCTATACCCAGCCGGCCAGCCGGCTTCAGTCAGAAAATAGAGTTCGAGTTAACTGCGGGTTATAGTTTGTTTGTTCTTAAACAATGAAGTTACTTCAAGTACACAAACAGCACCATTGCAACTGATTAGAATCTAAGACCTGAGAGAGGTTGCACCATTTCTTAGCTAAACTGTGATAAAAAATCCATTTTGAAAAGAAACGTGTATTGTAAAAGAACGCCTTTAGAATCCAAAAATATGTGAGACTTATAACTCCCTTAACAGAGAATCCCACCTAAAAAGCACAATAAATTAACATCCAACAAGTCGCTATATGCTCTAGCCGGATCTATCCGAATCTTGGCCGGAAGAGCCAGGTCTGACCGGGTCTTGGCCGGATATAGCCGGGTCTTGGCCGGTTATAGCCGGAATTTGTGCGGATAGTGGTGGTTATAACCATTTTCGCCACAATGAGTCGGTGAAATAAAATGCATATGCACTAATTATCAATTTGTAAAAAATGAGTTTAAAAAACTGTTTGAAACCAACTTGCACGATTATGAAGATAGTAACTTGTCACAATTACATGAGATCGAAACAAAACAAACATCGATAACATCCACAAACATCGATAACATCCACAATTACATGAAATAGTAACAGAAGTCTAGTACTCATCTTCATCGCCTTTCCACGGCACCCTCAGCACCAACCTCCTTGTTATCCTTCTCAAGAGCTACAAGATCCTCACGAGCCTCAGAAAAATCTCCTTCTTCCATTCCCTCACCAACGTACCAGTGAACAAACGCACGCTTAACATACATGAGGTCAAACTTGCTGTCAATGCGAGAGAACACCTCTGCAACACTGGTTGAGTTAGAAATTATGCAAACCGCTCTTTGCAACTTAGCTAGACCACCTCCAGGCACAACAGTTGGTGGTTGGTAGTTGATACCGCACTTGAACCCAGTTGGGCACCAATTCACTGGATGGTTCTCTTGATCTTGATTGTTGCAACTGCAGTGTTGACATCCTTGAGGACAACATCACCACGGTACATGTGGCAGCAAGCCATGTACTTTCCATGATGAGGATCACATTTGGCCATCATGGAAGATGGCTCAAAAGCACTGTTGGTGATCTTGGCAACCGAGAGCTGCTCATGATAAGCCTTATCGGCTGAGATGACATGCAGGAGCGTATGACGAAAGCATGAAATGGATCCTGGTGTATGGACCCAAGTTGCTCTGGAATTCAGTCACATCAACGTTCAAAGCTCCATCAAACCTCAAAGACACAATCAAACAAGGCTATTAAGGTTGGTATAGGTGGGACGCTCGATGTCAAGAGAATGTCTGCAGATGTCATAGTTAGATAGCTTCATTGTCAAGAAGATTGGCAACATCGGTGTGTTCCAGTAGGGAGTGAGTGGCTGGATAGGACACTGTTGTAGGGCTCAACGACAGATGTTGATCAGACCAGTGCGGTTGTCAGCAAGCTTTCTGATCATACGGTCCAAGCAAAGGTCAACAATCTCTTTCCCGACTGCAACACAAGTATAAAAATTACAATATCAGTAGTCATTCTAAAATGAGAATATCTTTGGGCGATCATTCGTACTTGTGTAGTGACCACGGCCAAAGTTGTTGGCAGCATCTTCTTTGCCACTGATCAGTTGTTCAGGGTGAAAAAGACTTCATCGATGACAGTAGGCTCAAGATAAACAAAGACAGCGCGAGCGAAGTGCTTCCCTGCAGTGAAACAACTGAAGAATGTGTTAAATAATGCTTTTTTGCGATACTAAGTAAGAAAAACACATCTCCCACATATCATTTTAAGTTCACTTGCACCAAATGATAACACATATTCGTTTTGTTTTCATTTTTACTCGGTTATTTGGCATCATGAATTATCAAGTACCATTTAATGTAAACTGTTTAAGCAAGATATAAAGTAGAAGCATCTCTTTAGAGCTGAAGTGCTATTGTTACAAAATAGCTCATGTATCGTTCAAATGCGGTTAAGTTGATAACACATGTAACACATTTCCAATAATATAAATGTTTGCTTCTCGCACACAACCTTCAACTTTGTTACCTAAATACAAGTACCACTTCTGAAGATCTACATTTAAGTTGTGTAGTTGGAAGCATCTCTTTAACCTGTCAGTTGAGGTTGACTTACCCAACTAACACTTATTTGATCCTCCTATAAATCCTTTTATGACCATAGATCACATATGACCATATTGCTCTTAGGTAGCTAGTATACGAGCTACTATTGCACTTGAGATAAATAAAGATTCACACTCGTGACTGAGAAACAAAAATATGTGGGTCAATGGAGAACACACAAATGCATGCTCTTACCAATTTATGTATTGATAAATACTGCATCCATGTGTAGAGAGATATAGTGACATGTTGACACAATTACAATGAGATTAACTTCTTGTGTAAGCACAATCAACATTAAATGAAGTGCCAAACACTCTAGAAAGTGAAACGCCTACACAAGCTTAGTGGATCCTCTAAGGGTAATTGCAGGTAACGCATAACTCATATTTTTCTCTATTTCATTTTTAGGACTGGCATTTTAGAAGACCACAAAACAAAGCTAAATTTATTCCAATTTCAAGTCGCTGATCATTTTTTTAACTTTCTGGGCACAAATAAGGCCCTAGACATTATTTTATTTTTGATCTCTACTGTAGGCGCTAAACTTTTATTACTCATTTGATTGTTGCATTTTGATAGACATACCACCTACCTACAGCATATTTGATTATTTGAGGGTGAACTAAACAGTTTCAAAGTTGCTTATTCAAGCTGATCAAAGATTTTTCATTATCACCTCTTTAAGTCCTTCAATAATAAGATCTGCCGAACAATCGTACAACTACTTATATGATTATTAAGTTCTGTTACAGCATATAAAATAACCTAACACCCCCTCCTCCACTGCCGTTTTGTCAGACAATTGGGGGTGTTAGGAGTGCTCATAGCTATATCAAATACGCTGCAGGATACAATTTCTGGATTTTCTTAGGTTCTATCAAATCGAAAAGAAGCTGATAACCAGTTTTTCCTGAGGTTTTGGAGAATTTTGATTATAGAGGTAAAAAGTGCGAGAGTGAAACAGCTTAATTAAGCATTTAATCATAAGCATAACATGCTTGTTATCATCCTTAGATCTTAAAAGTACTTATCAGTAATAATACGGAGGTGTTTGGAATTGCTTATTTTAAACTGGTTATCTGCTCAAAAACTACAGCAAGTATTACCAAACTGCTTATCTCGTAGGATTTTAATTAAAATAAGCAGCTATACCCAAACAGTCAAAACAGCTTAATACATAAGCAAATAAGCACTTATAACCAATCTCAGACACCCTCTAAACAAACAATCCTAAACTAAATAACATTTCCCCCGTAATACAAACCGCACCCAATTCGCCAATTTCGCAAACCCCTATCACAATTCCTACTAAAACACACATCCACAAATACATATCAAAACAACAACAGTTAACAAAACCAATTCCTACAAGACCAATGACCCAAAACTTACCCGAAGGTCCAGTAGCATCTGTTATCCCAGAAGCGCGCAACTGATCTGAAACTCCATCAACTTCCTTCAAATCTGCCTCCCAAAAAATCACACAAAAACAATAAAAACACAAATACTAAACCAAAACACAAATATCAAACAGATATACACAAAATAACCAAAAGGGGCGTAGAATCTTAAACCATTCACTTCCTTGAAATTTGACTCTAACCCACCACACACAAAAACACAAACTTTTATAACAAATACTAAACCAAAACACAAAAACCAAGCAGATTCATACATTATAACCAAAAGGGTAAAATCTTAAACCATTTTAACTTCCTTCAAATTTGGTTTATGAGCTTATCTGTTTTCGGCTTATATTTCATAAGCTCAATTTTTTGGCTTATTTTGAAATTTGTGGGCTTATATAAGTTTGTTATGACATAATAAACTTACATAAACACATAAGTCCCAAAATAAACCAAAAAAATAGAGCTTATGAAACATAAGCTGAAAACAGATAAGCTTGTAAGCCCATAAATAAGAATCAAACTTTATAACAAATACTTAACCAAAGCACAAATAGCAAACAGATTTATACATAACAACGAAAAGGGTAATAATTTTAAACCATTAACTTCCTTCAAATTTGACTCTAACTTTAGGGGGTGCTTGTTTAAGCTTATCATATGCTGCTAAGTCCAAAAAATAAGCCGGAAAAAATGGGCTTACAAAACATAATCCAAAATCACATAAGCTCATAAGCCCAAAAGCAATAAGCTTATAAACAAACAACCCCTAGGAATCAAAACATTAGGGGGCGTTTGTTTAAGCTTATATGTGGCTTATAAGCTTATTTGTGTTTCGGCTTATATTTCATAAGCCCCAATTTTCTGGCTTATTTTGAGACTTGTGGGCTTATATTAGTTTATTATGATATTATAAACTTATATAAGCCATAAATCTCAAAATAAGCCGGAAAATTGGGGTTTATGAAAATATAAGCCGAAATCAAATAAGCTTATAAGCCCACATATAAGCTTAACAAGAAGCAAAGAGATTTAAGCATAAAAATGAAAAGGGTAAATTCTTAAACCAATAACTTCCTTCAAATTTGAGTCTAAACCACCAAACAAAAAACAGTAAAAAACTGTAAAAACACAAACTATGGGGGTGTTTGTTTCGGCTTATACAGCGGGCTTATGGCTTATTTGGTTTTGGGCTGATGTTACATAAGCTTACTTTTTGTGGCTTATTTTGAAATATTAATGTTTGTTTAAGCTTATGATGACATAATAAGCTTATATAAGCCAAAAAGTTTCAAAATAAGCCACAAAAAGTGAGCTTATGAAACATAAGCCCAAAACCAAAAAAGTCGTAAGCCGGCTATATAAGCTGTAACAAAATCCAAAAAGCAAAGAGAATACAAATCAAATTATTAGTCAAAATAAACCACATGACACCCAAAAATTTACTTATAAGCAATTAGAAATACCAAAATTTGACTTGCTTTTTCTGGACTCCACCACTAGACTTGGATAATGATGATTCTGACGGATTTTCCGCATCCTTCTTTGACGCCTAATATTTGAATTATAAACATCAATCAGAAACTGATGAAAAATAAATAATAATAACAACAACCAAAATAAAAGTAGCAAAATTAATTACGTTCAGATTATACCATAAGTGCGGATGATGTTTTTGTTGTTTTTTTAAGGTTGGACGGGTAGCCGCCTATCTGAAATAATTGGGAAGTGAAAAATTAAATATTGTTTGTGTAAAGTGAAAACCATAGTTTCAATCTAAAACTGGGCTAACCAAAGCACACTCGGTACACTGTTTTTAGATATTTGTCAAATTTTGTTTACTAACACTAAAACCTTTCGAGCCTGTATCAACTACACAAGTTTGAAAATATGGTATCTACAACTATAATATAGCAAAATAGTTTCTATAGCACAAGTTTAAAAATAAGAATTTTTGTCAGTTCTTTGTGGTAATTTTCCGGCGGTAAGTGGTGGTTTCCGACTGGTGGTTATTTTTACAAAGAGAAGAGTGTGATTTTAAAGAGAGAAATGGGAGTGACTTAGGAGATCGAAAGTGTATAAATATGTGCTGAGTGAGTAAATGTGTTAGGTAGTTAAAAAAAAAAAGAGTAAATGTGTTAGGTGAGTGGGTGCATGCCTTATTAATTTAAGAGGACATATTTGGTTGAGAGAAATTAATTGAAATGAAATAATGTAGAGAATTGAAATTTAGAGAAATGAAATCCATAAAGAATTTTGATGAATTTTCGTGTTTTGCCCCAACAAAAACAAAAACAAAGTGAAATAAATTTTATAGAAAATTTGAAACCGTAAAAAAAATAGACCCGCAAATTAAAGAACATGTGCAAAGTATTTTTCTTCTTTCTGTTTAACACAAAATAGCTGCAAATTAAAAACCAAACAATGGAATTGAGATGATTTAATTTCTTTTTTATCAAGCGGACGGAGTCATTAAATATTTGGTGATGAAGCCTAGTCCTATCATTACCTCGATATTTAATGACTTGGTCGGCTAGATAAAAAAGAGATTAGTTGGTCACTTTGTTGGCCGACTTGTGTGCACACCTAAAAAAAAAAAAAAAAAAAAAAAAAAAAAAAAAAAAAAAAAAAAAACTATTGAGCCATCTTAATAATAATAATAAAAACCATGGGATCTAAAATCTGATAGATAAAGTTTTCTTGGGGATGAAGTCCGATGAACCAAGAGGCGCAACAAAAAAAGATTGTGAGATAATAAAAACCCTCATATGCGTTTTAGAGTTTGCTTATTTTTAATGGGCCTTAATAGGTGTGGGTCAATGGTTTCTATATATAATAGAACTAGACGAAAGCAGCCCATGCAGTAGAAAGTAAATTAACTTGAAAATGAAATTAAAATAGAGATGAGGTTGTTTTATTACACCAAGGAGGTTGCTGAAGTAATCTAAGAGAGAGAAAGCTGTAGTGGCAGAGGAAATGAAGGTCGCTTGGGTCCTTAATACACCCAGCCTAAGCGGTAAGAAACAACAAACGTATTAATAAATGATGTTTGGTTTCATATAAGACAGTTAAGTAGGGATAATGATTGTAAGAACACTTTGTATAGCTTTAGTTTCAAACAACTTCTGACTTATCAAACCGGTTTAGAAGAAAAAACCCAAATAACATAAAAAATAATCACTTACAAACAACTAAGAGGAGCTCTATGTTAATCTTCATTTGAAAGTTCCAATACTTCACCTTTAAAAAAAATAATTAAAAAAATAAAAAATAATAAATAAAAGAAATTAATAATAATAATAATAATAATAATAATAATAATAATAATAATAATAATAATAATAATAATAATAATAATAATAATAATAATAAGACCAAGTTATTAGTGAATATGTACATCCAAAATATTAGGGGGCGCTTGGTTGAAATGAAAATACAGCAGTCATTGACTGAAAAAATTATTCAGATTATCCATAAACTCCTTTGTGTGGCCACTAGCTCTTGAAAGACTTAAGCGATTGTTGACCTTAAAGTCTACGGCAAAAGTCTTGTGAAGTTGGGTCTTAACCAAAGTATACGTAAAGACTGAAGAACTTAGCCTTACTAGATTTTTCTTCAACTTCTTTAGCGTTGAATGTCAGCTCCCGATGGAATCCTCCATTTCAACTGCGTGAATTTCGTGCAAGCTCCTGCAACATTGGTCCCCAAAATGGAAACCAGCTTTCTTGTTATTTTTACATTCCTGCTCTTGCAAAGACTTGGCACAAGCAGCGCAAGTATGATTACAAACTCTTCAAGTGTTACATGTATCGAAAGGGAGCGGAAATCTCTTCTAATATTCAAAGAGAGACTCACAGACAGGAATCGTCGTCTGTCAACATGGACCGGATTAGAATGCTGTGAATGGGTAGGAGTTCATTGTGACAAGCGAAGTGGTCATGTTATCAGACTTGATCTTCGAACTCCAGTGTTTCTTAACACAGACAAAATTGAATGGAACTATGACATCCAACTTGGAGGTGAGGTAAGCCCTTCATTATTGAATTTGAAGCACTTACGTTACTTGGACTTGAGCATGAATGATTTCTCAGGAAATATTCCTAAGTTCTTAGGGTCATTTAAGCATTTGGAATACCTTAATCTTTCATGCTCAGGTTTTAGTGGTGTAGTTCCTCATCATCTAGGAAATCTCTCAAGGTTACAGTATCTTGATCTTAATAGCGAATATCACGTACGGTTTGCCTTCACTAGAGAAAGGTATATTACTTCGTGTTCCTCTATGAGCATAGATGATCTACAGTGGGTGCCTTCACTATCATCATTAAAGCTTTTGGGGTTATCAGGGTTACACATGACTATGAACCTTACTGATGAACTTGATTGGTTCACTGAAGTTAACATGCTCCCTTCTTTGCTTACACTGAACTTGGCCGGCTGTAATATCAATTTCCCTTCCGTTACATCTGTTAATTTCACGTCTCTTAATTCACTCGATCTCTCTCACAATTTCATCAATTCTACCATTCCTGTCTGGTTATCCAACCTTACTGACCTTACGCATCTAGAGCTTTCTGACAACGAGTTCCATGGTCAGATTCCTGATTTTCTTGGAACGTTGAGTGCTCTTGCTTCAGTTGACCTTGCGTTCAATTCCTTTGATACTTTGGTGCCAGGTCTGTTTTGGAATTTGAGTAGCCTCACTCTTCTTGATCTTAGTTACAATGAGTTCCATGGTTTGGTTCCTGTAGATGTAAAGAACGTATACCAACTGAGTTTCCTTGATTTATCTAGGAATAGATTTGTGGGAGATCTTCCAAGTTTAATAGGAAGTGTGTCAGAATTCGTGGCAAAGAGTCTTGTGTATCTCAGTCTTGCAGCAAACGAGTTGAGTGGATGTATTCCGAATACGATTGGAGACTTTAAGAAACTTGAAAATCTGCTCCTCAGGCAAAATACATTGTCTGGTCATGTACCTCCTTCACTCGGGGGCCTAACGTCTCTAAAAGAGCTGGATGTCTCCTATAATTTGTTGGAGGGAAATCTTTCAGAAGTTCACTTCATCAAACTGAAGAACTTAACCTTACTAGATTTGTCTTCAACTTCTTTAGCGTTGAATGTCAGCTCCCAATGGAATCCTCCATTTCAACTGCGTGAATTTAGTGCAAGCTCCTGCAACATTGGTCCCCAATTCCCGAGTTGGCTTCAAACACAAACAAATCTTGAGAACCTAGATCTTTCAAACTCTAGTATTAGAGATACATTACCAGATTGGTTTGAGAACATCGCAACTCATATTGTTTTCTTGGATTTGTCTTACAATCAGATCGGTGGCGAACTGCCAGCATTCCCCTCTAACAGCCAAACAGACTTGAACAGAATACTGAAAATGAACTCGAACAAATTTGAGGGATCACTCATCTCATTACCGTCGAATGTTCGGGTGTTGGACCTGTCAGATAATTTACTGTCAGGAAATGTTCCTAAGACCAATGGAACAGTGAACCAAAACCTGATATATATTTTTCTCTCAAAAAATCAGTTAACAGGAGCTGTTCCAAAACACCTGTGCAATTTACTTCGTATCAGGGTATTGGATCTATCACAAAACAATTTTTATGGACAGCTTCCTCGGTGCTTATGGAACTTGGATAATTTGAATGTGATAGATCTTACAAATAACACAATAACCGGTTTTCTTCCAAAGTCTTTGGGCTTTCTAAGCAGTCTCAGCTCGTTGCACTTGCGCAACAACAGATTTATGGGGGATCTCCCCCCTTCTTTACAGAATTTGACAAGCTTGATCACCATGGATTTGGGAAACAATTTCTTCACGGGTAGTATCCCTTTCTGGATCGGTAAAAGTCTACCGAAACTTAGAATCTTAAATCTTCAATCCAATCAGTTTACAGGCAAGATTCCACGACAGCTTTGTCACCTCAGCAGTCTTCAACTTTTAAACTTGGCACATAATAGCATAACGGGGACGATCCCTCCTTGCTTTGGGAATTTACGTGGCATGATACAAGATAATAGTAACAATGAGTACTACCTTGATTTCCAATATTACGAAAGTATATTGGTTAACATGAAAGGAAATCAGTTGCTCTTCACAAAGACAATAAAGTTTCTTACATCCTTAGACCTATCGAACAACAGTATTGTTGGAGAAATTCCAGATTCTTTGATGAATCTTGTGAGTTTGAAGAATTTGAATCTTTCAAGAAACCTGCTTAAAGGAAATATACCAATAAAGATTGGAAACCTACAGCAAGTGGAATCTTTGGATTTGTCAATGAACATGTTGTCTGGTCAAATTCCCCAAAGTTTGGCTACCTTGCACTCTATAAGCTACCTGAACCTGTCATTCAATAAATTATTTGGTCCTATTCCGGTTGGAAATCAGCTCCAGACTTTAGACGACCCGTCCATTTATGAAGGGAACAACGGATTGTGTGGGCCGCCACTATCGAGATGCAAACCATCCAATTCTTCATACAGTAATGACGGTAAAGATGAAGGTCAAGAAGATAACGATGAAGGCTTGTTTTCTTATGTTAGCATGGGGCCAGGCTTTGTTGTAGGATTCATGGGACTTCTTGCTAGTTTGCACTTCATCATGAGTTGGAGGTTGGCTTACTTTGAGTTCTTTGAGAATGTTTATGGTTGGCTAACGTTATCAATATTGTTGAACCTTGCTCGCCTAAGGAGGAAGTTTTTCTAGCGAGGTGCGTACATTCATGAATACGAGTGTAAAAATACCAGATTTCAATTCCCTTAATTTCAGAATGAGAACATGCATTTAAAGTCTTGCATATATAATAGCTGTGTTTGTAAATCCATATTAAAGCATGAGTTACAGTAAGTGAAAACCTATTGTTCAATTCTTACAAGTCATAGTTTTTTATTTTTCTTGTAAATTATCATAGATGTTCAGGAGATTATGCTGAAATCAATATGTTGTTAACATTAACTAACATTTGTAGGTATCCTTTTTTAATGAAGGTGTTCAGGTCAGGCAAAGACGATGAAGTATGTTATAGCAATACGATGCTTCGAAGATAAAAGAATCATGCATGTGTACGTTTCACGCAATAAAGTCGCTTGTTTGTTTTTTGTTTTTTCTTTTTGTGTGTGTTTATTGTTGTTTACTATGAAGATTAAAACTTCGTTTTACCAATACTATGCTTCGAAGATAAAAGAATCATGCATGTGTACATTTCACGCCATAACCTTAGTTTCCATTATATATGTGCATAAGTTTGATTGTAGGAATTAGAGACTTGAAGCAAAGGCAAATATGATTTTAATTTGTAAATTTGATTTAGAGTTAATTAAGTAAATGGTCTTTGTGGTTTGTCGATATAACAAAAAATGAGATCATCAAGGAAATCGTTAGACAAAAAAAAAAAAAAAAACCATGAGTTAATATGGCCCTTCTTATTGCATATTCCATCAGCATCAGGAACCAGGAAGACGTTAACTTATTCTCTTTCAGAAAATTGCTACGAAAGTTAGCGTATCCCAGATTGTTGAATTGCAGATACACTGTGATGTATGAATCAAGATACAGGCTGGGTTCTGGTCCATGCCTGACTCTCGTCATCAAAATCATCTGTCCTAGTGTACCGACCCTTTTGAAAATATGATATTCCAGTCCATACTCCATACCCCGCGAACAAGCAAGATGCTCTCAAAGACTACGCTTCCAAGTGTACAAACAACCTGCAATAAAATGGGTCAAATCGATGACAATGAGCATGAATAATAGGTTCCTTTTAAGTATCGTTTATGGATACACAGATTGAGATTAACGAAATTACATATTTATAAGATAACCGCTCAAAATTTTCACATCAAATTTTTCGACAGGCATACTGATAAAAGAATTATGGCCCAATAATTTTGGTTCTGGCTAGTTAAGAAAAGGGTCAAAAGAGCTTCGGATGAAAAGATGTAACGTTTGTAATTTATGAAGTGTTCTGCATTGGAATATACTTTGAACAAACGCACCAGTGAACAAACGCACGCTTAACATACATGAGGTCAAACTTGTGGTCAATGCGAGAGAACACCTCTGCAACACTCGTTGAGATAAAAATTATGCAAACCGCTCTTTGCACCTTAGCTAGACCACCTCCAGGCACAACACTTGGTGGTTGGTAGTTGATACCGCACTTGAACCTAGTTGGGCACCAATTCACTGGATGGTTCTCTTGATCTTGATTGTTGCAACTGCAGTGTTGACATCCTTGGGGACAACATCACCACGGTACATGTGGCAGCAAGCCATGTACTTTCCATGATGAGGATCACATTTGGCCATCATGGAAGATGGCTCAAAAGCACTGTTGGTGATCTCGGCAACCGAGAGCTGCTCATGATAAGCCTTATCGGCTGAGATGACGTGCAGGAGCGTATGACGAAAGCATGAAATGGATCCTGGGGTATGGACCCAAGTTGGTCTGGAATTCAGCCACAACGACGTTCAAAGCTCCATCAAACCTCAAAGAGGCGATCAATGATGAGATCGATGACCTGAGAAACAAGGCTATTAAGGTTGGTATAGGTGGGACGCTCGATGTCAAGAGAATGTCTACAGATGTCATAGCTAGATAGCTTCATTGTCGAGAAGATTGGCAACATCGGTGTGTTCAAGTAGGGAGTGAGTGGCTGGATAGGACACTGTTGTAGGGCTCAACGACAGATGTTGATCACACCAGTGCGGTTGTCAGCAAGCTTTCTGATACGGTCCAAGCAAAGGTCAACAATATCTTTCCCGACTGTAACACAAGTATAAAAATTAAAATATCAGTAGTCATTCTAAAATGAGTATCTTTGGGCGATCATTCGTACTTGTGTAGTGACCACGGTCAAAGTTGTTCTTCTTTGCCACTGATCAATTCTTCAGGGTGAAAAAGACTTCATCGATGACAGTAGGCTCAAGATCAACAAAGACAGCACGAGGGACGTGCTTCCCTGCACGAGTTTCACTGAAGAATGTGTTAAATAATGCTTTTTTGCAATACTTTATCTGCTTTGTAGGCAACCTTCAATGATATTGATAACATAGATGTATGTTTGTAATTATTAAGTGTAAACGCTAGTTTCTAGTAAATGTTATTTCAAGTAGCATTTTGATATGGGAGGTGATTTGCACACTCCCACAATTGATTGGGACACTCAAATTATGAGTGTTTTGACATTTATACTCTTACAGGGTGAAAATAAATAAAAATGATGTGAGGGTATAAATGTCAAAACACTCATAATTTGAGTGTCCCAATCAATTTTGGGAGTGTACAAATCATCTCCCTTTTGATATGGAGCGTTTAGAAAACTTAAGAATGCTAGTTGCTAGTTGCCAATCAAACATTGTGTAAAAAATATTAACACTTACGCGTCTCCATTTTGATATACTAAAACCAACAACACTTTTACACAATAATGTACAAGTATCAATGCATAAATCATTTTACATTGTGTGATGATAGGGATGGCAATGGTTGAGAAAAAACTCATAATCTCACAAGTACCCGCACGTAAATGGGTGGGTAACCCCGTCAGATTTCACCCACCAAGTGAGTGATGGATGAAAATTTCTACCCATTGCTGGGTGGTGGGCGGGTGACGGGTAATGTATACCCGTCACGGGTAAACCCATGACACCCTTTTAAAATACCCACGGGTGTACCCATCAAAATACCCGTGGGTGTACCCGTAAACACATTTTTGTTAAAACAAAAATTTACTATACTGCTTAAAGATTTGTGAGGTTCTTGATATATATTTAATAACGACTTTTTAGAAGACACGGTAAGCTAACAATTTATTTGAGTCACAAGATCAAAAGGTATAAAAGATCAAATCACCAAAGATATATACATGATACATCTCATTTATGATTGTCAACACTCAAATACTCCTTCCCGGCTTCTCGCTTGAAGTTCTGCACACTAACCCATGGGCAACAAATACCCCACAGGCATGGGCATGGGTAGAAAATTGTGCCCACTGGTGGGTGATGGGCGGGTGGCGGGTGAGAAAAATTATGTGGGCGGGTGATGGGTTTAAGGTACCCATGCCCATTACCCACTGGTGCCATCGCTATGTGATGACATGCAAATGTAG
Source organism: Artemisia argyi (assembly GCA_030686995.1). Taxonomy (NCBI): domain Eukaryota; kingdom Viridiplantae; phylum Streptophyta; class Magnoliopsida; order Asterales; family Asteraceae; genus Artemisia; species Artemisia argyi. Next base: position 7,006,162 of record CM060707.1, on the reverse strand, counting down.
ACAAGCCATTTTGTAAATAGAATTAAACTATGCAACTAATTAATACCAAACATTCCTATAATAATGATAGACTTAAATGAAGGAGGATAGACTAAAAATACATAGGTTCTATTTTTTCATATGAAATGTTTTTAATACCTCAAACAGTCAAACCTAACAAAGTACCAATAGTTAAACCATAATCGACCAAACTTAAATGACACAACCCTAAAAATTTGTCTCAAGGTGTTCATTTTTAATATATTTTAGAGCATTGCTAAAGCCTCGTACAATATCCTCCTACTAATCCTCCTACACACACAACAATATTATATATTTTTTCTCCACTCATTCTCTCTATGCATCCAAACCGTCAATCATGACACTTGTGGATCCTGTGAGTAGGAGGATAGGCACATCAAGTAGGAGGATTTATCATTTTCCTATATTTTAGAGTAAATTACACCGTTCGTCCTTGTGGTTTGCGTTGACTGGCGTCGTTAGTCCTTTGAACAAAAAACTGCACCGTTCGTCCTTAACTTGCAAATGTTTGACGTCGTTAGTCCCTCCCCCACTAACGCTTGTTAAGTGTTGTTACACCTGAAGTCCCATGAGGGTATAATAGCCATTTCGCAAACCAAAAGGACGAACGGTGCAATTTTTTTTAAAACGTTCGTAAGTTCCATTTTAATATGTTTTCATCAGTTTTTTACGTTTTTGTCATTTTTTTCCATTTTAAGTCTCTTTTTTTAACGTTTTCCTCCTTTTATTACGTTTTCATCCGTTTTTTTTCGTTTTCGTCGGTTTTTTTTCCGTTTTCATCTGTTTTTTTTGTTTTCGTCTGTTTTTTTACATTTACGTCAATTTTTTTTACGTTTTTGTCCGTTGTTATAATGTTTTCATACGCTTTAGTCCATTTTTTTACGCTTTTATCTATTCTTAACCGTTTTTTTCAGTTTCATCTGCATATTTATATTTTCCTCTGTTTTTTTACGTTTTCATCCATTTTTTTTCGCTTTCATCTATATTTTTACATCTTCATCCGTTTTTTTTTTGTCTTCGTCTGTTTTTTTTTTACATTTTCCTCCGTTTTTTTATGTTTTCATTCATTTTTTTTCGTTTTCTTCTGTTCTTTTACGTTTTTGTCCCTTTTTTTTCGTTTTCGTTCGTTTTTTTATGTTTTCGTTCATTTTTTTACATCTTCCGATTTTTTGTTTTTGTCTATTTTTTTTTGTTTTCGTTTGTTTTTTTACGTTTTCGCCTATTCTTTTACGTTTTTGTCTTTTGTTCTAACGTTTTCATACGTTTTCGTTCATTTTTTACATTTTCATAAGTTTTTATCCATTAAAAAAATGAACGAAAACGTAAGAAAACGCTAGAACAAAAGACAAAAACGTAAAAGAATAGGCGAAAACGTAAAAAAAACGAACGAAAACGTAAAAAAAATAGACAAAAACAAAAAAAAACAGATGAAGATGTAAAAAGAATGAACGAAAACATAAAAAAAACGAACGAAAACGAAAAAAAACGGACAAAAAAGTTAAAAAACAGACGAAAACAAAAAAAGAGTGAAAACGTAAAAAACGAAGGAAAATGTAAAAATAACAGACGAAAACGAAAAAAAGGGATGAAAACGTAAAAAAATGGAGGAAAATGTAAAAATACAGACGAAAACGAAAAAAAAAGAGATAAAAACGTAAAAAAAACGGAGAAAAACGTAAAAATACAGACGAAACCGGAAAAAAAGGTTGATAATGGATAAAAACGTTAAAAAATGGACGAAAGTGAATGAAAACGTTAGAACAACGGACAAAAACGTAAAAAAACATACGTAAACGTAAAAAACAGACAAAAATGAAAAAAAACAAACGAAAACGTAAAAAAACAGACGAAAACGAAAAAAACGGATGAAAACGTAAAAAAAGAGACGAAAACGAAAAAAAACGGACAAAAATGTAAAAAAAAAACAGACGAAAACGTATTAAAACGGAACTTACGAACGTCTTTTAAAAAAATTGCAACGTTCGTCCTTTTGGTTTGCAAAATGACTAGTATACCCTCATGGGACTTCAGGTTTAACAACACTTAACAAGCGTTAGTGGGGGAGGGACTAACGACGCCAAACGTTTGCCCGTTAAGGACGAACGGTGCAGTTTTTTTGGTCAATGGACTAACGACGCCAGTCAACGCAAACCACAAGGACAAACGGTGTAATTTACTCTATATTTTATCATGAGGTTTTGGACTTGGGAAAAAGACGACATTCAAGTTGAAAACCATACGCAACACTTCAAAGACACTTGTTTATTAAGATTGGTTGGTGTCTTTGATATGGATTCTTTAATGTTTGTTTTTATAGATCTTTTAATGTTTCAAAAGATTATGCTATATCAATGTTTCAAAAGATTATGCTATATGCCTATATCTATACATATGCATACACACTATCCTGCGAACCAATAAGAAAAACAAATAGTGAAAATGATGGAAGTGGTCTCATTACAACAACTATCCTACCAACCAATTAGCTGTTCTTGCAAACTATTTAGTTTTGTTAACTCTAATCAATCTTGTTAGAAACCTATAAACTTATCACAACAAATCAGTCCAATTTTTTTTTCTTGCATGACTCATATTTATACTTTATTTGCCCTACAATCTACAACTGTGGTTTTTCTTCTAGAAATTGAGTCCAACAAATGACATACTAGTGGAAATGACATACTAAACCAAAATCCAAAAAGCAAAGAGATTTAAGCATAAAAATGAAAAGGGTAAAATCTTGTTACCATTAAGAAGCTGAGGGTAAAGATTGGGAGCGTTTTGGATCAACCATGGTTTGCATTTCTCAAAATCAGGTCCAAATTCACAATACTCAGCTGGCAACCCACATACACCACAGTACAACACTTTCACTGCTTCAGGTTTTTCAGCCATTTGGTTTTGGGTTTTAAGGGTTTTTCAGCCATTTGGAGATGATTTGGTTTTGGGTTTTAAGGGGTTTTGGTCCAGGGTTTGTAAGAAAGATGATGAACATCTGTATCGCCCATTTTGTGTGTCATATCATTCTTTCTCTTCCGGAACAAGTAACCGGGACGCATTATAACCCCATAAAATGGAAATGGTTAAAATGTATAAAACAGATGAAACCTTAGATTTGTAGATCAGCTGCAGAATATCGTACATTTCATAGTATCATTTATCCAATGATGGTTTCCAAGAAAAAGGAAAAGCAATTGCTCAGCAGTAACACAGTTCTTTTGTATGATCATGCAGTTGAAGCGGATTTTGAAATTATGGAAGTCAAACAGCAGGAACCTTTTTCCCATCTTCAATGAAATAAATAGCCGTTTCTGGAACCTGCAATATGTTCCAGTTTAGCAAAAATTTTGAGTATGAAACGCAAATACTGAAATTTATGAATACGTATAACCTATGTTACAACTTAAACGGTATACAAACCTAAATATTACCAAATTTTAATCTTTAAAATACTCCGTGGTAAACAAAACTGATCTGATAACTAAGAACGTTTAAAAGATATTATCATTCAGTGAGATATTTTTTTGACATGTTTACCCTAAAAGGCTAAAAAACAAGATGATATTGCTTTTATCGAAAGTTTAGTTGAAACACGTGTCGAAATGACCCAACTGTACTCAAATGCTTACAAAGTTGCAACATCCCAATTCCCTGTTATTGGCCAAAATCTACTCTTTGTAATCAAGTTTAATACATGAATAAATTATGATAACTACTTCGTACGAGTATGTCCAATATAAGATTTATAGTTCTATTTTAGAGTCTCATACGTAACTCTAATCCTGAAACAGGGTTATTAGTTTAGTATCTATCAGGATCAAGTAAAGATAAGATAAAGGGGTTTACTTACGTCAGGCCAAGTATCTGTAATGAATTCAACGATATCATATGCTATGTCTCCTTGTACATCAATTTGATCTTTCTCGGTGGGACCCTGAAGAGATTTATCCAAAAAAATTGTTTTTTATTAAAGCCATACATATTATTATAAGATGCCTTGAACTATATGTAGCCGGAAAATGTATACCTTCACAACGGAAGCTCCAGTTGCAAATTTCTTTCCGAGTTTCTTCGAAGCATCACTCGGTTTAACACCTAGGATCATTTTGTTAATATGCAAGAAAATTCAAGATAACTGAAGAATCAAAATACCATGAACGGTGTGTATGTATTTAGCTTACCAAAAAGGTCAAGACCTTTCAGTGTGGTGATAGATTTACGCTTGTTACGGGTTACTTTCTCGATTATGACTTCTTGTTTGTCCTACAGAAGAACGTAAATGAGTCCACTTAATATAAAACAAGTAATTCACATATATTCATAAGGCATAAATACGACTAAAATCTGAGTGTATCATAGTTAAACTATTTTCATGTATGTACATAAGCGTTACGTAAAAATATTCCACTTTGTACCTTCTTTTTTGTCTTTCCACCTGGAAGCCGTTTTGCTGGCTCTTGTTTTGGTGCCGAAGAACCTGGCGCATAAAGAACATAACCAAATGTTAACCAAACAAAAACATAAATGTAGGAAAAGAACGTTATCGGGAAACTGGATAAAACCATACAAAACCTAAAGAATTTCCCAGGTTTAATAAGAACAAGAGTAAATTAATCTTATGCAAACGCAGCGCTAATGGCAGATCTAAAGAACATGGAACTGGGATACGGGAGGGATAATATTAGTCAAATTTTAATTAGAAAGAGGGACACATTTATATACGTAACTAGCGCAAACAGAACTACAGATGAAACTTAACTAAGTATAACACATTTATATATCTAAAGTCATATTGTTGTGGTAGAAGAAAGCACGAGGCGGAACAATAAGTGCTTTTTTTTCTTCAAAGCATCAACTAATGATGATAAAAATCATGCTTAATTTAACCGGTCGGTTGAGGTTGACTTATCCTACTAACACTTATTTGATCCTCGTATAAAAACTTTTATTACTAACCAATGTATTAAAAATGCATAATTACATAGATCACATATGACCATATTGCTCTTGGAGCATGCTATTGCACTCGAGATAAATGAAGATTTACACTCGTGATTGAGAACTAAAAAATATCTGGGTAAATGGAGAACACACAAATGCATCATTAAATGAAGTACCAAACACTCTAACAAGTGAAATGCCTACACAAAGTTAGCGGATCCTCAAGACCTCAAGGGGTTATTTGCAGGTAACAAGTAACTCACCGTTTCTTTTCATTTTTAGGCCTGGCATTTGAAAAGACCACAAAAAAGGGACTAAACTTAAGATTTTAGAAGACTTTTTGCAAGTTTAATGGTCGTTGTAATGATTTCCAAAAGTTAAAAACAGTTAGAAGGAGCTCTGTGTAAAATAAAAAGGGGGTGCTTGGGATTGCTTATCATCACTCATCTGATCATTGCATTTTGATACAAACATACTCATCTGATAATTTCACCTCTTCAAGTCCTTAAATAATCAAACACTGCCTCCAGCATTACGTTTTGCTAGACAATAGAGGAAGTTTGGATTGCTTATAGCTATATCAAACATGCTGCAGAATTTTCTTATGCTCTGCCGAATCACAACTTATTAAAACACTGTACTTATCTGATAAGAACAAGCTGTTTGTTAACATCCCACTCCTCAAAGTACTTATCAGTTATATTAAAACTGCTTATAAAAAACTGCTTATAACTAAGTATGTACAGAGCTGCTTGCATTTACTAAAATAAGCATATAAGCAGGTTTACCCAAACTATCAAAACTGCTTGAAAACATAAGCAGATAAACACTCATAAGCATCCTCAAACACCCTCTAATACACGACCCTTATCAAACAACATTTCCCCCTAAACATAAACCACAACCAGCTCGTCAATCTCGCAAACCCCTAATCCCATTTCCTAACAAAACATACCACCACATAGGCGCAAATACATATCAAAACAGCAACAATTCACAAAACCAATAACCCAAAACTTACCAGAAGGTCCAGTAGCATCCGATATCCCAGACGAACGCAACCGCTCCGAAACTCCGTCAACTTCCTTCAAATCTGCCTCTAAACCACCACACAGAAAAAGAAGTCAAAACTTTATCACAAAAACTTCCTTAAAATTTGACTCTAACCCAGCACACAAAAAGACACTAGTACAACACTTTCACTGCTTCAGGTTTTTCAGCCATTTGGTTTTGGGTTTTAAGGGTTTGTATGAAAGAAGATGAACAACACTAGTTGCAGAAGCAAACGACGTCGTATGGTTGGGGTAGAAGAATGGGCTTTTGATTGATGTGTTATTAATTTGGGCTTTTAAACTTGGACTTACTTGTGTTATGTACTAGTAATAAAAAAGACAAGTTTTTTTTTTTTTTTTTTTTTTTTTTTTTCGTTAAAGGTGTTTGTTTAAGCTTATACGTGACAAGTAAGGCTGCTCATCGGGTGAAAACCGGACCGCACTGAGAAAAATCGGACCGGACTTGGACCGAATCCGGCAAAAACCTAGACTGAGACCGGATCGAATGTGGTCGGTCCGGTCTCGGTCCAAATAGGCTAAATGTCCGGTTTTTAAGCCGGACCGAGACCAAAATTATGAAAACCCCTAGACCGAGACCGGACCGAATATGGTCGGTCCGGTCCGATCCAGTCCGATCGGTTTTGTCGGTCGGTCCGGTCCATCCGGTCTGTTTGCTCACCCCTATTGGCAAGTGAGCTTATTTGTTTTTTGACTTAGATTTTATAAGCTTTTAATTTTCGGATAATTTTGAGACGTGTGTACTTATATAAGTTTATTATGATATGATAAACTTTATTTTTCGGATTACTTTGAATTTCTTTACTCGCGCGTTCCGTAACATACCTTGATTTGCTACATAATTAATGTTACATATAAAGTAAAAATGTTTTTGCTTAAACTTGAGTAATGTTCAGTTTTCAAAATAACTTTTTAAAAATTAAATTTTAATCGTTTGTTTAATTTCCCATTTAAAATTCACACAATGTTGAAGTAGTCATGTCAACCTTCTGTAAAAGGAAGGCTTTACTCAATCAATAATATTGAGGTAATAATAGGACTAAGGGGGTTGGCAACGTATGGATGAAGGCACGGGACGTGAAGCATCATGCACGGTAACATCGCCGCCGTTGCCCTAGTGATGCCACACGGGATGAGATTTGAGTGAAAGATTCATGCACGGGAAGAAGGAAAGTATTCGAAAATTAGCATTTAATTTTTGACCGTTTAAGAGGGGATTGGTTTTGAGTGATTGGATCATGCACGGGAAGAGGTGATGCCAACAAAATTGAAGTGAGTGATGGAAAAAGTAAGTAAATGATGTGACATAAGGGGATTAGTTGGGAGTGGGTGATGTGATTTTGGGTAAGAGATGGGTTGCCAACTTCCTAAGTCAATAGAAGTACCACATGAGCAAAGACTTGATCACCAAAAAATCTAATTACTTTCGGCCTTAAAACCTCCAACCAAATACCCTCTTAAATTAATAGGGCATGAACCCACCCACCTAACACATTTACTCTCTTTTTAACACTACCTAACACATTTATTCACTCACCACACATTTATACAATTTCTATCTCCAAAGTCACTCATCACTCTCACATTTCTCTTTTTAAAATTACACTCATCTCTTTGTAAAAATAACCACCAGTCAAAAACCACCATTTACCATCGGAAAATCACCACCAAACTACCAAAAATCACAACCAAGAACCGAGAAAAAAAATCTTATTTTTAAACTTGTGCAATAGAAACTAGTTTGCTATACTATAGTTGTAGATATCATATTTTCAAACTTGTGTAGTTAATAAAGGCTCTAATGGTTTTAGTGTTAGTAAACCAAATTTGATAAATGTCTAAAAACAATGTACCGAATGGGCTTTGGTTAGCCCAGTTTTAGATTGAAACTAGGGTTTTCACTTTACACAAACAATATTTAATTTTTCACTTCCCAATTATCTCAAATAGGCAGTGGTATGTGTTAATTCACATACCCTTTCATAGCCAAAAACTGACCCAAATAGACTAATTATGCTAACAAATGCCAAAGAATATGTGTTTTTATGTTTGTGAACGTGCAGGTACGGATATATCATAAAGAGACGAAAAACAAACAACAAACCGGCAAAAAACGAGCACGATAGTAGAAAGAGTCAGAAAGTCAAGCTGGAAATCAATTTGAGCTTATTAAGTCCTCAGAGTTTGATAAATGAGAAAAAGTGATCCTTGTGTGAAGTTTGAAGAAATGACAATAATGGTCCCTGCACTTTGAAAGTTGACATATTCAGTCCCTCATGGAAATTTATGAAGAAAAGGTCAAAGTCAACCCTTGGAGAATCAAAGTTGTCATAAATTATCCTTGAAAGATATTTTTGAACAAAGGCAGAAAAGGTCTTCAAGTTTCAATAATCACACAATTGGTCCTTGATTTTATTTGATACAAAATACTGAAATCCAGACTATCAAAACCTTGGTCCAATTCCAATTAAATCCCAAAAGCCCAATAATAATCAAAAGCCCAAATGCCATTTCCTTTACCCGAGCCCAGCCATCCACGAGTCAAAGAGGTCAAAGTAAGGTCAAATAAAAATAAAATAATTACCCCGCCCCTATTTCATCCCTAGTTCATTCATTTACCCATGTATGAACCCTAACCCCCAAACGCTCAAAATTACCGTCATTAAGGGTAGAATGGTACAATCAAGTACGCTTCTAGAAGATGTCAGAGGTGTCAGTATACATCAGATGCAAAGAAGCACACGAGGGGGCTACGTGGCAGAAGATTATTGGTGAAGACGCGTCATAAATCATGATCTGAGGGCTAATATTTGATAGGCAATGATTGAAGCTGATCAGAGGGCTCTAAATGGATGTAAACAAACACAACTCACACGGATTGCCAGCTTGGCAACCCGTGAGCTCACTCCTCATCTTTTCCTATAAATAGAGCTAGTTATAGCCTTAGTTGGTGTGTAGGAAATTGTAGCGAAGCTCTGGAATTTTTTAGTCTCAAATGTACTTAGCTTAGATATTGTAATTCATTTCATCTTAGTTTAATAAAATTCTCAGTTTTCATTTCATTCTTTTCAGCTTATTGAATTGTCTTGTTACTTAGCTTATTAAAATCATTTATCAGCATTATTTCTAGTCTACTTTTAGATTTATTAAATTTAGTTTAATCAATAAATCTTACAATTTAGTTTTATATTCTATTTCAAAATCTATTAAAAACAGAAAATATAAAAAGATAAAAAAATATGTTTCAATTTAGTTTTTATAGCTTTTGAATAAGCTGATATAGCTTATACACAGCCTATACAAGCTCTGTAGCTTGATATAGATCTGTTTTCATTTTATTCTTTCAAATAGTGGATTGGTCAACTAAAGTCAAAGAGATCAGATCTATTGGTTGCTGTGGCGATTTTGTGATAAGCTGAGACAATAAGGGAAGGTCTCTGCCTATCTTAAAGATAGGCAAGCTAAGTGAACCTCCTCAATTTGTGCTGAGGAGGAAGAGAATTGTAAGTATTATTTTATGATTTGAAGTGATTGTACTGTTCCATTGATCATTGTTGCTGATATAGTTGTTATAGCTTAGATTGTGACTGATTGAGTCTGAGTTTAATTGTAATTGTAGATCTGAATTGGTAGTTATTATAGTCTATTGGCTATAGTTGTTGAATTTGTGTGAGTATAGCTTATTTGAGTATCTGATTGCTGTGGATCTGTGTTATTTCATTGTTGATTGGATTCTGTTGCTAGTTGTTGTTATACTGTTGTAATTGAGTGACTTGGTAGTGATATTGACTGAATAGAGGATCTGTGTGCTCTTAATGTAAGAATTGTAGCATTTATTTCACAATAAGGGACTGTTTGGTTGTGATTGTTGCTATAAGGAATTGTACTTGGGATGCTTAATAACTGTTTCACAAAGGTTTAACTAGAATTAAAATTGAGTTTAGAATCATTAAAATAGTAGTTAAGCTCATATATAGTCATAGTTAGAATAATTGCATAGACAGTTAGATTTAAGTGTTAACTGTTAGTGAAATTTAGCTCACATTTGCATAATACTTAGATATAGCATAATCTAGATTAATCATAGCTTATTACATCAATTTAGTTGTAGAATTTAGTTGCTTAAATTCATTTTGGTCAAAGTTTAGTGGATATTAAAAAGTCAACTTAAATCAGAGCTTGTAGTTCATTGGCTGCTGATCTTGAAACATTTTAGGCCTGAATTTAATTCATTGAGATAGAGCTTTTGCTTGATTGTGTAACATAGCTGTACTATAGAGCTTTTGCCCCTAGAGCTTGAACTTTGAAGCTTATTTGAAGTGCTTAAAGCTTCTGTCTATTAGTGCTATTGAGACAGAGTAGCTGTTTGGTCTTAGAGGCCTGCAGTTGTGTTTTTGTGCTAATACCTAAGAACCTTTGATTGATTCTTAGTAATTTGTTATTGTGTAAGCTTTGTGCATGATTACACTTCTTCTGGAACAGTTTGCTTAAATTCTGCTATTGATAATGGCTTATTGAGATTGCTTATTACTTATTTCTTGTTGTTTTCTGTGATTGTATTTGATCATTCTTTGCATATATGAGCATTTTATATCATCATAAGTCTGTGTTATGAGATTCATTCAGTTTGGATCACAAGTGCTTAATAATAAGCACTTGTGAATAAGCAGTTTGTTCTAAAAAGCATTTAATCAGCTTATTTTCACTTCAAAATTTTTCTCCAAGTTAATTTTATTATTTTTCATTTTCTGGAATTTTTTCAGATTTTTCCAAGTAGATTTGGTATTTTTCTTAATTTTCTTTTGATTTTAATCATTTTTAAATAGTTTTTAATAGACAAATATTCATAAAAATTCAGAAAAAGCTGTTAAAAATACAAAAATATTTTAGGAAATTCTTTTATAATATTTTAGATTTTTCAGAATTTAATTTTCATTTTTCCCTTTTATTTTTCTAATTTCCTTTATTTTTAATTCATTTAAAATTACAAAAATCAAAATAAATTCATAGAAAATAAAAGAAAAGTAAAAAAAAAATAATTTTCTTTTTCTGGAAATTCATTTTATTAGTTTAAGATTTTTAGAAAATAATTTCACGTTTGTAGGACCATTTTTCAAATAAAGTTACGTTTTAATAAACGCGTTTGCATTTCCGTTTATATGTATTCAACTTTAGTGCATACCTAGCTTGTACTCTTTGCATAATTCATCATTGTTTGTTAATACTTGAATTACTTGAACACTATTTTCACTTTCACCACTTCTCAATCCACGATTTACACGAATCAATATTCTTGATTCCATTCACCTTCACTCGGAAACGACTCGGGTGATCCGTATTTTGTGCGGATCATTTCGATACTATACTATTATATTATAATAAGTTGATTTTGACACAATCAGGCAGTTACCCACTCAACTTTAAAAAAACAACAAAAAAAATCATCCACATTTATGGTATAATCTGAACGCAATTAATTTTGCTACTTTTATTTTTGTTATTATTATTATTATTATCATTATTATTATTATTATTATTATTATTATTATTATTTATTTATTTATTTATTTTTTATTATCAACATCACTTTATTAAACTCAAAAGATTTACAAGAAGTTAGTGGGAAGCCGAGATACCAACTGGGCTCCCACTCCTCTAGCTATAGAAAATCCAATCCTACTAAATATATGCGCAGCAGCACGTGTTCCAATGTCTTGGGTTATCGAGAACTTTCGGATTCGCTTCAGTAAGGTCACTGCATCCTTCTCAAGTTCCCCAAAAGAAGAGAAAGAGAAGGGGAGGAACCCATATCCAATACTCGCGCACTTAGCCTCATACTTGACGCATTTACGTTGCGCAGCCTCAATTACCGCACGACCCAGCACAAAATCAATCATACCATTTTGCGTCAAGGGCGATGACCCAGTCAAATCAACACATACATCAAGCCCTCCGTCCCATGAGTAGAGCAACATATCAGCAGGACGTAAGGATTTGTCCCTCTCTCCACAAAGCCAACGTCAACCTCTTTACGAGCCTAAATCCCCAACCGAGAACATATGTTAACAAGAACATCACGTACTACATTATGCCGATGTTTAATACCAATAATACCCGCGCACGATACAACATGATCTCCATAAACATCCCCAATAAAGACCCTGGAACAAGCTGAGCACGGCTTTTGAAAAGAGAATTGGGGAACACCTAGCCGATAACATAACACGCATCTGTAGGTCCTAGCATTATTATTATTATTATTATTATTATTATTATTGTTATTATTATTATTATTATTATAATGATTTTTCATTGAAACCACGAAAATTACATGAAATTGGAGAGGAGTCTAGACACAATCTGTGCTCCCACTCCTTTTTGAATACACAAACTAACTTGATGAAAAATAAAAGCACCGCTCTTAACGTTGTTAGAGTGGCTGCTGGCAATAGTCCCGACACGCGAAAGTGTATTCAAAGCTTCCACATCGAGTTCCCCAAACGTAGAAAAAGTGAAAGGGACGAACTTGTATCCATTGTCTTCACACTTGGACGCATACTTCTTCCTTTTCTTCTCCACAACATTACTCAAAGCAGCCCCAGGAGCCCATGACATCACCCAAGTCCCAGCAAACGGAGAGACCCCAGTCACATCCAGACATGCGTCCTTACCTTGGAACCAGTTAAACAATAGCACATCTGCAGGACGTAATTCTCTCCCTTCCTCTAAAAGAAATCCCAGTGGAGCGTCTTTACGCACCATAATCCCGGCTTTGGAACATATATCAACTAGGATATCGCGCACCAAATTATGCTTGAACTTAACACCCCAACTTCGCTAGCGCAGTGGACCGCGTGATCCCCCCACTGGTCCATACGGTGTACATTGCAACTCGGGCATAAGTTGCCTTCAGAGAACATAGGAACCGCAAGCCTGTAGCATAACACCGATCGAAATTGGCGAGGATTCATCCTTTGTCCTAGACCGTCGATAGGGATGGCGAAGAGGAAGTCCTGCGCATGTGAGGCCCGGATACTACTAAGTATAGCCACCTGCCTTGTACTTAGTGAGTAGTTGGAAACAAGGTCTTTCTCAATGACACCGAAATAACACTTTGCCAAGGCTTTCATCATTTGGGGGGCAGAAGCGCCCCCGGTGACAGTGAGGAAGTCGGTGTTACAAGTAGTGTTGAATATGTCCAAAGCATGCTGGAATGAAGGGCTATGTGTAACAATACCCGTTTTGGTGAGTATCTTATCCTGCAAGTCGTTCGTTTACATTCGAGAAGCGAGGAAAGCATATTGGATGATATCCCCCGCTGAAAGGATGCCGAGACCACCGAGCTTTATTGGAAGAGTGGCAAGCCTCCACTGCCAATCACCAAACCCTGGCCCTGAAGCAGTAACAATCTTCTCCAAAGAGGCACGTAACGTCTGATCAAACTGAGCTTGGGACTCTGATAAGTGCAAGGGGGAGCATGTTCTCAAAGTATAAGATAATTTCGAAACTCCTGCACAATTACGCAAAAGGAGAAGCTCACATTGTGGATCATTGAGTTTGTTAATTGCCTCAATTAAATGTATGGTTTTCGAGACCCTTTTGGAAGCCAAAACCCAACAAAAACCTTCGTCTAAACTAACCGAACCACCAAGAAGTTTGACACCATTGAGCGGGCGAGCGATATTTATAGGAAACACGCCATCCACTCTGCTTCTAGGGTCTTCGGCAGGCCATAAGAGTTCAGTCTTGTCAACATTTAAAAACAAACCACGAGCGGGCCCCTCTGTCCTAATGATGTCAAGTGCCTTGGCGACCATGAGCGTATCTCCAACAATAGTACCATCATCGAGGTACCATGCCTAAAGGGTAAGCTCACACGACTAATTGATAGCATGAATCAAAAGGTGCAAAGCTAGGGCAAACAAAAAAGGGCCCAATGGATCACCTTGTTAGACACCCTGACATGACCAAAGGATAGAGTCCTCATAATAGAGTCTAGCAGGGTGGGCATAACAGAACTCAACCCAAGGGGCAATAGAAGGGCATCGCCCCTAGCTTCCTGAAGCAAGACACTCCTATCAACAAGATTGAAAGCATTCTTAAAGTCTACTAAAAGCATGGAAAGTCCAACTTCACGCCCCTTAGACTCAATGAGCCTATTTACAGAGGCCTCGCATCCCCCAAGGACTCCAACCCCGATTTGAAAATCCTGCAAGTAAGAGTTCATGGAATCACCGACCGAAGAGGAGGCAACCTTTTATACAAGCCTACGCCAAACATTACCAACAACAATAGGGCGTATACCGCCACCAGGCTTGACTTAGGGAGTCAATGGGGCACTAGCGATATATTCCCCCAGTTGACTAGGGCACTTTACACTAAGGAACAGATTAACAACTCCAGTAATGGACCCAAGCAAGTCATCAGCAATAGCAGACGCCGCTCCTCCCAAAATATCCATCAAATGTTGTGCCCGTAGCCCATCACGACCACATGACGTCCCTTTGGGGAAGCTGTGAATCCTGTTGAGTACCAAGTCCTTGTCGACAGAAAGGGCGTCCTCGTCAAGTGAAAAAGAGGACGGGGTCGGCTGGGGGGCATAAGGGTGTTTGGCCTCGAGCTCCAATAGAGTGTCAGGTGTGGATGGGGCGATGCCAGAAGATGTGAGCACCTTAATAGCATCAGTAAAATGCCCGTCCCCAAGTTTACGCTTGCACTGATGTGACAACCGGCAGTTTAGGGAGTTATTTTAAAAACCCGCATTACGATTAAAGTTCGTTATAATTTTTATTTGAAATTTTATTTCGCAACGAACTTGTAAGACCTATTTTATGGATATTTCTAATTAATGACGTTATGGAATTCGTGAATTATGTTCAAAATTCATTTTTGATTTAATGCTTGGTGATGTATACTTGAATTCTCACTTGGCACTACGTTGACTCTGGCACTAGGATTACCTAACGAAAGTTTTATGATTCGTCTTACGAGTCCGACTATATTTTAATTATTTACGAGATGTTTTTCGAGAGATATTGAAGTTTTGAAATGAGTTCGGGTTCGGGCCACATGTTTTTACATTTACCCACGTTACCCGCTCCACACCGTAATATTATTATTATTATTATTATTATTATTATTATTATTATTATTATTATTATTATTATTATTATTATTATTATTATTATTATTATTATTATTATTATTATTATTATTATTAACAAAAAAAAAATAGAAATAAAAGAGTAAACTACAAAATCCGGTCCTTGTGGTTTTTTTTTCGGTACACAACACAAACCAACATCTCACCATTTTTCATCTCTCTCTCATCACCTCCCTCCCCCACTTCTCAAACCCTAGCCGCCCTTTAAAATCCGGCCACCACCACAACCGCCGCCGGTCACCACTCTACACCGCCACCACAAATCGAATCTCCATCATCTCTACTCTTAGATCTACTACCACACGCGCCATTTCCCACCCTTTTTCATCTCGTTAAACATCAAAAGTCACCACCATTTTATTGTTTTCGAAGTGTGATACGAGTTGGAGCTTTTTAGATCGAAGGTGAGGCGAGTCTTACTCGTATTTGTGGCGAAAACGTGGCTTAGGGTCACGAATCCAAATCTTTCTTGTGGGTTTTGGTTATATACATGTAATACAAGTGGATTTTTAAAAGAAATGTAAAGATTGATCGTTTGGTATCCGGGTTTGGCTTATTCTTGTTGGGTCGAGGCGTACCCGAGGGTGATACCCTCGGTTTGTGCTTTTTCCGATTATTTGATCCTTGTTGATTCTTGGTGTTCGATTGAGGATGTTTGGATTCTCATTTTTGTTGTTTGACCGATTCTTGTTGGTCATGGTTGACCATTGTTGTCGCTTGGATTCTTGGCCGACGACCCAAGTGGGTCGTGTGGTTAGTTTGGCTCGTTTAGAGCTAGCCGAGACCATAGAGGTCTCGGGTGGGACCCACACGAGTTGTGGTGAAGTTTTCACTCGGGTTGACTTGGTAACTTGACCCGGATACGGTTATTTTTGAGAACCGTTTGTGGTGTCGAAATATATATATTTCGGCTAATTTTTATTTGTGATGATTATTTTTGGTATATATTGATTGGTTAACTTGGTTTTGATTTTGGTTTGGTTGATATTTCGGCCGAATACATGTGGGTCGAGACGACATTGGATATTGATTTTGGTATTGTGAAGTTGTTGACGAAAAGAGATATTGGGGACCGATTGTGAGACGGTCACTTAGATTGACGGAGATAGGTTACTCGGGTGCCGTAGTCGGACCCTATTGTTGTAGCACGTGGATTGAGATTGTGTTGGACGGAGATACTTTTGGTTATTATGACTTTTGTTATTTACTTTGGACTTGGACAATGAGCCGAGAGTCATGACTCGGACATGTGACCATTTCGTATGACTCGATAACTATTACAATTAAAACGAAAATAATAAAACTCGTAATAATAGTTATTGATAATATAAACATTTATGTGAATATATAGACGTGAATAACGTATATATAATTATATAGGCGCGTATATTAATAATAATAATAATAATCACGAGTCGTATTATAAATAATACAATTAGATATATATATTAGGCTACGAAAGTGGCGTAATATTATTGAACGTATTATTATTATAAAATTTTGTTATAAAACGGGAAAACTCCCGACAATTATTAAACGGTTAATAAAACGTCATTTTGTATATATAACGGGTAAACTTATCGAGTTATGCGGAGTCGACGTCACTCGAGTCCAGGTAAGTTATTATTTGTGACGTTCGTGTTGTCACGGATATATGACGATTAATATAAACGTTTTATATAACTAAATAACCACTTAACCGTAGGGTTGAACCGGGTTATTTGGTTATATGAAATGAATATATTAATGGGCATCGTATCCTACGACGCCCATAGGTTGTAGTATATGTAAAGCGTAATAAATTGCGAGTGTATATATCGGGAAATCTGGCCAATTTGACGATATATATGAGGAATTTATTAAACTATGATATATACTATATAGTAATTATGTGCTATGTGCTTTAGGTTGGGTGTAATCTTGGAACGGTATGTTACGTAAATAAATATGAGGATTATCAAATCGACGGACTTGATAAACTTCGGCGATTTATTTAAATGATATATTGGGCTAATATTAGATCCATAGTTTATTTTATTATTATTCTTTATGTGATCTTTTTGGTTTGTTTGAGTCGACCCACCACCCGTATGGATACCAAACGCAAACATGCACCAAACTAATACGAAATGGATTTTCGGAAATAAAACGGATTCTCGTCCGGGTTTGGGAATATTATAAATTCGCGGAAATGATTTCTGAACGAGTTAATATTGTTAGGTCGTGCCAAGTCCGTAGTTGCTGTTTTGTGAGTTATCATACATCTTATTTCTACCGACTTCTTCTTGCTATTTTCTGGACTTGAGGTGAGTCATAGCCCCACTTTTTACTCTTGAACTATGTTTTCAATACTTGGGGTGAGAAACGTGCAAATTATTTATGTAGATTATTATCGCTTCTATATTCTTTCTAAAACTTGCTATGCGTATGGACTAGGATCTATTGTCAGCTTTAGTCACACACGTCGTGTGTACTATTCAAGGTTGGCTTATTTGGTTATTGGTGGATTGTCAGCTTTAGTCACATATAGTTTGTGTGTACTATTCAAGGTTGGCTTATTTGGTTATTTGGAATTGTCAGCTTTAGTCACATATATGTTGTGTGTACTATTCAAGGTTGACTTATTTAGATACTATAGTGTGCACCTATAGGTTATTAATGCTTCGGAGGTTATCCGAGTATTTTTGGTATTGCGGGGGTTACCCGAATATCTATGTTAGTACGGAGGGTATCCGTGAGTTATGTTGGAGCGGAGGGTATCCGCAGGCTTTTAGCGAATCCTTAGTCTAGCTAGCAAGCGTTTTGCGTATATGTCCACTATATTGTTAGTTGAATTTAAACCTATGATCTCACCAGCGAAAGCTGACTTTTAGCACGTTTTCACAGGTAATTAAGTGACGAGATGCATGCTTGGAATGGAAGGCTCGGCCAAGGCTCATGGTTTATGGATCTATTTTTCTAAACTCTGATAACTAAATTTGGACCTACTGTTATTTTATTTTTGGGCCTGACTCTGAATGATGTTGGGATAAATGTAAACCTTAAAACCCCGTTTTGGTTGTGTTTTTATTATGTTTACTTTATCTCGTTCTATATTGTCTTGTGTTGGATACCAATCCCCGTAGCACCCCGAAAGCTTGTTGAGTTTTCCGCTGTATCAAATTTTGGGGGTGTTACAGATTGGTATCAGAGCCAAGGTTATAGAGAACTAGGTAAATAAACGCCTAAACTATAACCGTATTTTTATAGAAAATGATCCTTGACCACCGCCCGCCAGCCCGCCAAGCCGAAGCATCTTCTATTATTTGAGGTATTATGAGATTATTGAGATGATTGTTAGATTTGGGATTTATTGTGATGATTTGAGGTTTATGGATTTTAGTAATAAGATGGCGTTCTCGAGGATTTATATGGTCTATATGTTTTATAAACATTTTAGTAATGCGGTGTGTGAAATTCTTTTATTGAGATTATATGATTGAACTATTTGATGAGTATATTTGGTATGGTATTATGAGTTGTGATTTAGTTGTTTCGAAACACTTACACCTACCCTACGCCGTTGTCACAAACCATGGCCTCCCATATGCCCGATGTCGTCGAGGATATTCTTACTGCACCGGTTTTACCTGCATAGTTCACTATGGCATCTGATGACCCTTACCAGATGGCCATGTCTTCAGCTACTGTATCACAGGCAGCTTCTACTTCAGCACTACCTGCTGCATCTACGCAGGGACCCCCATCTTCTCTAGGGCTCCCTGGTACATCGAGGTAGCTTACTTTTCATCAGGCTTTGGCTCGTGTGGCACCACGCTTTGCCCACCGAGCTACGGCGCGCATGTCGGTACGCCCTACTCCATCACCTTTACAGATTGATGCTCATTCTCTTCTGTCTGAGGCGCCACCCACATCATTGCGTCGTCGTCCTAGATCACCTACTACATCTCCACATGGTTCACCTAGTAGGAGACGACGATTGATGAGGTACTCTTCCGATGAGGAGGAGGAGTACGAGGGTGAGGATGAGGCTGATGACCCTGAGCAGGAGGATGACCCTCAGGAGGCTGAGCAGGGTGATGATGATGACCCTGAGGAGGAGGATGACCCTCAGGAGGATGAGATGCCTGATGATGATGATGATGAGTTAATACCACCAGCTCAGGCTGAGGAGCCTGATTCACCTGTACACCCGATTGAGCCTGATTCACCTGATCATCCGTTCTTGTTTGAGTTACCACCTGGTAGTCCCGTTGAGTCGGATGCATCTTCTGAGATTTCTGCTGAGCATGCAGAGTTGGGTGAGATTGGCAGGTTGTGGGCTCGGATTACTGAGCTTAGTGAGAGGGTTGCACGTGTATCTGATCGACTTGAGAGAGTTATTGGAGAGTTTTTAGTGGATTTGAGAGTTGACTTGACTGTCGCTGTGGGCAGGGCTACTGAATTGAGGAGAGTTTTGATGGATGTCCACGAGCATATCGATAGTTTGCAGCGAGGATTTGTTACTGCTCGTGAGGCCGACTACAAGCTTTGGCAAAGGAATGCCGAGCTAGAGAAGGAGGTGGCTGACCTCAAGAGAGACCGAGACACCCATAGTGTGGAGCTAGGATCGTTATGGAGGGATCTTGATGGCTTGAGGCAGGAGTTGAGGAGCCTCCACCAGCCGCGTGGCTAGTTGCTTGGGTTATGTTGTCTTGTTGCTTTCTTAACCGAGGAGTGTTCGGTTAGAAAGGCTATTTATCATATTTTGATGTATTTTGCTCAGTATTCGTCTCTTTTGGAACAATTAGTATGTTCTGTGTTATCCGTTAGTTGGAACGATGTTAGATCGCTATTGTATGGTTGATGGTTATTAGTATATGGTATTATGTGATTTTGGGTGTTATGGAAATCGAGTCCTTATTCGCCTTATTGATGTTACGTGGTGTATTGTTGCTATTCTTTCCATGACTTGATTTCGTTGAAATGTTTTGTTGAGCATATCAATAAGTTCTATTGGAGACTCATGAACTTGTATGATGTTACAGATCAATGGCACCACGACGAAACCCTGTTAGGTCTACCAGAACTGGTCCTGCTGTGACTACTCCTGTTCGCCGAGGTCGTCGACCTACTCGAAATGTTGAAACCCCTACTCCTGACAACCTGGACACTACTAACCGCAACAACAGGAATCAAAATGTTGATGTTCAGGGAGACAATGATCATGTTCCACTTAATGCACCTACTGTGGATCAAGCATTGATCAATCAACTTGTGGAGCAAAGAGTTGCTGAACTACTAGCTGAGTCAAATCATTCCAACAATTCTGCCGGAACTTTCCCACCTGTTCGTGCTAATGGATGTCAATACAAGGAGTTTAAGATTTGTGGACCTATTGAGTTTGGTGGAACTGAAGGAGTGGTTTACTTGGTTAGGTGGATTGAGAAGACTGAGTCAGTGTTTAATGTCAGTGGTTGTGCGGAGAATGCGAAGGTAAAGTTTGCTTCTTTTACTTTCAAGGATGAAGCTTTGACTTGGTGGAACAACTACCGAAATGCAGTTGGGAGTGATGTAGCTTATGCCATGACTTGGGAGCAATTTAAGGCTTTGCTGATTCAGACTTATTGCCCAAGGAATGAGGTCAAGAAGCTAGAGATTGAGTTTTGGAACCACAAGGTGAAAGGTACTGATATGGCGACTTACAATCGTCGTTACCAGGAATTAGCCTTGTTGTGCCCAGATATGGTGAAAACTGAGACTCAAAAGATCGAGAGGTATACTGATGGGTTGCCTGTAGCTACGAGGAATGATGTGATTTCTGCTAGGCCTGCAAACATCCATGAGGCAATCACAATTGCTCAACAACTTATGGATTCGTTGGAATTAGAAGAAGCTGATAAGGAGAAGAATGGAAAGAGTAAAAGAGACCGTCACTCTAAGAGTAATGATCACCGAAGCAAAAGACAAGCTAAGGCTTATGCTATTGGGAATGGAGACAAGAAGAATCAGAACGGTGATGCACCCAAGTATGATCGTTGCCATCAGCATCATACTGGATGGTGTAGTGTGAAATGCCAGAATTGCTCAAAGAAAGGACACACAGCTAGGGACTGTAGAGCTCGACCTCTTGCTATGGTTCAAGCTGCTCCTGAGATGAGAAATAAGGCAGATGTTACTTGTTATGGGTGTGGAAAGAAGGGACACTATAGGAATGAGTGTAGAGAATCGCGGAACCGTGGAAATCAAGGCTCGGGTGGTAATGGGTACAATTATGGAAACCGTGGAACTGGAGGAAACCGTGGACGACAAGATAATGGGGACCAACGTGTGGAAGCTGGAGCTGCCCAGGGAAGAGTGTATGCACTCGGGAACGAGAGAGGAGAAGATCCGAACGTCGTTACTGGTACGTTCCTCCTCAATAATCGTTATGCTTCCATACTATTTGATACTGGTGCCGATAGGAGTTTTGTGTCCACTACGTTTGCACCCTTACTAGAGAAACCCCCGATGGCCTTAGGAATTGGATATGATATTGAGTTAGCAAATGGAAACATAGAAAGGATTAATACCATCATTCGCGGTTGTACGTTAAATTTCTTGAACCACCCTTTCAACATAGATCTTCTACCCGTCACGTTAGGAAGTTTTGATGTCATCATTGGTATGGATTGGTTGTCGAAGTATCGTGCTCACATACTTTGCGACGAGAAGATCGTGCGTATACCATACGGAAAGGAAGTCCTAAACATATTAGGAGACCGAAAGGATTCTAGGAGCCCATCCCGATTAGCAGTTATATCTTGCACAAAGTTACCGAAGCTAATGGAGAAGGGATGTTATCTTTTCTTAGCCCAAATTTCAGAGAAGGGAGAGACGAAGAAAAAGGAAAGGTGCATTGGAGATGTGCCTATAGTTCGTGATTTTCCTGATGTGTTTCCCGATGATTTGCCGGGGATCCCGCCGACTAGACAAGTGGAGTTTCAAATTGAGTTGATACCTGGTGCTGCACCTGTAGCACGAGCGCCTTATCGTCTTGCACCTACCGAACTAGAAGAGTTGTCGAAACAATTGGCGGAGTTAGCCGAAAAAGGGTTCATAAGACCAAGTTCTTCACCTTGGGGAGCCCCAGTCTTATTTGTGAAGAAGAAGGATGGATCGTTTCGTATGTGTATTGATTATAGGGAGTTGAATAAGTTAACGGTGAAGAATCGATACCCGTTACCTAGGATCGACGGCTTGTTCGATCAACTTCAAGGATCGAGTGTGTATTCGAAGATCGATTTGAGATCGGGATATCATCAACTTCGAGTTCGCGAGGAAGATATTCCGAAAACGGCTTTCAGAACCCGTTACGGGCATTACGAGTTTCAGGTGATGCCGTTTGGGTTGACTAACGCACCAGCAATATTCATGGATCTTATGAATCGTGTGTGTAAGCCTTACTTAGACAAGTTTGTGATTGTATTCATCGATGACATTTTGATTTATTCAAAGAGTGAGAAAGAGCATGAGGAGCATTTAAGACTCATTTTGGAATTGCTCAGGAAGGAGAAACTTTATGCCAAGTTTTCGAAATGCGAATTTTGGATTCCGACGGTACAATTTTTGGGTCATGTTATCGATAGACAAGGAGTCCATGTGGATCCTGCTAAGATTGAGGCGATAAAAGATTGGGCTGCACCTACAACCCCAACCGAAGTTCGTCAATTTTTGGGTTTAGCTGGTTATTACCGAAGATTCATTGAGGGATTTTCGAAGATAGCTAAACCATTGACCAAATTAACTCAAAAGAGTGTTACGTATGAATGGGGAGATAAAGAAGAGGAAGCGTTTCAATTGCTTAAGAAAATGTTGTGTAGTGCTCCTATCTTAGCGTTACCGGAAGGTAACGAGG
This sequence comes from Artemisia argyi, assembly GCA_030686995.1. Classification (NCBI taxonomy): domain Eukaryota; kingdom Viridiplantae; phylum Streptophyta; class Magnoliopsida; order Asterales; family Asteraceae; genus Artemisia; species Artemisia argyi. The sequence continues at coordinate 6,983,091 of CM060707.1, read as the reverse complement.
ATTTCGTCGTCTATTGTGACGCCTCACATAAAGGATTGGGAGCCGTGTTAATGCAACGAGAGAAGGTGATAGCTTATGCTTCACGACAGCTCAAAAAGCATGAGAAAAACTACACTACCCATGATTTGGAGCTAGGTGCTGTGGTTTTTGCTTTAAGAATATGGAGACATTACTTGTACGGAACAAAGTGTGTTGTATTTACTGACCATAAAAGTCTACAACACATCTTGAATCAAAAAGAGCTCAATATGAGACAGCGACGTTGGATTGAGTTGCTAAGTGATTATGATTGTGAAATTCGCTACCACCCTGGTAAAGCAAACGTTGTCGCTGATGCTCTTAGTCGAAAGGAAAGAGTACCACCGTTACGAGTTAGGTCATTGGGAATGACTATCGTATCGCCATTACCGTCTCAAATACTTGAAGCTCAAACGGAAGCGTTGAAAGCAGAAAATAGATCTGCCGAGAATATATTTGGGATGGCTGATAATGAGAAAGGATTTGTTAAGCGTTCTGATGGATTATTATGTTTTGGAGATCGGATTTGGGTACCTTTATATGGAGAAATTCGGGAATTGATTATGCGTGAGTCGCATAAGTCAAGGTACTCTATTCATCCTGGGTCCGATAAAATGTACCAGGATCTTAAGAAGTTCTATTGGTGGCCAAATATGAAGGCAAATATAGCATTGTACGTTAGTAAATGCTTGACATGTGCTAAGGTTAAAGCTGAACACCAAAGACCGTCAGGATTACTAACGCAACCAGAACTTCCAGTCTGGAAATGGGAGCGGATTACTATGGACTTCATTACCAAATTACCGAGGACAGCTAGCGGTTGTGACGCTATCTGGGTAATTGTGGATCGTCTGACAAAGTCTGCTCATTTCTTAGCTATTAGTGAGGATGATAGTGTGGATAAGCTTGCGAGGTTATATGTGAAGGAAATTATTTCGCGTCATGGAGTCCCGATATCTATTATCTCGGATCGTGATAGTTGTTTTACGTCAGCTTTGTGGCGATCACTTCAAACGGCTTTGGGGACGAGGCTTGATATGAGTATTGCATATCATCCCCAAACCGATGGTCAAAGTGAGAGGACCATTCAGACGTTAGAGGATATGCTTCGTGCATGCATCATAGACTTTGGTAAAGGCTGGGAGAAGTATTTACCCCTTGCGGAATTCTCCTATAATAATAGCTGCCAGACAAGTCTTAAGGCTGCACCATTCGAAGCTTTGTATGGCAGAAAGTGTCGTTCGCCTATTGGTTGGGCAGAAGTTGGAGATAGCCAACTCACAGGCCCTGAGCTTATTTTAGAAACTACAGAGAAAGTGGCTCAGATTCGTGATCGGTTGCAAGCAGCCAGAGATAGGCAGAAGAGCTACGCCGATCAGAGACGTAAACCCTTAGAGTTCCAGGTTGGAGACAAAGTAATGTTGAAAGTCTCGCCTTGGAAAGGTGTGATACGTTTCGGGAAACGTGGTAAACTCAACCCACGCTACATTGGACCATTCTTGATCTTAGAAAGAATTGGGCCCGTGGCTTATAGGTTGGAATTACCGCATGAACTGAGTAAAGTTCACGACGTGTTCCATGTTAGTAATTTGAAGAAATGTCTTTCCGATGAAATGCCCGTCATTCCAATGAGGGATATTCGTGTCGATGAGAAACTGAATTTCGTGGAAGAACCAATTGAGATTGTAGATCGTGAAGTTAAACGACTCAAGAGAAGTCGCATTCCGCTCGTCAAGGTTCATTGGAATTCCCGACATGGACCAGAATTTACGTGGGAACGTGAGGACGAGTTCCGGAAGAGATATCCGAAGCTTTTCACTTTGTAGATGAATTTTTCCGAGTGAAACCCGGGACGGGTTTCCTTCTGAGACTGGGAGGATGTGACAACCGGCAGTTTAGGGAGTTATTTTAAAAACCCGCATTACGATTAAAGTTCGTTATAATTTTTATTTGAAATTTTATTTCGCAACGAACTTGTAAGACCTATTTTATGGATATTTCTAATTAATGACGTTATGGAATTCGTGAATTATGTTCATAATTCATTTTTGATTTAATGCTTGGTGATGTATACTTGAATTCTCACTTGGCACTACGTTGACTCTGGCACTAGGATTACCTAACGAAAGTTTTATGATTCGTCTTACGAGTCCGACTATATTTTAATTATTTACGAGATGTTTTTCGAGAGATATTGAAGTTTTGAAATGAGTTCGGGTTCGGGCCACATGTTTTTACATTTACCCACGTTACCCGCTCCACACCGTAATAATATTATTATTACTATTATTATTATTATTAACAAAAAAAAAATAGAAATAAAAGAGTAAACTACGAAATCCGGTCCTTGTGGTTTTTTTTTTCGGTACACAACACAAACCAACATCTCACCATTTTTCATCTCTCTCTCATCACCTCCCTCCCCCACTTCTCAAACCCTAGCCGCCCTTTAAAATCCGGCCACCACCACAACCACCGCCGGTCACCACTCTACACCGCCACCACAAATCGAATCTCCATCATCTCTACTCTTAGATCTACTACCACACGCGCCATTTCCCACCCTTTTTCATCTCGTTAAACATCAAAAGTCACCACCATTTTATTGTTTTCGAAGTGTGATACGAGTTGGAGCTTTTTAGATCAAAGGTGAGGCGAGTCTTACTCGTATTTGTGGCGAAAACGTGGCTTAGGGTCACGAATCCAAATCTTTCTTGTGGGTTTTGGTTATATACATGTAATACAAGTGGATTTTTAAAAGAAATGTAAAGATTGATCGTTTGGTATCCGGGTTTGGCTTATTCTTGTTGGGTCGAGGCGTACCCGAGGGTGATACCCTCGGTTTGTGCTTTTTCCGATTATTTGATCCTTGTTGATTCTTGGTGTTCGATTGAGGATGTTTGGATTCTCATTTTTGTTGTTTGACCGATTCTTGTTGGTCATGGTTGACCATTGTTGTCGCTTGGATTCTTGGCCGACGACCCAAGTGGGTCATGTGGTTAGTTTGGCTCGTTTAGAGCTAGCCGAGACCATAGAGGTCTCGGGTGGGACCCACACGAGTTGTGGTGAAGTTTTCACTCGGGTTGACTTGGTAACTTGACCCGGATACAGTTATTTTTGAGAACCGTTTGTGGTGTTGAAATATATATATTTCGGCTAATTTTTATTTGTGATGATTATTTTTGGTATATATTGATTGGTTAACTTGGTTTTGATTTTGGTTTGGTTAATATTTCGGCCGAATACATGTGGGTCGAGACCGTGTTTGGTCTCGACATTGGATATTGATTTTGGTATTGTGAAGTTGTTGACGAAAAGAGATATTGGGGACCGATTGTGAGACGGTCACTTAGATTGACGGAGATAGGTTACTCGGGTGCCGTAGTCGGACCCTATTGTTGTAGCACGTGGATTGAGATTGTGTTGGACGGAGATACTTTTGGTTATTATGACTTTTGTTATTTACTTTGGACTTGGACAATGAGCCGAGAGTCATGACTCGGACATGTGACCATTTCGTATGACTCGATAACTATTACAATTAAAACGAAAATAATAAAACTCGTAATAATAGTTATTGATAATATAAACGTTTATGTGAATATATAGACGTGAATAACGTATATATAATTATATAGGCGCGTATATTAATAATAATAATAATAATCACGAGTCGTATTATAAATAATACAATTAGATATATATATTAGGCTACGAAAGTGGCGTAATATTATTGAACGTATTATTATTATAAAATTTTGTTATAAAACGGGAAAACTCCCGACAATTATTAAACGGTTAATAAAACGTCATTTTGTATATATAACGGGTAAACTTATCGAGTTATGCGGAGTCGACGTCACTCGAGTCCAGGTAAGTTATTATTTGTGACGTTCGTGTTGTCACGGATATATGACGATTAATATAAACGTTTTATATAACTAAATAACCACTTAACCGTAGGGTTGAACCGGGTTATTTGGTTATATGAAATGAATATATTAATGGGCATCGTATCCTACGACGCCCATAGGTTGTAGTATATGTAAAGCGTAATAAATTGCGAGTGTATATATCGGGAAATCTGGCCAATTTGACGATATATATGAGGAATTTATTAAACTATGATATATACTATATAGTAATTATGTGCTATGTGCTTTAGGTTGGGTGTAATCTTGGAACGGTATGTTACGTAAATAAATATGAGGATTATCAAATCGACGGACTTGATAAACTTCGGCGATTTATTTAAATGATATATTGGGCTAATATTAGATCCATAGTTTATTTTATTATTATTCTTTATGTGATCTTTTTGGTTTGTTTGAGTCGACCCACCACCCGTATGGATACCAAACGCAAACATGCACCAAACTAATACGAAATGGATTTTCGGAAATAAAACGGATTCTCGTCCGGGTTTGGGAATATTATAAATTCGCGGAAATGATTTCTGAACGAGTTAATATTGTTAGGTCGTGCCAAGTCCGTAGTTGCTGTTTTGTGAGTTATCATACATCTTATTTCTACCGACTTCTTCTTGCTATTTTCTGGACTTGAGGTGAGTCATAGCCCCACTTTTTACTCTTGAACTATGTTTTCAATACTTGGGGTGAGAAACGTGCAAATTATTTATGTAGATTATTATCGCTTCTATATTCTTTCTAAAACTTGCTATGCGTATGGACTAGGATCTATTGTCAGCTTTAGTCACACACGTCGTGTGTACTATTCAAGGTTGGCTTATTTGGTTATTGGTGGATTGTCAGCTTTAGTCACATATAGTTTGTGTGTACTATTCAAGGTTGGCTTATTTGGTTATTTGGAATTGTCAGCTTTAGTCACATATATGTTGTGTGTACTATTCAAGGTTGACTTATTTAGATACTATAGTGTGCACCTATAGGTTATTAATGCTTCGGAGGTTATCCGAGTATTTTTGGTATTGCGGGGGTTACCCGAATATCTATGTTAGTACGGAGGGTATCCGTGTGTTATGTTGGAGCGGAGGGTATCCGCAGGCTTTTAGCGAATCCTTAGTCTAGCTAGCAAGCGTTTTGCGTATATGTCCACTATATTGTTAGTTGAATTTAAACCTATGATCTCACCAGCGAAAGCTGACTTTTAGCACGTTTTCTCAGGTAATTAAGTGACGAGATGCATGCTTGGAATGGAAGGCTCGGCCAAGGCTCATGGTTTATGGATCTATTTTTCTAAACTCTGATAACTAAATTTGGACCTACTGTTATTTTATTTTTGGGCCTGACTCTGAATGATGTTGGGATAAATGTAAACCTTAAAACCCCGTTTTGGTTGTGTTTTTATTAAGTTTACTTTATCTCGTTCTATATTGTCTTGTATTGGATACCAATCCCCGTAGCACCCCGAAAGCTTGTTGAGTCTTCCGCTGTATCAAATTTTGGGGGTGTTACAACTGACCCAAGTTGACCCCATTTTGATCCTTAAGTTTCGTCACCCCTTTGAAAGATGGAGGCACTTCGGCTAACCGATCCATCGCCAGACCAAGCCTGTCTACGGGATCCCTCCATCTGAGAATGGCGCGGGAAATACAGTCGAGCTGGCAGCGTTCTCTCTCACCAGAAAGTCGTTGAGTTCTGTTTGTTGGCACAAAGGCGAAGAGCACGCAGGATGGCAAAATAAGGAGTTGCACCCATGCAGATAAGTCCCCCGGGCTCAATAGTACCTTATCCAACGCTCCACGAAAAAGCTTAGCAAATCCAAGTCGCGCCCTGGGGGGAATACATTTAACCGTACGTAGTTTCTTTGAGAAAACCCGATCAAGGAGGTTGATGTCGTAAGTGGACTCTCCAACGAGAGGGGGCATCCCAGAAGCAGCTCCCTCAAAACCCTTTTCAACAGTGAGAGTACCATCTGACTCACCAGCGATACTCTCCTCGACTATATTCAGGGCCACCCTCATGGGTATAGGAATACCGTAGATCGCTACTTCGTCAAAATGAGGTGTCGGAACCATATCACCAACGGCATGTTTGCAATTCTTACTAAAGGTGTGAGTGCAAAAACACTCCGCACAGAGCCAAATGCCCGCTTGATGAAGTGCCTGGTCAAGAGTAGAGAATAAAGAGAAGTCACTCGCAATATGTATTTTGTGAGAAGCCTTCAAAACATCAGTCTTAAAATGGCGGGTGCCCAGGTGATCAATAAAATATTTCCTAGTGAACCCCTTCTCATTTCCGCCACTGCACCCCTCATGTCCTTGTAACGGGCATGATATCCGAAATGCGCCAAGGTTAGCCATGATAAGGAATATACCGCTATGTCAAAACAATGTCAAACCCAAGGACCTTTCCCCTAGGCCGAACCACAGTACCCCTTCGATGCCAAATAAGAAGCCCACAAAGGTAATGAAAGGCCCAAGAGTTCTCGTTAAATAACCAAGTGAGCAGCCCACTAGGAAAAACAGCAAAAAGGAGCGGGCCCACCTGGAATATTTGTATACCACCCACCAAGGCAGCTCGCTACTGATTAAAACCAAACCGCCACAAACGCAACTCGCCAACCTTAATCACCGCTATTATTATTATTATTATTATTATTATTATTATTATTATTATTATTATTATTATTATTATTATTATTATTATTATTATTATTATTATTATTCATCAATTTCTGATTAATTTTTATAATTCACATATTAGGCGCTAAATAAGGATCCGGCAAATCCGTCATAATCATCATTATCCAAGTCTAGTGGTGGAGTGCATAACAACAGGTCAAATTTTCGTATTTCTACTTACTTATAAGTAAATTTTGGGGTGTGATGTGATTTATTTTGACTAATAATTTGGCTTGGTTTAGTTTTGAAAAACTATTCTTACTCATACCAATTATATTATCTAGGTCATGATGTCTGTTTTATTTCATCACTTAAAGGGTGTTTGTTTCGGCTTATATAGCTGACTTAAGGCTTACTTGGTTTTGAGCTTCTCAAAACTAAGCCAAACCAAATTATTAGTCAAAATAAACCACATCATACCCAAAAATTTACTTATAAGCAATTAGAAATACCAAAATTTGACCTGCTTTTTTTGGACTCCACCACTAGACTTCGATAATGATGATTATGACGGATTTGCCGCATCCTTCTTTGGCGCCTAATATTTGAATTATAAAAATTAATCAGAAGCTAATGAAAAATAATAATAGTAACAACAACAAAAATAAAAGTAGCAAAATTAATTGCGTTCAGATTATACCATAAGTGCGGATGATGTTTTTGTTGTTTTTTTAATGTTGAACGGGTAGCCGCCTATTTGAGATAATTGGGAAGTGAAAATTTAATTATTGTTGGTGTAAAGTGAAAACCCTAGTTTCAATCTAAAACTGGGCTAACCAAAGCCCATTCGATACACTGTTTTTAGATATTTGTCAAAGTTGGTTTACTAACACTAAAACCTTCCGAGCCTGTGTCAACTGCACAAGGTTGAAAATGTGGTATCTACAACTATAATATAGCAAAATAGTTTCTACTGCACAAGTTTAAAAATAAGAATTTTCCTCGGTTCTTGGTGGTGATTTACCGGCGGTAAGTGGTGGTTTCCGACCGGTGGTTATTTTTACGAAGAGAAGAGTGTGATTTTAAAGAGAGAAATGGGAGTGACTTAGGAGATCGTCAGTGTATAAATGTGTGTTGAGTGAGTAAATGTGCTGGGTAGTGTTAAAAAAGAGTAAATGTGTTAGATGCGTGGTGCAGGCCTTATTAATTTAAGAGGACATATTTGGTTGAGAGAAATTAATTGAAATGAAATAAGGTAGAGAATTAAAATTTAGAGAAATGAAATCCATAAAGAATTTTGATGAATTCTCAGCACCAAGAGATACTTGACCCAAGAAATAAGCAAAAACATATGTTTTGTTTACTAACAAAAACAAAAACGAAAACAACGTGAAATAAATTTTATAGAAAATTTGAAACTGTAAAAAAAATAGACCCGCAAATTAAAGAACATGTGCAAAGTATTTTCTTCTTTTTGTATAACACAAAACAGCTGCAAATTAGAAACCAAACAATGGAATTGAGATGATTTAATTTCTTTTTTATCTAGCAGACCAAGTTATTAAATATTTTGATGATCAAGCCTAGTCCTATCATTACCTCAATATTTAATGACTTGGACGGCTAGATAAAAAAGAGATTAGTTGGTCACTTTGCTGACCGACTTGTGTGCACACCTATTAAAATATATATATATATATATATATATATATATATATATATATATATATATATATATATATATATATATATATATATATATATATATATATATATATATATATATATATATTTTGAGCCATTTTAATAATAATTAAAAATAATAATAATAATAAATAAATGGGATCTAAAATTTGACAGATAAAGTTTTCTTGGGGATGAACCAAGAGGCGCAACAAAAAAAATAAAAAAATAAAATAAAATTGTGAGACAATAAAATTCCTCATCATATGCGTTTTAGTGTTTGCTTATTTTTAATGGGCCTTAATAGGTGGGTTAATGGTTCCTATATATAGAACCAAACGAAAGCAGCCCATGCAGTAGAAAGTAAATTACTAACTTTGATGAAATAAAAGTTTATAAGGATGTTGCTAGAATCGGGAATTAAAGTGGTTGCTTTATTATTATTATTATTATTTTGTTATTATTTAATTTTTAATTTTATTGTTTAAAAAATTGAAAATGAAATAAAAATAGAGATGAGGTTGTTTTATTACACCAAGTAGGTCGTTGAAGCAATCCAAGAGAGAGAAAGCTATAGTGGCAAAGGAGATGAAGGTCGCCTGGGTGGCTGGGTCTTTATTACATCGATGCTTGGTTTCATATAAGACACTTTAGTAGGGAAAATGATTGTAAGAACAGTTTGTATAACTTTAGTTTCAACAACTTCTGACTTATCAAACCGGTTTAGAAGAAAAAAACCCGGCCAAATAACATAAAGAATCATCACTTCCAAACAACTAAGAGGAGCTATATGTTAATCTTCATTTGAAAGTTCCAATACTTTACTTTTAAAAAAATAATAAAAAAAAATTAAAATAATAATAATAATAACAATAATAATAATAATAATAATAATAATAATACGAAGTTATTAGTGAATATGTCCATCCAAAATATTAGGGGACGTTTAGTTGAAATGAGGTAATGAGAAAGACAATGATAATGATAATGCAAATTAAGGAAAGCAAAAACTCTATGGAGTAATGGGTAATTGTATTCCTTTCTAACCAACCATCATTGACCGAGAAAATACAGCAGATTTCTTGAAAGTGTTCTAACCACTATGGGGTATGTGTGGTGGATTACCCACTATCGGGTAAAGTGCTCTAACCAACCATCATTAACGCGCACGGAAAATTCAGCAGTCATTAAGCGATTGTTGACCCTAAAGTCTGCGTCAAAAGTCTTGTGAAGTTGGGTCTTAACCAAAGTATACGTAATAATTTAGAAATTAATCGGATACTATATATCTGCCCCGTGCTTGTGACTTTGAACTCTATCTTACTCCAAAATGGAAACCAACTTTCTTGTTATTTTTACATTCCTGCTCTTGCAAAGATTTGGCGCAAGCAGCGAAAGCATGATGACAAACTCTTCAAGTGTTACATGTATCGAAAGGGAGCGGAAATCTCTTCTTATATTCAAAGAGAGACTCACAGACAGGTATCGTCGTCTGTCAACATGGACCGGAGCAGAATGCTGTGAATGGGTAGGAGTTCATTGTGACAAGCGAAGTGGTCATGTTATCAGACTTGATCTTCGAAATCCAGTAGCGTTTTTTAACAGAGACAGGTACTATGACAACCAACTTGGAGCATGAATGGTTTCTCAGGACATATTCCTAAGTTCTTAGGGTCATTTAAGCGTTTGGAATACCTTAATCTTTCATGCTCAGGTTTTAGTGGTGTAGTTCCTCATCATCTAGGAAATCTCTCAAGGTTACAATATCTTGATCTTAATGGACAATATCACATACGTGACGGTCTTACTTGGTGTTCCTCTATGATGAGCATAGATGATCTACAGTGGGTGCCTTCACTATCATCATTAAAGCTTTTGGGGTTATCAGGGTTACACATGACTACTGATGAACTTGATTGGTTCAGTGAAGTTAACATGCTCCCTTCTTTGCTTACACTGAACTTGGCCAGCTGTGATATCAATTTCCCTTCCATTACATCTGTTAATTTCACGTCTCTTAATTCACTCGATCTCTCTGACAATTCCATCAATTCTACCATTCCAGTCTGGTTATCCAACCTTACCGACCTTACTCATCTAGAGCTTTCTTTCAACGAGTTCCATGGTCAGATTCCTGATTTTCTTGGAACGTTGAGTGCTCTTGCTTCAGTTGACCTTGCGGTCAATTCCTTTGATACTTTGGTGCCAGGTCTGTTTTGGAATTTGAGTAGCCTCACTCTTCTTGATCTTAGTTACAATGAGTTCCATGGACATGTACCTCCCTCACTCGGTGGCCTAACATCTCTAAAAGAGCTGGATGTCTCCAGTAATTTGTTGGAGGGAAATCTTTCGGAAGTTCACTTCATCAAACTGAAGAACTTAACCTTACTAGATTTGTCTTCAACTTCTTTAGGGTTGAATGTCAGCTCCCGATGGAATCCTCCATTTCAACTGCGTGAATTTAGTGCAAGCTCCTGCAACATTGGTCCCCAATTCCCGAGTTGGCTTCAAACACAAACAAATCTTGCAACATTGTATCTTTCAAACTCTAGTATTAGAGATACATTACCAGATTGGTTTGAGAACTTTGCAACTCATATTGCTGTCTTGGATTTGTCTTACAATCAGATCGGTGGCGAACTGCCAGCATTCCCCTCTAACAGCCAAACAGCGAACCTGAAATTGAACTCGAACAAATTTGAGGGACCACTCATCTCATTACCGTCGGATGTTCTGATGTTGGACCTGTCAGATAATTTACTGTCAGGAAATGTTCCAAAACACCTGTGCAATATACTTGGTATCAAGGTATTGGATCTGTCACAAAACAATTTTTCTGGAAGGCTTCCTCGGTGCTTATGGAACTTGGATTTGTATGTGATAGATCTTACAAATAACAAAATAACCGGTTTTCTTCCAAGCTCTTTGGGCTTTCTAAGAAATCTCATGTCGTTGCACTTGAGCAACAACAGATTTATGGGGGATCTCCCCCCTTCTTTACAGAATTTGACAAGCTTGATCACCATGGATTTGGGAAACAATTTCTTCACGGGTACTATCCCTTTCTGGATTGGTAAAAGTCTACCGAATCTTAGAATCTTAAATCTTCAATCCAATCAGTTTACAGGCAAGATTCCACGACAGCTTTGTCGCCTCCGCAGTCTTCAACTTTTAAACTTGGCACATAATAGCATAACTGGGACGATCCCTCCTTGCTTTGGGAATTTAAGTGGCATGATAGAAGATAATAGTAACAATGAGTACAGCCTTGTTTCATACTATAACGAAAATATCTTGGTTAACATGAAAGGAAATCAGTTGCTCTTCACAAAGACAATAAAGTTTCTTATATCCTTAGACCTATCGAGCAACAATATTGTTGGAGAAATTCCAGATTCTTTGATGAATCTTGTGGGTTTGAAGAATTTGAATCTTTCAAGAAACCTGCTTAAAGGAAATATACCAATAAAGATTGGAAACCTACAGCAAGTGGAATCTTTGGATTTGTCAAGGAACATGTTGTCTGGTCGAATTCCCCAAAGTTTGGCTACCTTGCACTTTATAAGCAACCTGAACCTGTCATTCAATAAATTATTTGGTCCTATTCCGGTTGGAAATCAGCTCCAGACTTTAGACGACCCGTCCATTTATGAAGGGAACAACGGATTGTGTGGGCCGCCACTATCGAGATGCAAACCATCCAATTCTTCATACAGTAATGACAGTAAAAATGAAGGTCAAGAAGATAATGATGAAGGCTTGTTATCTTATGTTAGCATGGGGCCAGGCTTTGTTGTTGGATTCATGGGATTTCTTGCGAGTTTGCACTTCATCAGGAGTTGGAGGTTGGCTTACTTTGGGTTCTTTGAGAATGTTTATGGTTGGCTAACGTTATCAATATTGTTGAACCTTGCTCGCCTAAGGAGGAAGTATTTCTAGCGAGGTACGTACCTTCATGAATACGAGTATAAAAATACCAGATTTCAATTCCCTTAATTTCAGAAAGAGAACATGCATTTAAAGTCTTGCATATATAATAGCTGTGTTTGTAAATCCATATTAAAGCATGAGTTACAGTAAGTGAAAACCTATTGTTCAATTTTTACAAGTCATAGTTTTTGATTTTCTTGTAAATTATCATAGATGTTCTTTAAGTGGCCGTAGGTAGATCTTCAGGAGATTATGCAGAAATCAATATGTTGTTAACATTAACTAACATTTGTAGGTATCCTTTTTTAATGGAGGTGTTCAGGTCAGGCGAAGTCGATGAAGTACGTTATACCAATACTAATTCGAAGATAAAAGAATCGCATGTGTACGTTTCACGCCATAAAGTCGCTTGTTTGTTTTTTGTTTTTTCTTTTTGTGTGTGTTTATTGTTGTTTACTATGAAGATTAAAACTTCGCTGTACCAATACTATGCTTCGATGAAGTACGTTATACCAATACTATGCTTCGAAGATAAAAGAATCATGCATGTGTATGTTTCACGCCATAACCTTAGTTTCCATTATATAACCAAAACCTTAAATTAATATTGTATGGCAGTATGACACTGTTAGACTTGTACTATGTGTAGATATATATATATATATATATGTGCATAAGTTTGGTTGTAGGAATTAGAGACTTGAAGCAAAGGCAAACATGAGTTTGTAAATTTGATTTAGAGTTAATTAAGTAAATGATCTTTGGGGTTTGTCGATATAACGAAAAGTGAGATCATCAAGGAAATCGTTAGACAAAGAAGAAACAATGAGCTAATATGGTCTTTCAAATTTCTTCACGGATTGTGTGGCCCTTCTTATTGCATATTCCATCACCATCAGGACCAGGAAGACGTTAACTCAGGGACGGAGCCAGGCGGGGTCCCGTGGGTACCCGGGACACCTATGGATTTTTTCGATGTAGTGTTAATTTTAAGTAAAAATATCGATTTTTCTCAAATTTATCTTAAATGACCCCGGTTCATCGAAATATTTTTTAAGCCTTATTTACTTAGCATCTTAAACTCTATTATATCACAGTTAAAAATATTTTGTGCACCCAGTCATATTTGTTCCTGACTTCGTCCCTGCGTTAACTTATTCTCTTTCAGAAAAATTGTGACGAAAGTTAGCGTATCCCAGATTGTTGAATTGCAGATACACTGTGATGTATGAATCAAGATACAGGCTGGGTTCTGGTCCATGCCTGACTCTCGTCATCAAAATCATCTGTCCAATACCCTGCAAAAAAGCAAGATGCTCACAAAGACTACACTTCCAAGTGTACAAACAACCTGCAATAAAATGAGACAAATTGATAATAGTGAGCATGAATAATAGGTCCCTTTTAAGTGTTGTTCATGGATACACAGATTGAGATTAACTAAATTACATATTTATAAGATAACCGCTCAAAATGTTCACATCAAATTTTTCGACAGGCATAGTGATAAGAGAATTTTTGCACAGGTTTGAACCCAAGCCAATTGTGTTGCATTATGTTTTTGTAATGAACCATTTTCTGAGTTTGAATATGAGACAATGTATGCAAATGAATGAAACAGTAAACGGGACAATATTGTAAACAATGGTTTTATTGATACTTGATTGATCATTTGTTTACAGACACATGGACACCTATTATACAATACTAAACGACATGACAGTTACATTTAACCATTGTGTCGTTTGACACATAACTACATTAACTAATAACTACTTTAACTACCAAAATCCTAACTGCTATAATAACTACTTTAACTACCAAATCCTAACTGCTATAATAACGGGTGTTTGGGTTAACTGTTTTGTCCCAAACTCAACCCATTGCAGCCTTACTAATTCGACCCATAACTATATACTAGAATACATATTTGACTTTTGGCATATAATGAAATTAAATGGACAAGAAGAATTACGGCCCAATAATTTTGGTTCTGGCTAGTTAAGAAAAGGGTCAAAAGAGCTTCGGATCAAAACATGTAACTTTTGATATATGTCAATGAGGCCGGGCAAAATTTCATCGAATTTTCGAACAAATAAATTATGAAGTGTTCTGCAATGGAATATACTTTGAACAAATCCCAATCCATTTGACAAGTGTGACCAGCAAAAAGCTGTTTCCTTTATGATATTTTTTTTAACAGTCCCGACCCGTTAGATATAACAAATAGCCTGAAACAACCCATTCATAACTCATAAGCAAATGGGCTGAAAATTGCTACCTCTAGTAACATCTCATTCCATGTTTTCTTGCAGCATTGACAATGAAAAAGATGTGTAAAAGGATAATAAAAAGGCTAGCTTGAAAGCAGTTGTGACAGTAGATAAGCCATACGCACCATTGCAACTGATAAGAATCTAAGACCTGAGAGACAGGTTGCACCATTTCTTAGCTAAACGTGTATTGTAAAAGAACGCCTTTAGAATCCAAAAATATGTGAGAATTATAACTCCCTTAACAGAGAATCCCACCTATAAAACACAATAAATTAACATCCAACAAGTCACTATATGCTCTAGCCGGATCTATCCGGGTCTTGGCCAGCCGGATATAGCCGAATCTTGGCCGGAAGAGCCAGGTCTGACCGGGTCTTGGCCGGATATAGCTGGGTCTTGGCCGGTTATAGCCAGGATTTGTGCGGATAGTGGTTGTTATAACCATGTTCGCCGCAATGAGTCGGTGAAATAAAATGCATATGCACTAATTATCAATTTGTAAAAAATGAGTTTAAAAAACTGTCTGAAACCAACTTGCACGATTATGAAGATAGTAACTTGTCACAATTACATGAGATCGAAACAAAACAAACATCGATAACATCCACAAACAAAGTCGTCAAGTGACCACACAAACCAACTGAAATAGAAACAGAAGTCTAGTACTCATCTTCATCGCCTTCATCCTAGGCACCCTCAGCACGAACCTCCTCATTATCCTTCTCAAGGCAGCAAGATCCTCACAAGCCTCGGAAAAATCTCCTTCTTCCATTCCCTCACCAACGTACCAGTGAACAAACGCACGCTTAGCATACATGAGGTCAAACTTGCTGTCAATGCGAGAGAACACCTCTGCAACACTGGTTGAGTTAGAAATCATGCAGACCGCTCTTTGCACCTTAGCTAGTACCTCCAGGCACAACGGTTGGTAGTTGATACCGCACTTGAACCCAGTTGGGCACCAGTCCACAAACTGGATGGTTCTCTTGGTCTTTATTGTTGCAACTGCAGCATTCACATCCTTGGGGACAACATCACCACGGTACATGAGACAGCAAGCCATGTACTTTCCATGATGAGGATCACTTTCCATGTTGGTGATCTCGGCAACCGAGAGCTGCTCATGATAAGCCTTATCGGCTGAGATGACATGCAGGAGCGTATGACGAAAGCATGAAATGGATCCTGGTGTATGGACCCAAGTTGCTCTGGAATTCAGTCACATCAACGTTCAAAGCTCCATCAAACCTCAAAGACACGATCAATGATGAGATCGATGACCTGAGAAACAAGGCTATTAAGGTTGGTATAGGTGGGACGCTCGATGTCAAGAGAATCTCTGCAGATGTCATAGCCAGATAGCTTCATTGTCCAGTAGGGAGTGAGTGGCTGGATAGGACACTGTTGTAGGGCTCAACGACAGATGTTGATCAGACCAGTGCGGTTGTCAGCAAGCTTTCTGATACGGTCCAAGCAAAGGTCAACAATCTCTTTCCCGACTGTAACACAAGTATAAAAATTAAAATATCAGTAGTCATTCTAAACTGATATTATCATTTTTACTCGATTATTTGGCATCATGAATTATCAAGTACCATTTAATGTAAATTGTTTAAGGAAGATATAAAGCGTATCAAGTACCAAAGTAGAAGCATCTCGTTAGAGCTGAAGTGCTATTGTTACAAAATAGCTCATGTATCGTTCAAATGCGGTTAAGTTGATAACACGTGTAACACATTTCCAATAATATAAATGTTTGCTTCTACCCAACAAGCACCACTTCTTAAGCAATAAAAAGATCTATACATTTAATGAAGATCTACATTTAAGTTGTGTAGTTGGAAGTTGAGGGCAAAAAATTCTAACCACCCAAAATGAATGAAGATTTACACCATTTTAAGCTCACTTGCACTAAATAAAAACACACACTAATGGTTTACAAAAGATTAATTTAAAAAAAAACTCCATTAAACTATATCTTATTCTATCTTTAAACACTGTATATTTGGCGAAACAAACGGTAGCAGTTAGCAATAGCAACAAACAGTGGTGGTAAGCAGTAACAAGAAGCAATAGCCGTTTGTTCTGATAAAGCGTTTGATTACATAGATGTATGTTTGTAATTATATATAAAGTGTAAACGCTAGTTTCTAGTAAATACTATTTCAAGTAACATTTTGATTTGGAGCGTTTAGAAAACTTAAGAATGCTAGTTGCTAGTTGCCAATCAAACATTGTGTAAAAAATATGAACACTTACGGGTCTCCATTTTGATATACTAAAACCAACAACACTTTTACACAATAATGTACAAGTATCAATGCATAAATCATTTTACATTGTGTGATGATAGGGATGACAATGGGTGAGAAAAAAACCCATAACCTCACGGGTACCCACACGTAAATGGGTGGGTAACACAGTCATATTTCACCCACCAAGTGAGTACAACAACAACAACAAACCCAATCCCGTCGGGGCAGGGTATGGGGGAGGTAGAATGTAGATAGATCCTACCCCGGAGTAGGGTGACTGCTTCCAACGAGACCTCCGGCAAGTGCAGGTGTGGTGTGCGAGTGAGAGAAAAAAGGGCAAAAATCAAAAAAACAAGCAACAAGGAGGCAAAAGCATAACAAGCGAACAGAGCAAAGCAAACAAACAAAGAAAGCACACAAAGCAGAGCAAACAGCGCGAGGGACCTAAAGCTAAGGCAAAGCAAAAGGGGGCACCAATAAGCAAAAGAAACCGAAAACGCAGGGAGCAAGCAAAACAGGCAACCCTAGGGGAGACACACAAAACATGGCAAGAAACACAAGGGGCCTACAACTAAGGCAAAGCACCTAGCCCACCAAGCACCCATCTGAGTTTCGGTCTACCCCTTCTTCTCTCGCCATCAACTACTAGGGCTTCAACTCTTCTTACCGGAGCGATGAATGAAAATTTCTACCCATTGTTGGGTGGTGGGCGGGTGACGGGTAATGTATACCCGTCACGGGTAAACCAATGACACCCTTTTAAAATACCCACGGGTGTACCCATCAAAATACCCGTGGGTGTACCCGTAAACACATTTGTGTTAAAACAAAAATTTACTATACTGCTTAAAGATTTGTGAGGTTCTTGATATATATTTAATAATAACGACTCTTTAGAAGACACGGTAAGCTAACAATTTATTTGAGTCACAAGATCAAAAGGTATAAAAGATCAAATCATCAAAGATATATACATGATACATCTCATTTCTTATTGTCAACACTCAAATACTCCTTCCCGGCTTCTCGCTTGAAGTTCTGCACACTAACCCATGGGCAACAAATACCCCACGGGCATGGGCATGGGTAGAAAATTGTGCCCACTGGTGGGTGATGGGCGGGTGGCGGGTGAGAAAAAAATTATGTGAGCGGGTGATGGGTTTAAGGTACCCATGCCCATTACCCACGGGTGCCATCGCTATGTGATGACATGCAAATGTAGACAAGCCATTTTGTAAACAGAATTAAACTATGCAACTAATTAATGCCAAACATTCCTATAATAATGATAGACTTAAGGAGGATAGACTAAAAATACATAGGTTTTATTACTAACCAATGTATTAAAAAAAGCATAATTACATAGATCACATATGACCATATTGCTCTTAGGTAGCTATTATACAAGCATACTATTGCACTTGAGATAAATAAAGATTCACACTCGTGATTGAGAATAAAAAATATGTGGGTCAATGGAGAACACATTACCAATCTATGTATTGATAAATACTGCATCCATGTGTAGAGATATAGTGACATGTTGACACAATTACAATGAGATTAACTTCTTGTGTAAGCACAATCAACATTAAATGAAGTACCAAACACTCTAGAAAGTGAAACGCCTACACAAACTTAGTGGATCCTCTAAGGGTTAATTGCAGGTAACGCATAATTCATCTTTTCTCTATTTCATTTTTAGGACTGGATCCACAAAACAAAGCTAAATTTATTCCAATTTCTACTTAGTGGATCCTCTAAGGGTTAATTGATGATCATTTTTTTAAACTTTCTAGGCACAAATAAGGCCCTAGACATTATTTTAATCTCTACGGTAGGCGTTAAACTTTTATTGGTCAAGTTATAAAAAAGGGTAAATTGAAACAAATAGCTAGGTACTTTCACTTCATTTCTGATAAAGTCATTGAACTATAAAGATAGTTATCAGAAGCGTTATACTTTTAAACTTGATCATTTCGAGTAACTGTGAACTGCTGGCATAGGTGAAAGATTTTAGAAGACTTTTTGCAAGTTTAATGGTCGTTATAATGATTTGCAAAATTTTAGAAAAATTAGAAGACTATACGAGGTCCATGTTAAATATAACTGGGTGAACTAAACAGTTTCAAAGTTGCTTATTCAAGTTGATCAAAGATTTTGATTATGTCACCTCTTTAAGTCCTTCAATAATAAGATCTGCCGAACACTAGTACAACTAGTTATATAAAATATCCAAACACCCAATCCTGCATTGCCGTTTTGTCAGACAATAGGGGTGTTAGGAGTGCCATAGCTATATCAAATACGCTGCAGGATACAATGTCTGGATTTTCTTAGGTTGATAGGTTCTATCAAATCGCAAAGAAGCTGATAAGCAGCTTAATTAAGCATTTAAGCCGATAAGCATAGCATGCTTGTTATCATCCTTGACCTTAAAAGTACTTATCAGTTATAATAATTGAGGTGTTTGGGATTGCTTATTTTAAACTGGTTATCTGCTCAAAAACTACAGTAAAGTATTACCAAACTGCTTATTTCGTAAGGCTTATTTTAACTAAATTAAGCAGCTATACCCAAACACTCAAAACAGCTTAATACATAAGCAGATAAGCACTTATAACCAATCTCAGACACCCTCTAAACATACAATCCTAAACTAAATGACATTTCCCCCATAATACAAACCGCACCCAATTTGCCAATCTCGCAAACCCCTAATCACAATTCCCACCAAAGCACACTTCCACAAATACATATCAAAACAACAACAGTTAACAAAACCAATGACCCAAAACTTACCAGAAGGTCCAGTAGCATCTGTTATCCCAGAAGCGCGCAACTGATCCGAAACTTCATCAACTTCCTTCAAATCTGCTCCCAGAAAATCACACAAAAACAATAAAAACACAAATACTAAACCAAAACACAAAAACCAATCAGATTCATACATTATAACCAAAAGGGTAAAATCTTAAGCCATTTTAACTTCCTTCAAATTTGGTTTATGAGCTCAATTTTTTGGCTTACTTTGAAATTTGTGGGCTTATATAAGTTTGTTATGACATAATAAACTAATATAAGCACATAAGTCCCAAAATAAACAAAAAAAATAGAGCTTATGAAACATAGGCCGAAAACAGATAAGCTCGTAAGCCCATAAATAAGAATCAAACTTTATAACAAATACTTAATCAAAGCACAAATAGCAAACAGATTTATACATAACAACAAAAAGGGTAAAATTTTAAACCATTAACTTCCTTCAAATTTGACTCTAACTTTAGGGGGTGCTTGTTTAAGCTTATCATATGCTGCTAAGTCCAAAAAATAAGCCGGAAAAAATGGGCTTACAAAACATAATCCAAAATCACATAAGCTCATAAGCCCAAAAGCAATAAGCTTATAAACAAACAAGCCCTAGGAATCAAAACATTAGGGGGCGTTTGTTTAAGCTTATATGTGGCTTATGAGCTTATTTGTGTTTCGGCTTATATTTCATAAGCCCCAATTTTCTGGCTTATTTTGAGACTTGTGGGCTTATATTAGTTTATTATGATATTATAAACTTATATAAGCCATAAATCTCAAAATAAGCTGGAAAATTGGGGTTTATGAAAATATAAGCCGAAATCAAATAAGCTTATAAGCCCACATATAAGCTTAACAAGAAGCAAAGAGATTTCAACATAAAAATGAAAAGGGTAAATTCTTAAACCAAAATTTGAGTCTAAACAATAACAAGAAGAAGAAGGAAAAAAAAAAAAAAAAAAAAAAAAAAAAAAAAAAAAAAAAAAAAAAAAAAACTTACTAAACCAAAACACAAAAAGCAAAGAGATTTAAGAATAAAACTGAAAAGGGTAAAATCTTTAACCACAAAACAAATAACAGTCAAAAACTGTAAAAACACAAACTATATAACAAATAGTAAACCAAAATCCAAAAAGCAAAGAGATTTAAGCATAAAACTGAAAAGGGTAAAATCTTGAAGTACCATTAACAAGATGAGGGTAAAGATTGGGAGCGTTTTGGATCAACCATGGTTTGCATTTCTCAAAATCAGGCCCAAATTCACAATACTCAGCTGGTAACCCACATACACCACAGTACAACACTTTCACCGGTTCAGCTTTTTCAGTCATTTGGTTTTGGGTTTTAAGGGCTTGTAAGAAAGAAGATGATCAACACTAGTTGCAGAAGCAAACGACGTCGTATTGTTGGGGAAGAAGAATGGGCTTTTGATTGATGAATGTGTTATAAATTTGGGCTTTTAAAGTTGGACTTGCTTGTGCCATGTACTAGTAATAAAAAAGACAAGTTTTTTTTTTTTTTTTTTAGTTAAAGGTGTATGCTTAAGCTTATACGTGGCAAGTAAGGCTGCTCATCGGGTGAAAATCGGACCGGACCGAGACTGAATCCGGCAAAAAACCTAGACTGAGACCGGATCGAATGTGGTTGGTCCGGTCTCGGTCCAAATAGGCTAAATGTCCAGTTTTTAAGCTGCACCGAGACCGAAATTATGAAAACCCCCAGACCGAGACCGGACCGAATATGGTCGGTCCGGTCTCTGTCCAGTCCGATCCAGTCCGATCGGTTTTGTCGGTCGGTCCGGTCCATCCGGTCTGTTTGCTCACCCCTAGTGGCAAGTGAGCTTATTTGTTTTTTGACTTAGATTTTATAAGCTTTTAATTTTCGGATAATTTTGAGACGTGTGTAATAAGTTTATTATGATAATTGATGTTACATATAAAGTAAAAATATTTTTGCTTAAAATTGAAAAAGCTTAAACTTGAGTAATGTTCAGTTTTCAAAATAACTTTTTAAAACTTAAATTTTAATCGTTTGTTTAATTTCTCATGTAAAATTCAAACAATGATGAAGTAGTCATATCAACCTCTTATAAAAGGAAGGCTTTACTCGATCAATAATATTGAGGTAATAATAGGACTAAGTCAATAAAAGTGCCACATAAGCAAAGACTTGATCACCAAGAAAACCAATTACTTTCGGCCTTAAAACCTCCAACCAAATACCCTCTTAAACTAATAGGGCATGCACCCACTCACCTAACACATTTACTTTTTTTTAATACTACGTAACACATTTATTCACTCAGTACATATTTATACCATTTCTATCTCCAAAGTCACTCATCGCTCTCACATTTCTCTTTCTAAAATTACACTCATCTCTTTGTAAAAATAACCACCAGTCGGAAACCACCACTTACCATCGGAAAATCACCACCAAACTACCAAAAATCACAACCAAGAACCTTGAAAAAATCTTATGTTTAAACTTGTGCAATAGAAACTAATTTGCTATACTATAGTTGTAGATACCATATTTTCAAACTTGTATAGTTGATACAGGCTCTAAAGGTTTTAGTGTTAGTAAACCAAATTTGATAAATGTCTAAAAACAAAGTACCGAATGGGCTTTGGTTAGCCCAGTTTTAGATTGAAACTAGGGTTTTCACTTTACACAAACAATATTTAATTTTTTACTTTCAAATTATCTTAGATAGGCGGTTACCCACTCAACTTTAAAAAAAACAACAAAAAAAATCATTCACATTTATGGTATAATCTGAACGCAATTAATTTTGCTACTATTATTATTATTATTATTATTATTATTATTATTATTATTATTATTATTATTATTCATCAATTTCTGATTAGTTTTTATAATTTAAATATTAGGCACCAAATAAGGATTCGGAAAATCCGTCATAATCATCATTATCCAAGTTTAGTAGTGGAGTCCATAAACAGCAGGTCAAATTTCCGTATTTCTAATTGCTTATAAGTAAATTTTGGGGTGCGATATGGTTTATTTTGACTAATAATTTGGCTTGGTTTAGTTTTGAAAAACTATTCTTACTCATACCAATTATATTATTTAGGTCATGATGTCTGTTTTATTTCATCACTTAAGGGGTGTTTGTTTCGGCTTATATAGCTGACTTAAGGCTTACTTGGTTTTGAGCTTCTCAAAACTAAGCCAAACAAAATTATTAGTCAAAATAAACCACATCACACCCAAAAATTTACTTATAAGCAATTAGAAATACCAAAATTTGACATGCTTTTTTTGGACTCCACCACTAAACTTGGATAATGATGATTTTGACGGATTTGCCGCATCCTCCTTTGGCGCCTAATATTTGAATTATAAAAATTAATCAGAAATTGATGAAAAATAATAATAACAACAACAACAAAAATAAAAGTAGCAAAATTAATTGCGTTCAGATTATACCATAAGTGCGGATGATGTTTTTGTTGTTTTTAAAGGTTGAATGGGTAGCCGCCTATCTAAAATAACTGGGAAGTGAAAAATTAAATATTGTTTGTGTAAAGTGAGAACCCTTGTTTCAATCTAAAATCGGGCTAACCAAAGCCTATTCGGTACAATGTTTTTAGATATTTGTCAAATTTGGTTTACTAACGCTAAAACCTTTCTAGCCTGTATCAACTACACAAGTTTGAAAATATGGTATCTACAACTATAATATAGCAAAATAGTTTCTACTGCACAAGTTTAAAAATAATAATTTTTCTCGGTTTTTGGTGGTGATTTTCCGGCGGTAAGTGGTGGTTTTCGACTAGTGGTTATTTTTACAAAGAGAAGAGTGTGATTTTTAAAGAGAGAAATGGGAGTGACTAGGAGATCGTAAGTGTATAAATGTGCGCTGAGTGAGTAAATGTGTTAGATAGTGTTAAAAAAACAGTAAATGTGTTAGGTGGGTGGTGCAGGCCTTATTAATTTAAGAAGACATATTTGGTTGAGAGAAATTAATTGAAATGAAATAAGTTACAGAATTGAAATCTAGAGAAATGAAATCCATAAAGAATTTTGATGAATTCTCGGCACCAAGAGAGACTTGACCCAACAAATAGCAAAAACATATGTTTTGTTTACTAACAAAAATAAAAACAACGAGAAATAAATTTTATAGAAAATTTGAAATTGTAAAAAAAATAGACCAGCAAATTAAAGAACATGTGCAAAGTATTTTTCTTCTTTGTGTATAATAACACAAAAGAGCTGCAAATTAGAAACCAAACAATGGAATTGAGATGATTTAATTTCTTTTTTATCTAGCCGACCAAGTCATTAAATATGTTGGTGATCAAGCCTAGTCCTATCATTATCTCAATATTTAATGACTTGGTCGGCTAGATAAAAAGGAGATTAGTTGGTCACTTAGTTGACCGACTTGTGTGCACACCTGAATGATGATGAAAAAAAAAAAAAAAAAAAAAAAAAAACCCTAATATTGAGCCATTTTAATAATAACAATAAGGGGGTGGCAATGGAGCTCGGTATCACACGGCATGGAGCTATGCTGCTCGGCAACACCGTCGCCACCCTTGCCGCATGGTTGTGGCATGGAAGAGTGGAAGAACGTTAAAATAGTTTATTTTTCTTGTGGTTGAGTTGAAGTTGTGGAGTCGAGACTTTGGGATTTTGTTTGCTACTCGGTTTACAACAGCAGGAAGATAGGTAAGAACTTCTTTGGTGTTCGATTTTCAGAATAAAGAACCGAAGGGATTGATGTTTGGCGTTGTGAGGTTCGGTTTGTAGCAAAAAAAGAACAAAGGGATTGATTTATTTTTATTTTTTTTTTAGAACGGCTGATGTTTTGTTTTTATGTATTGAGTGTTTGAATTGTAGATGAAGATAAAGATTGAAATATAAGATAAAGTTGTGTTTGTGTGGTGGTAGATATAGATAAAGAAAGAGTGAAAAAGATTAAAAAAATAATAAAATAAAAAATTATGTGGGACATCAAATCATTGTTGCCACTAAAAGAGTATTGTGAGGCAAGGGAGAGGTATGAAATGAGATGACAAGATATTATTAGAGGGTGGTGAGGCATGAGATCATCACTGCCACCCCTAATAATAATAAAACCATGGGAAGTTTTCTTGGGGATGAACCAAAAGGCGCAACAAAAAAAAGATTGTGAGACAATAAAAACCCTTCTATGCATTTTAGAGTTTTTTTAATGGGCCTTAATAGGTGGGTCAATGGTTCCTATAAACAGAACCAGACGATAGCAACCTATGTAAATTACTAACTTTGATGTTATAAAACTATCTTTATTTATAACCTCATCCAATCAAATTTTTCAATAAAATATTATTTTTTTTACTACTTCACCTATACAGCATATACAACCAAACAATATTTTTTTTTTTTACTATTTATCAACAATCCAACCTAACAAATACATACAACCAATCTATTCTTTTATAAAATAATAAGTATAAAAAGGAAAAAAAAAAAAAAAAAAAAAAAAAAAAAAAAAAAAGAAAAGAAAATAGCCATTCACTGGTTGCCGTATGGCAGTTTGGAGGTTGTCAACCTAGATTTTCATGTGACCTTGATTGATGAAAAGATTTGAGGGTTTTACTAAAATATTATTATTTTTGTATGGTATACCTAACCGGTTGGGTTGACTAGGGGTGTCAATTCGGGTCGGCTTCGGGTTGGTGGGTCAGAAAACCTCAACCCGAACCTGACCCATTTAAATAATCGGGTCAGCTATGTCAACCCTAACCTGTTTACACGTAACCCGAACCTGACCCATTTAACCCGTATATATACACTTAGGTTGACAGGATAAATAGGTTACATGAGTTGAATATTTTAAACGGGTTTCAGGTTGACCCATTTAATCCATTATATATATAAAAGTTAGCACATTACACGAGTTAAATGAATTAAACGAGTTAGTGGGTTGACCCGTTTAACCAATTTAACCCCGTATAATTAAATATAAATAATTTTTAATTAAGAAAAAAACTTAAACGGGTTGGCGGGTCTACTCGTTTATTTTATTCCCAACCCGAACCTGACCTGTTTAATAAACGGGTTAGATATGTCGACCCAAACCTGACCCACAATCTATTTAGCTCAACCCGAACATGTTAATTTACGTGTCGATTTCAGTTCGGGTTTCGTGTCGGGTCAGAAATTGCTACCCCTGGGGTTGACAATCCATTAATAAACATAGTCTAAAGATGTTGCTAGAACCGGGAATTAAAGTGGTTGCTTTATTTTTTGTTATTATTTAATTTTTAATTTTATTGTTTAAAAAATTGAAAATGAAATAAAAATAGAGATGAGGTTGTTTTATTACACCAAGTAGGTCGTTGAAGCAATCTAAGAGAGAGAAAGTTGTAGTGACAGAGGAAATGAAGGTCGCCTGGGTGGCTGGGTCCTTACTACATCCAGCCTAAGCGGTAAGAAAGAGCAAACGTATTAATAAATGATGCTTGGTTTCATATAACTTTAGTTTCAACAACTTCTGACTTATCAAACCGGTTTAGAAGAAAAAACCCAAATAACATAAAGAATCATCACTTCCAAACAACTAAGAGGAGCTATATGTTAATCTTCATTTGAAAGTCCAATACTTCACCTTTAAAAAAAATAAATAAAAAATAAAAAATAAAAAAAATTAATAATAATAATAATAATAAGACGAAGTTATTACGGAATATATGCATCCAAAATATTAGGGGCGTTTGGTTGAAATGAGGCAATAAGAAAGACAATAATAATGATAATGCAAATTAAGGAATGCAAAAACTCCTTTGTGTGGTGGATTACCCACTATGGAAAATACAGCCATCATTAACGCGCATGGAAAATACAGCTGTCATTGACTGAAAACTCCTTTGTTGACCCTAAAGTCTACGGCAAAAGTCTTGTGAAGTTGGGTCTTAACCAAAATATACTTAATAATTTAGAAATTAATCGGATACTATACTCCAAAATGGAAACCAGCTTTCTTGTTATTTTTACATTCCTGCTCTTGCAAAGATTTGGCGCAAGCAGCGAAAGCATGATGACAAACTCTTCAAGTGTTACATGTATCGAAAAGGAGCGGAAATCTCTTCTTATATTCAAAGAGAGACTCACAAACATGCATCGTCGTCTGTCAACATGGACCGGAGTACAATGCTGTGAATGGGTAGGAGTTCATTGTGACAAGCGAAGTGGTCATGTTATCAGACTTGATCTTCGAACTCCAGTGTTTCTTAACACAGACAAAATTGAATGGAACTATGACATCCAACTTGGAGGTGAGGTAAGCCCATCATTATTGAATTTGAAGCATTTACGTTACTTGGACTTGAGCATGAATCGTTTCTCAGGAGATATTCCTAAGTTCTTAGGGTCATTTAAGCATTTGGAATACCTTAATCTTTCATGCTCAGGTTTTAGTGGTGTAGTTCCTCATCATCTAGGAAATCTCTCAAGGTTACAATATCTTGATCTTAATAGCCAATATCACATACCTGCCGGTCTTGCTTGGTGTTCCTCTATGATGAGCATAGATGATCTACAGTGGGTGCCTTCACTATCATCATTAAAGCTTTTGGGGTTATCAGGGTTACACATGGCGAACCTTACTGATGAACTTGATTGGTTCAGTGAAGTTAACATGCTCCCTTCTTTGCTTACACTGAACTTGGCCGACTGTGATATAAATTTTCCTTCCATTACATCTGTTAATTTCACGTCACTTAATTCACTCGATCTCTCTTACAATTTCATCAATTCTACCATTCCTGTCTGGTTATCCAACCTTACTGACCTTACGCATCTAGATCTTTCTGTCAACGAGTTCCATGGTCAGATTCCTGATTTTCTTGGAACGTTGAGTGCTCTTGCTTCAGTTGACCTTGCGGACAATTCCTTTGATACTTTGGTGCCAGGTCTGTTTTGGAATTTGAGTAGCCTCACTCTTCTTGATCTTAGTTACAATGAGTTCCATGGTTTGGTTCCTGTAGATGTAAAGAACCTATACCAACTGAGTGTCCTTGATTTATCTGGGAATAGAATTGTGGCAGATCTTCCAAGTTTAATAGGAAGTATGTCAGAATTCGTGGCAAAGTGTCTTGTGTATCTCAGTATTGTAGAAAACGAGTTCAGTGGATGCATTCCGAATATAATTGGAGACTTTAAGAAACTTGAAAATCTGCTCCTCAGCCGAAATACATTGTCTGGTCATGTACCTCCTTCACTCGGTGGCCTAACGTCTCTAAAAGAGCTGCATGTCTCCTATAATTCGTTGGAGGGAAATCTTTCGGAAGTTCACTTCATCAAACTGAAGAACTTAACCTTACTAGGTTTGTCTTCAACTTCTTTAGGGTTGAATGTCAGCTCCCGATGGAATCCTCCATTTCAACTGCGTGAATTTAGTGCAAGCTCCTGCAACATTGGTCCCCAATTCCCGAGTTGGCTTCAAACACAAACAAATCTTGAGAACCTATATCTTTCAAACTCTAGTATTAGAGATACATTACCAGATTGGTTTGAGAACATCGCAACTCATATAGTTGACTTGGATTTGTCTTACAATCAGATCGGTGGCAAACTGCCAGCATTTCACTCTAACACCCAAACACACTTGTACAGAACACTGAAACTGAACTCGAACAAATTTGAGGGACCACTCATCTCATTACCGTCGAATGTTTGGATGTTGGACCTGTCAGATAATTTATTGTCAGGAAATGTTCCAAAACACCTGTGCAATATACTTGATATCAGGGTATTGGATCTGTCACAAAACAATTTTTCTGGAAGGCTTCCTCGGTGCTTATGGAACTTGGATTTGTATGTGATAGATCTAACAAACAACACAATAACCGGTTTTCTTCCAAGCTCTTTGGGCTTTCTAAGCAATATCAGCTCATTGCACTTGCGCAACAACAGATTTATGGGGGATCTCCCCCCTTCTTTACAGAATTTGACAAGCTTGGTCACCATGGATTTGGGAAACAATTTCTTCACGGGTAGTATCCCTTTCTGGATCGGTAAAAGTCTACCGAAACTTAGAATCTTAAATCTTCAATCCAATCAGTTTACAGGCAAGATTCCACGACAGCTTTGTCGCCTCAGCAGTCTTCAACTTTTAAACTTGGCACATAATAGCATAACTGGGACGATCCCTCCTTGCTTTGGGAATTTAAGTGGCATGATAGAAAATAATAGTAACAATGAGTACAACCGTGTTTCATATAACGAAAATATCTTGGTTAACATGAAAGGAAATCAGTTGCTCTTCACAAAGACAATAGATTTTCTCATATCCTTAGACCTATCGAACAACAGTATTGTTGGAGAAATTCCAGATTCTTTGATGAATCTTGTGAGTTTGAAGAATTTGAATCTTTCAAGAAACCTGCTTAAAGGAAATATACCAATAAAGATTGGAAACCTACAGCAAGTGGAATCTTTGGATTTGTCAATGAACATGTTGTCTGGTCGAATTCCCCAAAGTTTGGCTACCTTGCACTTTATAAGCTACCTCAACCTGTCATTCAATAAATTATTTGGTCCTATTCCGGTTGGAAATCAGCTCCGGACTTTAGACGACCCGTCCATTTATCAAGGGAACAACGGATTGTGTGGGCCGCCACTATCGAGATGCAAACCATCCAATTCTTCATACAGTAATGACGGTAAAGATGAAGGTCTAGAAGATAATGATGAAGCCTTGTTTTCTTATGTTAGCATGGGGCCAGGCTTTGTTGTTGGATTCATGGGACTTCTTGCTAGTTTGCACTTCATCAGGAGTTGGAGGTTGGCTTACTTTGGGTTCTTTGAGAATGTTTATGGTTGGCTAACGTTATCAATATTGTTGAACCTTGCTCGCCTAAGGAGGAAGTTTTTCTAGCGAGGTACGTACATTCATGAATACGAGTATAAAAATACCAGATTTCAATTCCCTTAATTTCAAAATGAGAACATGCATTTAAAGTCTTGCATATATAATACCTGTGTTTGTAAATCTATATTAAAGCATGAGTTACAGTAAGTGAAAACCTATTGTTCAATTCTTACAAGTCATAGTTTTTGATTTTTCTTGTAAATTATCATTGATGTTCTTTAAGTGGCCGTAGGTAGATCTTCAGGAGATTATGCAGAAATCAATATGTTGTTAACATTAACTAACATTTGTAGGTATCCTTTTTTAATGGAGGTGTTCAGGTCAGGCAAAGACGATGAAGTATGTTATACCAATACTATGCTTCGAAGATATAAGAATCATGCATGTGTACGTTTCACACCATAACCTTAGTTTCCATTATATAACCAAAATCTTAAATTAATATTGTATGGCAGTATGACACTGTTAGACTTGTACTATGTGTGTGTGTGCGTGTGTATATATATATGTGCATAAGTTTGGTTGTAGGAATTAGAGACTTGAAGCAAAGGCAAACATGAGTTTGTAAATTTGATTTAGAGTTAATTAAGTAAATGGTCTTGGTTTGTCGATATGACGAAAAATGATATCATCAAGGAAATCGTTAGACCAAAAAAAAAAAAAAAAAAGTTAATATGGCCTTTCAAATTTCTTCACGGGAGAAGATGGCCCTTCTGCATATTCCATCACCATCAGGAAACAGGAAGACGTTAACTTATTCTCTTTCATAAAAATTGCTACGAAAGTTAGCGTATTCCAGATTGTTGAATTGCAGCTACACTGTGATGTATGAATCAAGATACAGGCTGGGTTCTGGTCCATGTCTGATTCTCGTCATCAAAATCAGCTGTCCTACGGTAACGACCCTCTTGAAAAGATGATATTCCGGTCCATAGCCCGTGAACAATCAAGATGCTCACAAAGACTCGCTTCCAAGAGTAGAGTACAAACAACCTGCAATAAAATGGGACAAATTGATAATAGTGAGCATGAATGGTAGGTTCCTTTTAAGTGTCCTTCATGGATACACAAATTGAGATGAACTAAATTACATATTTATAAGATAACCGCTCAAAAATTTTCACATCAAATTTTTCGACAGGCATAGTGATAAAAGAGCTTCGGATCAAAACATGTAACGGCCCAATAATTTTGTAAGATAACGGCCCAATAATTTTGGTTCTGGCTAGTTAAGAAAAGGGTCAAAAGAGCTTCGGATCAAAACATGTAACGTTTGATATACGTCAATGAGGTCAGGGAAAATGTATAAATTTCAATAATCATCGAATTTTTGAACAAAATAATTTATGAAGTATTGGAATATGCTTTGAACAAATCCCAATCCATTTGACAAGTGTGACCCGCAGAAGCTGTTTCCTTTTTAACAGTCCCGACCCGTTAGAGATAACACATAGCCTGCAACAACCCACTCATAACTCATAAACCAAACTAATGGTTGTTTCAACACCTGGTCATTTCCTTGCTTATAAGATTATAAAAAGGCTAGCTTGAAAGCAGTTGTGACACTAGATAAGCCATAGGCTAATAAGTTCATCTATGTGACACAGATTACATGTTAAGTTGTGCACGGTGCTGCACTTATAAAAGCTCAAAAGAAATCATGACCGGCTTCAGTCAGAAAATAGAGTACGATTTAACTTCGGGTTATAGTTTGTTTGTTCTTAAACTATGTTCTATCATATGTTGACTGTAACAAACACCAAATGGGCACAACAGTTACCGCACTTGAACCCAGTCGGGCACCGGTCCACAAACTGGATGGTTCTCTTGGTCTTTGATTGTTGCAACTGCAGTGTTGACATCCTTGGGGACAACATCACCACAGTACATGAGACAGCAAGCCATGTACTTTCCATGATGAGGATCACTTTCCATGTTGGTGATCTCGGAAACCGAGAGCTCCTCATGATAAGCCTTCTCGGCTGAGATGACATGCAGGAGCGTATGACGAAAGCATGAAATGGATCCTGGGGTATGGACCCAAGTTGGTCTGGAATTCAGCCACAACGACGTTCAAAGCTCCATCAAACCTCACAGAGGCGATCAATGATGAGATCGATGACCTGAGAAACAAGACTATTTAGGTTGGTATAGGTGGGACGCTCGATGTCAAGAGTATGTCTGCAGATGTCATAGCTAGATAGCTTCATTGTTGAGAAGATTGGCAACATCGGTGTGTTCCAGTAGGTAGTGAGTGGCTGGATAGGACACTGTTGTAGGGCTCAACGACAGATGTTGATCACACCAGTGCGGTTGTCAGCAAGCTTTCTGATCATACGGTCCAAGCAAAGGTCAACAATCTCTTTCCCGACTGTAACACAAGTATAAAAATTACAATATCAGTAGTCATTCTAAAATGAGAATATCTTAGGGCGATCATATTCGTACTGGTGTAGTGACCACGGCCAAAGTTGTTGACAGCATCTTCTTTGCCACTGATCAGTTGTTCAGGGTGAAAAAGACTTCATCGATGACAGTAGGCTCAAGATCAACAAAGACAGCGCGAGGGACGTGCTTCCCTGCACCAGTTTCACTGAAGAATGTGTTAAATAATGCTTTTTTGCGATACTAAGTAAGAAAAACACATCTCCCACATATCATTTTAAGTTCACTTGCACCAAATGATAACACATATTCGTTTTGTTTTCATTTTTACGCGATTATTTGGCATCATGAATTATCAAATACCATTTAATGTAAACTGTTTAAGGAAGATATAAAGCGTATCAAGTACCAAAGTAGAAGCATCTCGTTAGAGCTGAAGTGCTATTGTTACAAAATAGCTCATGTATCGTTCAAATGCGGTTAAGTTGATAACACGCGTAACACATTTCCAATAATATAAATGTTTGCTTCTCGCACACAACCTTCAACTTTGCTACCCAACAAGTACCACTTCTTGAGCAACAAGAAGATCTATACATTTAATAGAAGATCTACATTTAAGTTGTGTAGTTAGAAGTTGAGGGCAAAAGACCACACATTAAATTCTAACTACCCAAAATGAATGAAGATTTACACCATTTTAAGCTCACTTGCACTAAATAAAAACACACACTAAATGGTTTACAAAAGATTAATTTAAAAAATACTCCATTAAACTGTATCTTATTCTATCTTTAAACACTATGTATGTTTGGCGGAACTAACTGTAGCAGTTAGCAATAGCGACAAACAGTAAATGTTATTTCAAGAAGCAATAACTGTTTGTTCTGATAAAGCGTTTGGTAACATAGATGTATGTTTGTAATTATTAAGTGTAAACCCTAGTTTCTAGTAAATGTTATTTCAAGTAGCATTTTGATATGGAGCGTTTAGAAAACTTAAGAATGCTAGTTGTTAGTTACCAGTCAACCATTGTGTAAAAAATGCTAAACGTTAGTTGCATGCTAGTTGTTTCAAAATGCTCCTTGGCGCTCGCCCCCAAACATCTAATAAATATGAACACTTATGGTTCTCCATTTTGATGTACTAAAACCACCAACACTTTAGTCAATAATGTACAAGTATCAATGCATAAATCTTTTTACATTGTGTGATGACATGCAAATGTAGACAAGCCATTTTGTAAAAAGAAGTAAACTATGCAAATCAGCTTTGTCAAACATTCCTATAATGATGATACTTTGGAATTGGAGTTTTGATACTGATCGGAACATTGATACAATCAATCTATACATCATTTGTTTTGGCTATTTTAAGGTAAAACTTCTACTTGTGTACTTTTAATTTTTAACTGAGATTTCAATTTGTTAGGATTTATCTTTATTCTTTAATGTTATATGGGGGCCTTTTTTTTTTTAGTTACGGCCCAGGGTACCCAAAATCCCCGGGACGGCCCTGTTCATAAGGCATACATACGACTAAAATCTGAGTGTATCATAGTTAAACATAAACGTTACGTAAAAATATTCCACTTTGTACCTTCTTTTTTGTCTTTCCACCTGGAAGCCGTTTTGCTGGCTCTTGTTTTGGTGCCGAAGAACCTGGCGCATAAAGAACATAACCAAATGTTAACCAAACAAAAACATAAAGGTAGGAAAAGAACGTTATCGGGAAACTAGATAAAACCATACAAAACCTAAAGAATTTCTCAGGTTTAATAAGAACAAGAGTAAATTAATCTTATGCAAACACAGTGCTTTTTTTCTTCAAAGCATCAACTAATGGTGATAAAATCATGCTTAATTTAACCGGTCGGTTGAGGTTGACTTATACTATTAACACTTATTTGATCCTCCTATAAAAACTTTTATTACTAACCAATGTATTAAAAATGCATAATTACGTAGATTACATGTGACCATATCGCTCTTGGAATAACTCATTGCTTAGATAGCTAGTATACGAGCATGCTATTGCACTCGAGATAAATGAAGATTTACACTCGTGATTGAGAACTACAAAACATCTGGGTAAATGGAGAACACACAAATGCATCATTAAATGAAGTACCAAACACTCTAACAAGTGAAATGCCTACACAAAGTTAGCAGATCCTCAAGACCTCAAGGGGTTATTTGCAGGTAACAAGCAACTCACCGTTTCTTTTCATTTTTAGGCCTGGCATTTCAAAAGACCACAAAAAAGGGACTAAACTTATTTCCTTTTCCAAGTCCATATCTTTTAAAACTTTTGGGCACAAAAAAGACCCTTAACATGTATTATAATTTCTATTATAGGTCAAACTGAAACGAATAGCAAGTTACCTTCACTTCATTTCTAATTTAGTCACAGAACCATAAAGATCTTTAATAGAACCGTTATAATATTAATGTTGATCATGTCGAGTAACTTTGACAAGAAAACTGTTAAGTGATGGCATGGGTGAAATATTTTCAAAGACTTTTTGCAAGTTTAATGGTCATTGTAATGATTTCCAAAAGTTAGAAGGAGCTCCGTGTAAAATGAAAGGGGGTGCTTGAGATTGCTTATCATAACTCATCTGATCATTTCATTTTGATACAAACATACTATCTAGATACTGTATATCTAACTATTTGAGGGTGATTAATTCACCTATTTAAGTCCTTAAATAATCAGACTTGCCAGACACTCGTACAACTAATTATCTGATTATTGAGTTCTGTTACAGCATAAAGACAAAAAATACAAATAGCCAAATAGGGGATGTTTGGATTGCTTATAGCTGTATCAAACACGCTGCAGAATACAATGTGTGGATTTTCTTATGCTCTGCCAAATCACAAATAAGCTTTTGGAACATTCTGATTATAGAGGTAATAAGTGCACAAGTGAACAACTAACTAAAATATAAAACTTAAGTCAGCTAATAATAACAAGTTATTTACATTAAAGGCTTGTTTGGGTTTGCTTATAAAAAACTGCTTATCTGCTTATAACTAACTACGTACAGAGCTGCTTGCATTTACTAAAATAAGCATATAAGCAGGTTTACCCAAACTATCAAAACTGCTTGAAACATAAGCAGATAAACACTCATAAGCATCCTCAAACACCCTCTAATACACGACCCTTATCAAACAACGTTTCCCCCTAAACATAAACCACAACCAACTCGTCAATCTCGCAAACCCCTAATCCCATTTCCTACCAAAACATACCACCACATAGGCGCAAATACATATCAAAACAGCAACAATTCACAAAACCAATAACCCATAACTTACCAGAAGGTCCAGTAGCATCCGATATCCCAGACGAATGCAACTGCTCCGAAACTCCGTCAACTTCCTTCAAATCTGCCTCTAAACCACCACAGAGAAAAAGAAGTCAAAACTTATCACAAAAACTTCCTTAAAATTTGACTCCAACCCACCACACATAAACACAAACTTTAGGGGGCGTTTGTTTAAGCTTATTTTTGGGTTTATGAGCGTATGTGATTTCGGCTTTATGTTTCATAAGCCCATTTTTTCCCGCTTATTTTGAAACTCATCGAATTACATAAGTTTAATATCACATAATAAACTTACAAGTCTCAGAATAAGCCAGAAGAAATGGTCTTACGAAACATAATCCTAAACCACATAAGGTCATAAGCCCAAAAATAAGCTTAAACAAACACCCCCTTATAACAAATACTAAACCAAAACACAAAAAACAAAGAGATCTAAGCATAAAAACGAAAAGGGTAGATTCTTAAACCATTAACTTCCTTCAAATTCGACTCTACTTTAGGAGGCGCTTGTTTAAGCTTACTTTTGGGTTTATGAGCTTATGTGATTTCGGCTTATGGGCCTTATTTTGATACTG
The DNA here is from genome assembly GCA_030686995.1 of Artemisia argyi. NCBI lineage: Eukaryota > Viridiplantae > Streptophyta > Magnoliopsida > Asterales > Asteraceae > Artemisia > Artemisia argyi. The sequence continues at coordinate 6,947,388 of CM060707.1, read as the reverse complement.
ACATAATAAACTAATGAGTCTCAGTATAAACCGGAAAAATTGGGCTTACGAAACATAAGCCGAAATCACATAAGCTCATAAGCCTAAAACTACGCTTAATAAACAAACAACCCCCTAAGAATCAAAACTTTATAACAAATACTAAACCAAAACACAAAAAGCAAAGAGATTTAAGCATAAAATCGAAAAGGGTAAAATCTTGTACCATTAAAATAACAGTAAAAACACCAAAAATTAAAAAAAAAATAATAAAAAAAATAAAAATAAAAAAAAAAAAGTAAATTTTTACAAAATAACCAAAATCGAAAAGGGTAAAATCTCGTTAGAGCTGAAGTGCTATTGTTACAAAATAGCTCATGTATTGTTCAAATGCGGTTAAGTTGATAACACATGTAACACATTTCCAATAATATAAATGTTTGCTTCTCGCACACAACCTTCAACTTTGTTACCCAAATACAAGTACCACTTCTTGAGCAATAAGAAGATCTATACATTTAATGAAGATCTACATTTAAGTTGTGTAGTTGGAAGTTGAGGGCAAAAGACCACACATTAAATTCTAACTACCCAAAATGATTGAAGATTTACACCATTTTAAGCTCACTTGCACTAAATAAAAATACACACTAAATGGTTTACAAAAGATTAATTTCAAAAATACTCCATTAAACTGTATCTTATTCTATCTTTAAACACTATGAATATTTGGCGAAACTAACAGTAGCAGTTAGCAATAGCGACAAACAGGTTGTTCTGATAAAGCATTTGGCAACATAGATGTATGTTTGTAATTATTAAGTGTAAACGCTAGTTTTTAGTAAATGCTATTTCAAGTAGCATTTTGATTTGGAGCATTTAGAAAACTTAAGAATGCTAGTTGCTAGTTACCAATCAAACATTGTGTAAAAAATGCTAAACGTTAGTTGCATGCTAGTTGTTTCAAAACGCTCCTTGACGCTCACCGCCAAACATCTAATAAACATGAACACTTATGGTTCTCCATTTTGATATACTAAAACCACCAACACTTTTAGTCAATGATGTACAAGTATCAGTGCATAAATCTTTTAACATTGTGTGATGACATGCAAAAGTAGACAAGCCATTTTGTAAAAAGAAGTAAACTATGCAAATCAGCTTTGTCAAACATTCCTATAATAATGATACTTTTGGAATTTGTTTTGGCTATTTTAAGGTAAAAATTCTACTTGTGTACTTTTAATTTCTAATTGAGATTTCAATTTGTTAGGGTTTATCTTTATTCTTTAATGTTATAAGGGGGCCTTTTTTTTAGTTACGGCCCAGGGTACCCAAAATCCCTGGGACGGCCCAGTTCATAAGGCATACATACGACTAAAATCTGAGTGTATCATAGTTAAACATAAACGTTACGTAAAAATATTCCACTTTGTACCTTCTTCTTTGTCTTTCCACCTGGAAGCCGTTTTGCTGGCTCTTGTTTTGGTGCCGAGGAACCTGGCGCATAAAGAACATAACCAAGTGTTAACCAAATAAAAACATAGACGTAGGAAAAGAACGTTATCGGGAAACTGGATAAAACCATACAAAACCTAAAGAATTTCCCAGGTTTAATAAGAGCAAACGAAGTGCTAATATGTTAATGGCAGATCTAAAGAACATGGAACTGGGGATATGGGAGGGGTAATATTAGTCAAATTTGGATTAGAACGAAGGACAGATGTATGTATGTAACTAGCGCAAATTGAGCTACAGATGAAATTAAGTATAACACATTTATACATCTAAAGTCCTATTGTTGTGTTAGAAGAAAGCACGAGGCGGAACAATAAGTGCTTTTTTTCTTCAAAGCATCAACTAATGGTGATAAAATCACTTATTTGATCCTCGTATAAAAACTTTTATTACTAACCAATGTATTAAAAAAAGCATAATTACATAGATCACATATGACCATATTGCTCTATAGATAGCTAGTATACGAGGATACTATTGCACTTGAGATAAATAAAGATTCACACTCGTGATTGAGAATCAAAAATATGTGGGTCAATGGAGAACACATTACCAATATATGTATTGATAAATACTGCATCCATGTGTAGAGATATAGTGACATGTTGACACAATTAACATGAGATTAACTTACTGCACCTACTGTATATTCTTGTGTAAGCACAATCAACATTAAATGAAGTACCAAAGACTCTAGAAAGTGAAACGCCTACACAAACTTAGTGGATCCTCTAAGGGTTAATTGCAGGTAATGCATAACTCATCTTTTCAAAGTTGCTTATTCAAGCTGATCAAAGATTTTGATTATGTCACCTCTTTAAGTCCTTCAATAATAAGATTATTAAGTTCTGTTACAGCATATAAAATATCCAAACACCCAATCCTGCATTGCCGTTTTGTCAGACAATAGGGGTGTTAGGAGTGCCATAGCTATATCAAATACGCTGCAGGATACAATGTCTGGATTTTCTTAGGTTCTATCAAATCGCAAAGAAGCTGATAAGTAGTTTTTCCTGGGGTTTTGGAGAATTTTGATTATAGAGGTAATAAGTGCGTGAGTGAAACAGCTTAACATGCTTGTTAATATCCTAGCCCTTAAAAGTACTTATCATTTATTACGGAGGTGTTTGGGATTGCTTATTTTAAACTGTTTATCTGCTCAAAAACTACAGTAAAGTATTACCAAACGGCTTATTTCGTAGGGCTTATTTTAACTAAAATAAGCAGCTATACCCAAACAGTCAAAACAGCTTAATAAATAAGCACATAAGCACTTATAACCAATCTCAGACACCCTCTAAACATATAATCCTAAACTAAATAACATTTCTCCCTTAATACAAACCGCACCCAATTCGCCAATCTCGTAAACCCCTAATCACAATTCCTACCAAAACACACTACCACAAATACATATCAAAACAACAACAGTTAACAAAACCAATGACCCAAAACTTACCAGAAGATCCAGTAGCATCTGTTATCCCAGAAGCGCGCAACTGATCCGAAACTTCATCAACTTCCTTCAAATCTGCCTCCCAAAAAATCACACAAAAACAATAAAAACACAAATACTAAACCAAAACACAAATATCAAACAGATATACACAAATTAACCAAAAGGGCCGTAGAATCTTAAACCATTCACTTCCTTGAAATTTGACTCTAACCCACCACACACAAAAACACAAACTTTTATAAGAAATACTAAACCAAAACACAAAAACCAAGCAGATTCATACATTATAACCAAAAGGGTAAAATCTTAAACCATTAACTTCCTTCAAATTTGGTTTATGAGCTTATCTGTTTTCGGCTTATATTTCATAAGCTCAATCATTTGGCTTACTTTGAAATTTGTGGGCTAATATAAATTTATTATTACATAATAAACTTATAAGTATCAAAATAAGCCGGAAGAAATGGTCTTACGAAACATAATCCTAAACGACATAAGCTCATAAGCCCAAAAATAAGCTTAAACAAACACCCCCTTATAACAAATACTAAACCAAAACATAAAAAGCAAAGAGATTTAATCCTAAAACTGAAAAGGGTAAAATCTTGTTACCATTAAGAAGGTGAGGGTAAAGATTGGGAGCGTTTTGGATCAACCATGGTTTGCATTTCTCAAAATCAGGTCCAAATTCACAATACTCAGCTGGTAACCCACATACACCACAGTACATCACTTTCACTGCTTCTGGTTTTGGGTTTCTCTTGGTCAATTCTTCTTTCTGGTTCATAAGATTTCAAACAAAATCCATACAAAACGTTCTCAATCTCTGGATTGTATCCGATTGAATAATTCGGGAGAACCACCGAATTGATTCGATCTGAAAGTGTTTACACGCCTTTCAGAGATTCTATTATATCCGGTTGTGTTCGTTATTGTTATCCCCTACATACCTAACACATTTATTCACTCACCACACATTTATACAATTTCTATCTCCAAACTCACTCATCACTCTCACATTTCTCTTTTTAAAATTACACTCATCTCTTTGTAAAAATAACCACCAGTCAAAAACCACCATTTACCATCGGAAAATCACCACCAAACTACCAAAAATCACAACCAAGAACTGAGAAAAAATCTTATTTTTAAACTTGTGCAATAGAAACTAGTTTGCTATACTATAGTTGTAGATATCATATTTTCAAACTTGTGTAGTTAATAAAGGCTCTAATGGTTTTAGTGTTAGTAAACCAAATTTGATAAATGTCTAAAAACAATGTACCGAATGGGCTTTGGTTAGCCGAGTTTTAGATTGAAACTAGGGTTTTCACTTTACACAAACAATATTTATTTTTTCACTTCCCAATTATCTCAAATAGGCAGTGGTATGTGTTAATTCACATACCTTTTCATAGCCAAAAACTGACCCAAATAGACTAATTATGCTAACAAATGCCAAAGAATATGTGTTTTTATGTTTGTGAAGGTGCAGGTACGGATATATCGTAAAAAGACGAAAAACAAACAACAAACCGGCAAAAAACGAGCACGATAGTAGAAAGAGTCAGAAAGTCAAGCTGGAAATCAATTTGAGCTTATTAAGTCCTCAGAGTTTGATAAATGAGAAAAAGTGATCCTTGTGTGAAGTTTGAAGAAATGACAATAATGGTCCCTGCACTTTGAAAGTTGACATATTCAGTCCCTCATGGAAATTTATGAAGAAAAGGTCAAAGTCAACCCTTGGAGAATCAAAGTTGTCATAAATTGTCCTTGAAAGATATTTTTGAACAAAGGCAGAAAAGGTCTTCAAGTTTCAATAATCACATAATTGGTCCTTGATTTTATTTGATACAAAATACTGAAATCCAGACTATCAAAACCTTGGTCCAATTCCAACTAAATCCCAAAAGCCCAATAATAATCAAAAGCCCAAATGCCATTTCCTTTACCCGAGCCCAGCCATCCACGGGTCAAAGTAAGGTCAAAGTAAGGTCAAATAAAAATAAAATAATTACCCCGCCCCTATTTCATCCCCAATTCATTCATTTACCCATGTATGAACCCTAACCCCCAAACCCTCAAAATTACCGTCATTAAGGGTAGAATGGTACAATCAAGTACGCTTCTAGAAGATGTCAGAGGTGTCAGTATACATCAGATGCAAAGAAGCACACGAGGGGGCTACGTGGCAGAAGATTATTGGTGAAGACGCGTCATAAATCATGATCTGAGGGCTAATATTTGATGGGCAATGATTGAAGCTGATCAGAGGGCTCTAAATGGATGTAAACAAACACAACTCACACGGATTGCCAGCTTGGCAATCCGTGAGCTCACTCCTCATCTTTCCCTATAAATAGAGCTAGTTGTAGCCTTAGTTGGTGTGTAGTAAATTGTAGCGAAGCTCTGTAATTTTTTAGTCTCAAATGTACTTAGCTTAGATATTGTAATTCATTTCATCTTAGTTTAATAAAATTCTTAGTTTTCATTTCATTCTTTTCAGCTTATTGAATTGTCTTGTTACTTAGCTTATTAAAATCATTTATCAGCATTATTTCTAGTCTACTCTTAGTTTTATTAAATTTAGTTTAATCAATAAATCTTACAATTTAGTTTTATATTCTATTTCAAAATCTATTAAAAACAGAAAATATAAAAAAATAAAAAATATGTTTCAATTTAGTTTTGATAGCTTTTGAATAAGCTGATATAGCTTATACACAGCCTATACAAGCTCTGTAGCTTGATATAGACCTGTTTTCATTTTATTCTTTCAAATAGTTGATTGGTCAACTAAAGTCAAAGAGATCAGATCTATTGGTTGTTGTGGCGATTTTGTGATAAGCTGAGACAATAAGGGAAGGTCTCTGCCTATCTTAAAGATAGGCAAGCTAAGTGAACCTCCTCAATTTGTGCTGAGGAGGAAGAGAATTGTAAGTATTATTTTCTGATTTGAAGTGATTGTACTGTTCCATTGATCATTGTTGCTGATATAGTTGTTATAGCTTAGATTGTGACTGATTGAGTCTGAGTTTAATTGTAATTGTAGATCTGAATTGGTAGTTATTATAGTCTATTGGCTATAGTTGTTGAATTTGTGTGAGTATAGCTTATTTGAGTATCTGATTACTGTGGATCTGTGTTATTTCATTGTTGATTGGATTCTGTTGCTAGTTGTTGTTATACTGTTGTAATTGAGTGACTTGGTAGTGATATTGACTGAATAGAGGATCTGTGTGCTCTTATTGTAAGAATTGTAGCATTTATTTCACAATAAGGGACTGTTTGGTTGTGATTGTTGCTATAAGGAATTGTACTTGGGATGCTTAATAACTGTTTCACAAAGGTTTAACTAGAATTAAAATTGAGTTTAGAATCATTAAAATAGTAGTTAAGCTCATATATAGTCATAGTTAGAATAATTGCATAGACAGTTAGATTTAAGTGTTAACTGTTAGTGAAATTTAGCTCACATTTGCATAATACTTAGATATAGCATAATCTAGATTAATCATAGCTTATTACATCAATTTAGTTGTAGAATTTAGTTGCTTAAATTCATTTTGGTCAAAGTTTAGTGGATATTAAAAAGTCAACTTAAATCAGAGCTTGTAGTTCATTGGCTGCTGATCTTGAAACATTTTAGGCCTGAATTTAATTCATTGAGATAGAGCTTTTGCTTGATTGTGTAACACATCTGTACTATAGAGCTTTTGCCCCCTAGAGCTTGAACTTTGAAGCTTATTTGAAGTGCTTAAAGCTTCTGTCTATTAGTGCTATTGAGACAGAGTAGCTGTTGGTCTTAGAGGCCTACGATTGTGTTTTTGTGCTAATACCTGAGAACCTTTGATTCATTCTTAGTAATTTGTTGTTGTGTAAGCTTTGTGCATGATTACATTGCTTCTGGAACAGTTTGCTTAAATTATGCTATTGATAATGGCTTATTGAGATTGCTTATTACTTATTTCTTGTTGTTTCTGTGATTGTATTTGATCATTCTTTGCATATCTGAGCATTTTATATCATCATAAGTCTGTGTTATGAGATTCATTCAGTTTGGATCACAAGTGCTTAATAATAAGCACTTGTGAATAAGCAGTTTGTTCTAAAAAGCATTTAATCAGCTTATTTTCACTTCAAAATTTTTCTCCAAGTTACTTTTATTATTTTTCATTTTCTGGAATTTTTTCAGATTTTTCCAAGTAGATTTGGTATTTTTCTTAATTTTCTTTTGATTTTAATCATTTTTAAATAGTTTTTAATAGACAAATATTCATAAAAATTCAGAAAAAGCTGTTAAAAATACAAAAATATTTTAGGAAATTCTTTTATAATATTTTAGATTTTTCAGAATTTAATTTTCATTTTTACCTTTTATTTTTCTAATTTCCTTTATTTTTAATTCATTTAAAATTACAAAAATCAAAATAAATTCATAGAAAATAAAAGAAAAGTCAAAAAAAAATAATTTTCTTTTTCTGGAAATTCATTTTATTAGTTTAAGATTTTTAGAAAATAATTTCACGTTTGTAGGATCATTTTTCAAATAAAGTTACGTTTTAATAAACGCGTTTGCATTTCCGTTTATACGTATTCAACTTTAGTACATACCTAGCTTGTACTCTTTGCATAATTCATCATTGTTTGTTAATACTTGAATTACTTGAACACTATTTTCACTTTCACCACTTCTCAATTCACGATTTACACGAATCAATATTCTTGATTCCATTCACCTTCACTCGGAAACGACTCGGGTGATCCGTATTTTGTGCGGATCATTTCGATACTATACTATTATATTATAATAAGTTGATTTTGACACAATCAGGCAGTTACCCACTCAACTTTAAAAAAACAACAAAAAAAAGAACGCAATTAATTTTGCTACTTTTATTATTATTATTATTATTATTATTATTATTATTATTATTATTATTATTATTATCATTATTATTATTATTATTATTATTATTATTATTTATTTATTTTTTATTTTTTATTATCAACATCACTTTATTAAAGGGCAAAATACCTATTAATGTACTATACTTGTCACAAATGTTACTTTCGTGTACCGAACAAAATTTTTTTTCTTATATGGGTACTGAACTTTTATTTTTTGATCTTTTTGATGTACTTTATGACATTTTTGCCCCTGGATTTTTAATAATTTGAGGGGCAAAAACGTTAAAAAGTATATCAAAAAGACCAAAAATGAAAGTTTAGTAGCCATATAAGGAAAAAAAAATTGTTCAGTACATGGAAGTAACATTTGTGGCAAGTATGATGCATTTTGAAGGAATTTGCCCCTTTATTAAACTCAAAAGATTTACAAGAAGTTAGTGGGAAGCCGAGATACCAACTGGGCTCCCACTCCTCTAGCTATAGAAAATTCAATCCTACTAAATATATGCGCAGCAGCACGTGTTCCAATGTCTTGGGTTATCGAGAACTTTCGGATTCGCTTCAGTAAGGTCACTGCATCCTTCTCAAGTTCCCCAAAAGAAGAGAAAGAGAAGGGGAGGAACCCATATCCAATACTCGCGCATTTAGCCTCATACTTGACGCATTTACATTGCGCAGCCTCAATTACCGCACGACCCAGCACAAAATCAATCATACCATTTTGCGTCAAGGGCGATGACCCAGTCAAATCAACACATACATCAAGCCCTCCGTCCCATGAGCAGAGCAACATATCAGCAGGACGTAAGGATTTGTCCCTCTCTCCACAAAGCCTAACGTCAACCTCTTTACGAGCCTAAATCCCCGACCGAGAACATATGTTAACAAGAACATCACGTACTACATTATGCCGATGTTTAATACCAATAATACCCGCGCACGATACAACATGATCTCCATAAACATCCCCAATAAAGACCCTGGAACAAGCTGAGCACGGCTTTTGAAAAGAGAATTGGAGAACACCTAGCCGATAACATAACATGCATCTGTAGGTCCTAGCATTATTATTATTATTATTATTATTATTATTATTATTATTATTATTATTATTATTATTATTATTATGATTTTTCATTGAAACCACGGAAATTACATGAAATTGGAGGGGAGTCTAGACACAATCTGTGCTCCCACTCCTTTTTTAATACACAAACTAACTTGATGAAAAATAAAAGCACCGCTCTTAACGTTGTTAGAGTGGCTGCTGGCAATAGTCCCGACACGCGAAAGTGTATTCAAAGCTTCCACATCGAGTTCCCCAAACGTAGAAAAAGTGAAAGGGACGAACTTGTATCAATTGTCTTCACACTTGGACGCATACTTCTTCCTTTTCTTCTCCACAGCATTACTCAAAGCAGCCCCAGGAGCCCATGACATCACCCCAGTCCCAGCAAACGGAGAGACCCCAGTCACATCCAGACATGCGTCCTTACCTTGGAACCAGTTAAACAATAGCACATCTGCAGGACGTAAT